>OY735229.1:8146782-8259282 GCA_963457665.1 Thysanoteuthis rhombus | reverse complement strand
TCTATTCTGACTGAAGATGAATACTGCAACTTTTGGATAGTACATAATGAATAAGAAAATCATAAAAATATGTATATTTTTTAAGTATAAATGTATTTATACATTAGAATGAAATAATATCTTGAGTATTTGTAATAAATTTTCATAGAACTGTAAGACTAGTCAGTTTGGATCATTTGCTGATTACTTGGTTGTGATTTCAAATCACGGTAGGGAAATGTTGATTTTATACATGGGTTGGTTTTAATGTGGCGGGACAAACAGTGAAGTGTTTACTCCTCTAAATTAGGTGAGGATTGTTGTGTTGGTGTGGTTACAGCATAAAGATAAAGTCAACTCCAGCCTCTGATTGGAGTGAGACAATAAAAAGAAAGGAAAAAAAAAAGACGAAGAAAGACAAAGTTGACCTTAAACAATAAGCAAAAAAGATGTTTCGAAGTCACAAGATTTTCCTGACACAAATGATCTTTGAAGACAGTGAAGTACTTATAATCGAGTACCAATTTTATATGGTCTGTGTGAAGATATTAGACAACTACTACTTATTTTTTCTTCAATTTTCAAAACACGGGAATACTTTGAATAGCACTGTTATGATTAGTGTTTAGTAGAGGCAAAGTATTGCTGTATAGATAAATAAATGTAACCAAATATAAGCTGGAAAAAAACCCATATCAAATTATAAGTTTTTGAACAGTGCAGAAAATTCTGAAACAAATTAACCACACTAGTTAAGGTATACCTATATAACCTTTCCATAAGTTGAGAATGATTTTTTTATAACATCTTATTGCAAGAAAAGAAAAAAGAAAAATTGTACCTAAAGATGATCTTCAAACCCACTTGTGTACAGTAACAGTTAAGCCTGGCATGAGGATTTCGGAATTTGTGCCAGGGTTTTATGCACCCAAGGCGAGACTAAAAAATTGTCGTTTGGTCTTTTATAAAAGTTTTCTCCTGAAAGGTCAGTAGTGTACCCTAGGTAACCATTTAGGTTGTGTCAGCACCGGTAACAGTGTATCTTGTTCACAGAAAAAACCACCCAAAACATTTTTTAAGTCTTGTGCTTTTTATCAATCACTGTATTCTCGTAATAATGAATGCTTCTGAATAAAGATGTAAGGAATTTACACTAAGCAAAAAAACGAATAATGCAAAAAAAAATATACATGAACATTAGAGGAAACGTTCAATCCAATGTTCATGTTAACCACCCTCAATAAAACAACTTTTCTTGAGTAATTTTCAAAGGATACAGTGAGGGTTGTAGTTCTTGAATCAAGAACTGCAGAAAGAAGACCACCTTTTCTTTCTTCAGGACCCATTTGCACACTTTGTTACTAGAGACAATCAAAACTTTTAACCTAAGCAGCATAGGTTTCTGCAGTTTTTATAAGGTTCTGGCTGGCTACCTATCTGTCTATCAATGTGTTGCTCAATGGCAGCACCAATGGAGCTAAAGGGCTAAAAATTCAAGCATTTACTCCTTCTGTCTAGAAGAACAATTCTTTTAGTTTTTGAACGCTAACCTCCCAATGGATTTTGGGGGGGGGGGTCATATTAAAGTATAAGTTCATACTAAATTGGTCCGTGAGTTCGTGCCCAGCAGCATTCACACTTCTTTGACATTTCAGATTTTGAGAATCACTGCCCAACAAAATACAAGAGAAGTGACTTATTCATCGATAATTCCCAACATGGTATGCAGCTAGAAGATGTTTGTCATGTGACACTTTCTACTGAGTGACTACCTGTTGCTTCAAGGTTGTAGAACAATGATTGCATCAACCCGTATCATCTAAGGTCAATAAAACATTGAACAACTGTGACCACCAGTTTCCCCATTCAAATTAGTGCATGTGCATTTTTTTTATGTTCCAGTGGTCCTGGCCATACTGTTTTGAAATTTGGCATCAGTACCCATTCTAAGATTTTTATATTGATTTTTGAAGAAAAAAAAAAAAAAAAAAAAAAAGAAAAAAGAAAGAGAAGCTTCTTTTGGGCCTCATGTTGACGGGTTTATCATCAACAATCAGATTTTCCATAACCTAAATACATCTAGATTGAAAAAAAAAAAAAAGAGCAGAGAAAACAACAACAAAAAAAAAAAACAAAACAAAACAACAAACAAACTATGTTTTACATGTTTTCCAGTGGAAAACACCAGTGATGTCATAAACAGAATTCATTCTGACCGTATCAATTCCTCAATGGAATATTTCCAGATTTTGACACAACAGTTGTTCAATTATTGATTGTAATAGAGAGTTGATATATCATTGAATAAAGATTGAATAGTAAGTGAGAGCAGCTGGACATTTGGCAGTAAGCATGATGATCGACCATCATTCTGAGTGTATTTGTGACCGCAGTTGTAAGAACAATTCTGTGAATGTTTTCAAAGTGGGATGGTTATTGAATAGACAATCCCACTTCAAGGTTGTTTTCAAGTGGCACAATGAGATATTATACCGACGGCCTTTTTTGGCTGAGAGAGTTGCTAGAAAGGCTGTAGCGTTTACCACCGATCTGCCTCAGAGGCTCAACTCCAGGTTAGGCATGTCATAGACTGGTTGCCAACCAAGGCTACGGCCCAGTCTGCCCCCATATGCAGGTTTTTCCATCAGAGCAATTCTCTCTTAGTTAGACTGCCTATCAGATCTAAAAGACTAAAACTGTTCTGCTATCTACCCATAGCTGGGGAGAGGGGTAGATTCATGCCTCTCTCACAGGAATTGAGGTGAAGTTGAACTTGAGTTGTCAATTTTTTTTGTATGTTTAATTCATCATCAAATGTTGACTAAAAAAAATGAGAGGTTGAAAATAAAAAAAGCAAAGAAGGTTTAAACAAATCATTTAAATGAAAGCTGGTAAGAAGCGTTTAACACCAATGCATCCTCTCGATAGCCACCTATGCAGCTGGAACATAGAACCTAACCAAGACATTGACCCACAAACTGCGAACCATGCAACGTGCACATGAAAGAATCATGCTCAACCTCACATAAAGAGATCATGAGACAGCACAGTATATTGGGGAGAAAAAAAAGGAGTCAAGGACATCATAGAGTCCACTAGGAAACTAAAATGGCAATGGGTTGGTCATGTTGCAAGAATGGCAGACAACCAATAGAAATCATGACTCACAACATGGATCCCCAGAGATCAAATGCACAACCAAGGCCAGCAGAATACAAAATGGAAAGACAAACTAGACAAATTCAGAAAGTACTGGCCAGATAGAGAGTTGTGGTAGACCCTGGGGAAGGTCTATGTCCAACGATGGACATTAAAAGACTGATGATGATGTGTATCAACCTTTATTTACAAACAGGGTGGGTGAGAATCAACTCCCTATTAGCGATTATGCGTATATGTAGGGATGAAAATAAATTTTTATTTCACTGAAGTAGTTCAATATTTACAGAAGTTACATATAATTGCCTATTTGGATTCAGTTCTAACCCACCCTGTACATATGCGTCTCAATTCGTCATTTGTCGAGTACTTGGCATTTGATGAAGGATAGGCAAGTGAGGGATAACAAAGAGGGACAGGGGCAGCACACTTTAGAAACATCCTCAGGGTCATTCTACTAACATAGGACAGTTTTTTTGTTTTGTTTTTTCAAACTATGGCTGAATAGAGAGGGGAGGTAACTGATAACAGCTTTAGAATTGTTAAATGCCATCAATAAAAAGATCTTTTTGAAGAAAAAAAAAAAATGGTGTTTTTTATCAAAGGAAAAACAGACATGAAAGGAATAAAATGTTTTCAACATGGATGATGTGAAGAAAAAAAAAAAAAAGATGAAAGAATTCAAATAACAAAAGACAGAAAAAAAAAAACCCCGACTCAATTGAAATAAAAAAAAACAAAACATAAAAAAACCATCAGAAATGTTACTAAAATTTTCAGCTTTCAAAAGGCCATATCTCGCCATAATGTTTTCATATATACATTTTTTAATGCCACTTGCCGCCTCTTTTTTTATAAAGCAAATTTAGTTTCAAAATGACTAGAAACGCACAATGTTTTGAGAGAAGAAGAAAAAATAATATCATGGATTTATTCCATATGTGAAGCGACAAGGAGCTGTGGGTTGCTGTGCGGGTAAAAGCACAGAGAATGTGATCGACAGTATGAGTTCAAACTCCGGCCAAGTTTGAGCTCACTTTGCACTAATGTACTTGGGGAAGGCATGTACCCATCTCTTCCCTCCTATCAATATGTCAAGGGCCAGCATGGCAAGGTAAGGCCCATCACCAGTCTCATTTGACTTCACCTCCTCGGGAAGGGAGGCCTATGTTTCTTTGCCGGCCTGGCAAGCCAATGGGAGGATTATGGTAGTTTACTGTTGTAAAATAAAGGAGAGAAGAAGTTGCACAAATCTAATCCCCCCCCCCCCAGTATAAGTGGAAAATGAATAAATTACGAAGAGCCAAAACTGGATGTCGAGAGACTTCTTATAGTTTCAAACCAGATAATCATCACCCAAAAGATCTGCTGTCTAGAAAGAGGAAATTGTGTGTTACTGAGGCAAACAGGATTCATAGTCAAGTACCTTAGCATTTCTTCGGATGTAGATAAAACAGAAATGAAATACCAACATGATGAAAATCCTGATATATACCAAGTTTTGATTAACCCTTTTCATGACACCTGGGACATATATATCTCAAGGTTTCTATAACTGTTAGATATATATGTGCCGTATATTTCTTTTAGAAGTCTACTGGGATATAACTGTCACCAATAATAAAGTAAATGAGCCCCCCCCCCCCTTACATCCACAGACAATGACGTGATAATAGCATGAAACCTAGCAAAAATTTGTTCGCATTGTATGACAATGGGAAAATCATGTAGGCAAGGTTACCCGCCAATTTTGCTGCCCCGGGACAAATGCCTCCCATGATGATTTTGGTTCTACAAAATATGGAAAATTTTTGATTTGATAGAAGGATAGTTTTCCTAAACCACCAAATGAAAATTAAAGTGTTTTGGGTTTCTTTAAAAATTCAAACGGTTTTGAAACTTGGGTTCGACAAATAATGCTCGAGGGTCTACATTAGTGTTCCCTTAGACATTGTAAATCTGATAGCAGAGAAACAGTATCATCCATTGCACAACTATCAAAAAACATGACATGTACCATGTATTAGAATTTGAATATATTGATTCTATTTAAAATTGATATGGTTTTTGGAGGTAAAAAGATGTTTATTACTGTAGTTCATTGATTGCAGTTTAAAAACTAAACGTTAAACATGAAGATCTATCGGAATATTTCCTCTAGAGAAGGGATCCTTGTGTTTTCAAAGTTTCAAAACAACTGCCTTATTGGGTTTGACTCAAAACAATAAAGCAAGTAAGTATATATATATATATATATATATATATATATATATATATATATATATATATATATATATATATATATATAATTCTTATCATTCAAAGGATAATTATACGAGGTGCGAGCTGGAGTAACAATTACCAGCATGGAAATGAGACTGACTAATTGAATTCAAGTTCTGGTTGTGTCTGCTTGTGTTCACTTTGCATAAATGTCCATAGGAAAGGCATGCACACACTTCTCCCTGTGCTGGCTCATCACTGGATACTTTGACAAAATGTCTCGTGACATTCCATGATGAAAAAAGAGAGCAGATATTTTTCCCTGTTGGTTCACCATGTAACCCAATACTACCAGTCACATGAAACTTCAAGAAGAGAAGTGCTTGCCCCTTACTTTCTAGGATGCCATGAAAGAAAAAAGGTCCAGCAGAGCACCTCAATGACCTCTGGATCATGGGAGCAACCAGATTAACATTTTTTTTAGATACCATAAAATACAGAAGATTTTTTGGTTAAAGAAAAGAAAAAAAGAACAGAGTCTGTTTGAATTGCAAGGTTATTTTGTCATGTTAATTTCAGTCATTAACTAGAAAGCACTCAGAGAGTGCATACCTCTGCAAAAGTCATTGTTAGAGATTCACCACAAAATTTCACCACCCTTCTACAAAACTTCATTGAAATTTCTTGAAAAATTTCAAGAGATATTGTGCGGACAGACATTTAAAAAATTCCATTGAAATCTTATTGAGTACTTCAGAAGATAACATGTAGACTAACAGACGGACGGAAAAAATGCAACCCAGTACGTATACCCCTCAGACTTAGTTGGCACAGGTGATAAACAGACACACAAGATACAGGCTTTCCAAGTTAGTGAGTGCACAAAATCTTGACACCCTTGAAAAAAGAATGCAGAGTATTAGAGGTTTGAGAGCAAGTTGCTGAAGGATCCTATATCTATTCTACTATTTATGACTGGTCAACAGTTAACAGAGAAATACCAAACCCCTCATTTCTATGTCAAACAAAACGTACAAGTAATAAAGGGGAGATGAAACAAACCATACAAACAGGTCTAGTTAGTCACTCGATAGGAAGCATCATGTGACCAACATGTTTTTAGCAGCATGCCGTCTTGGGTGTGATCAATTAAAAACTTGGAAAAAAAGGGGTAATTAATGAATAAGTTACTTCTATCACCTTTTGTTGGGCCGAGATTGTTAAAAAAAGTCAGTATTTGAAAGAAAAAAAAAAGAGCATAAATGCTACCAGACATGAACTATGGGTGCAGTTTAGCATAAACTTATATTGCAAATTGAACCTGACACTAAAAACATCTTCAGGGGAGACAAAAAAAAACAAAAAACAAAAAAAAACAAACAAGTTTTTTTTCCAGTCAAAATAAGAAGTAAGTACTTGAATTTTCAACCCTCCAGCTCCATTGGCGTGGCCTATACAAGTGATACAAACATAGCCAGACCAACTTGAAAACTAAAGAAACCTATGTTGACAGTTTTGGTAGACGGTCTCTAATATGCTAGGCAGCAAAGTTGGTTAATAAATAACTGGGAAGGAGAAACTATGTTTGGGAAAGTGCCCAAACAGGATGAGGTAAGTATGCAGACCTATATACAGCCAACAAACATTTATTTGTGAGTGTTTGTGTAGAGCTAGGCTCAAATGTTTTATAGACAAAGAGGTTGAATAAAACCAACAAGCCTAACACACTTGGGAAAATAACTTGTATTTTTCTTTCTTTGTTATTTTCTACACGATAAGTCATGTCAGTTTTTTGTGGTGCCTTCATCTATTTCAAGATATGACTAGAGAGCACATATCTCTGCCAAGCCCATTGTCACTAGAAAATGAATGAAAATCAGTTTATGGAGTAGATGCAGCGTGTGATTTGTTATCCAAGATAAATGTAGTGGTCTACTTTCTTGAGCTCCACATTTTCGATTTAGATTGTTGTGTCTCAACATGTTTGTAGTACATGACATTTGTGTCACTGAAGTTCATGTGAAGACTAACATTCTTGCTTTCTTCATTCGAGTCATCTAGCGTCAGTAGGAGATCATTATCAATATAATTACAATTGCATGTTGAACCGAGAGAAATAAGCAGAAAAATAAATTTAGTTTCAAGAATCAAGAGAGTAGAGGGGATTGACAAGAAATCCTTTAATGGCGAGTGGGAGGTGTGGGTGGCCTAATGGTTAATAGTACAGAGAACAAAATAGGAGAATTAAGTTGAAACTCTGGCGGGGTCAGATCAAGTTCACTTCCTATTAATACCTTTTGGAAAAAGCACGTCTTTTCTCTATCCCACCTATGGGTCAAGATTAAAGCAAGGTCCATATGGCAGTCCATCTTCAGTCCTGTAATAACTCACAATCGTTACAAACAACAGTTAGGTCACTATGTTGAAGCAGTTACCTTTCGGTGACAGATTCAATTCATGATCAATTCACTATGTAATAATAGATCATTTCTAATTGAGTTTCAAAGTAAAATGATGCATTTATAATTGATTATTTATATATGTATATATATATATATATATATATATATATATATATATATATATATATATTACACACACATATTGTTAGATTGAAATTTCTATGCATTTGAGATATTGTTTTGCATTCAAATATAATTGAAGCATTGCTACCATACAACAAGGTTTATACTAGTGAGACTAACCCCTTAAAAAAGTGGTATATAAAGCACAGAAGGGCCCTAAACATGATGACAGTCTGAACACCTTATTGGACATAGAAATACACACAACTGCAACCTACACAAAACCAACCTCATCAAAATATATACGACTCCAAGACACGTATATGCATTGACACTGCTCTCATATCCAAATACAAAATGATATCTATAAAGTTTTTTGAATAGTTATATTCTCTTCCAGCCATACTGAGGTTAATGAACTAACATTACTACAATGTCCATTTACGATATCTGCGAGGTACAATTCTTGAATCTAAATTAGGGCTCAACAATTATAGGTTACATTCTACTTCACTCCTGGTAAAGACAATCTTTTTTCAACATTTGTTCCGTAATCAAATGTACAAAAAACACCCCTGACCTTAATTTATGACCTGGGTCCATTGCACTCATTGCAAACAAAGAGAAATTCATTAAAGAACTTTCAATAAAATCATACTTTGCATCAGGTGAGTTACAGCCAACCTGTTGGCTCTTCCAGTAACTTCCGCATTATTTAGTTCATATTTGTGTTTCAGGCAGCAGTACTTTTTATTCCTACCACACGTTAATGAAATATTTCGAGGCAATTATTCTGACCACTTCTTAATACCACTAATTTTCAAATGTTAATAAAATGTAGGACAGGGAGTTTGTTTATGTTAGAGAACTATAAGTGGCAAGGAATGGCAGTCAATAAGTCACAACTCTTCACTTAGCCCAGATAAGAGGCCTGAACCACTAAAAGTGGAGCAAATTCACAATGCAGGAATATCAAAGCTACTTATGGTAAACTTTCTTCAACATGCCACACCAGGTCTCACAGTCTGCCATCATTTCAGACCAGGATTCTCCCCCCCCCCCAGTTTGTTTACTTCAAAACTTTGATTAGACCACACCTGTGTGAATACAGGTGAACTTGATTTTCAACATTCTGCAGGTCCCCACAATTTCTGGTAAGAATTCATCCCAAGTACTTAGAATGATCAACTATCGGCAAAAACACTGCATTTCCAATGTCAACATCAGAAAGATTGCACTCATTGTATGTTGACGGGTCATAATGTTTTCTATTTAGAGCTGCAATAAATAATATCTGTTTTTGATGCATTTCTCATCAGACTATTCATTTTTAACCCGATTGTATTTCTATTCCATAGAGTTCAAAATGTTTAAATACCAACGGAACAGTTTCTCTGAGAAACTCATGTGATGTCAACACTACTGCTGTGCCATCAGTATATTCAGAATTATGAAGCTCAAAATAGAATTGTGCCGACCTATCAGTTTGTCATCCATTCTGGTCCTGAATACACACAAAGGTCTTCTGTGTGCTGTACACCAGGTGATCATAATCGCTGCAATAAGAGACATGAAAATGATCAGACCTAAAATGTTACCCAGCTTGACCCCAAAGATACTCGTGATTGTATTTGTAGCATCATTTATGGAGAATTTCACCACTACACTTGTACAGAAGGACTGGAGCAGTTGAACAATTTTAACAGGAACACCAAATTTCAGTACATTCCACAAAATCTCACATGGAACACGATCAAAAACATTAACCATGTCTCCAAGCCATACACACATCTTTTTCTTCAAATCCATCTCAATAGTGAAGACAGCATCCACGCATACCCCATGAGGTCTGGAGCCACGCTGACTTTGGTGGTCAAGTGTCTCCATAATTGGGAGTTGGTGTACATACGCAAGATGACGCAACAATCTCGAACTACTTCCAACAAAAGAATGCATTGATAGTTACATAAGGTTTACTAAGGTTTCCCTTTTCGGGCAAGATTGTTTGCCAGTCAGCAGGAGGCTGTTCCTTCATCCAGAAATCCAACATTTCAGCACCAAGATATTCAAGAGTCATCATTCTCTATAATAACCTTCAGTAGTTTGAGACAGATACAAACGTCGCTGGGTACCTTGCTTTTTTTTTTTGATACAGCACCTCTGATTTCGTCTTTATTGGGTACCCCATCAAAGCCATGTACAACTTCATGCTGCTCAAGGAGGTCAAGGCCAGTGGGATCGAAAGAGACAGAATGTCTACACAATTCTTTAAAATCTAACTTGAAAGACTTCAGCATCATCTTGTGGAGTCGTGCAAAGAGATCCATCTATTACCCATATCGCTTCCTCTGAGGATGGGTAGGTCTTTGATACCCAGTCGCAGATTTGCAACTGCATCCGAGCATCCCTAGGTTACATCGACTGAATTGTTTCCTTCATTAATATGTTGCCATTGCTCCAAGACCTAACGATTCTTTGCTTTCATTAATGCTCTTTTCGGAGCCTTTCATGCAATTTGAGTTGCCCACCTCTGTGTATCACATTCCAAGAATGAGGCCATTGTCCCCTAATTGATAAGAGATATCAGACAAAGAACTTTTTGAGCTGACTGAAACCATCTTGGCTTCTTAGGAAGAGTTTCAAAAGGCAGCTTTTTGAAATGCACTGCCCAGCTGGGAATAGCTATGTTTGATTCAACCCTCTCTTTATAGTTCAATAGGCATATAATTACAGAAAGAGACCAAGTATCTTTATCAGGATGTGATGTGTAATCAAGATATAGGAGATGCTGCCAAAGTGTAAACCTCTTCAGACGATGCATCACACGTAGTTTACACTTGACAGCATGGTGGTCACTAGCACGCAGTGGTTCTGCTACTTCAGCACCAATAAACTAACAAAAGACTCCTTTATCTACAAGAACGTATCCCTGCTGGTTTACTTTTTTTTTAGAGTGAAGACAGACCTATGCTTATTCTTCCACAAGAAGCTAGGCCAAAGCTGGAATTCATATCTGTGTCAACATAGAGAATATCACCAGGTTTCCTGGCACAGCATTGATCAAGCTGGTTAAAGGGACTCTCCCATACACACTGATCAACAATACCAATGGGAACAGAAAAAGATACTAATAGTCCAGTTTTCCAACTCTTTCCATCAGCCATAACCCTTGGTCCTGAATTGCAATGAAATTCTGAGCCTCCAGCATGCCAAGCACTGACAGCTTCTCTACTCTAAGCCACTCAAATTCCTTGGAACCCCCACTTAACACCTTCTGGATTCGGTCCATCCAAAACCAAGCGACACCGACTATGTTAAAGAAAAGTTGCCGACTCTCCATGTCTTTTGCAAACAGGAAGCAAAGACATTCCACCTCTTAATAGACAAGAGCTACTCTTCCATATGTTCATCTGACCCGAGACTCGTCTTGAGAGACCATATATTACGCTTCATACAGTGCTAGGTAAGGGGTGACCAGTCTAGGACACACCAGGAAAATATAATACATATATGTACATACACACAATAGATATATTCAAATCACAAACATATGTATATACATACTAGTACAATGGCAGAGAGTGGAAGGGATAAAACGTACCACCCTGTTTCAAGTACAAAAGAATCTCTATCACACACGTGGAAACAAGGAAGGAAATATTGACTAAAAGTTTATGTATTGTTGGTTAGAAGCAGCCTGTTGGTGATATAACACACAAAAATAGGTAAAATGAGATATTGATTTTGCATAGGAAATACAACCCGGAAAAAGATTCTATACTAATAATTGATTCTTCTCTTTATATGTCTGTACCTCTTTCATGCTAAAACTATAAGAACTATCTACCAAATATTTGGCATGTAAACGTGCAAAACAACACGTGACATGGGCCATGTGAAGTTGATCTCAGAGATCATTTCTATTCAATATCTGGTTCGAAACATTGAAAACAAATAATTTTCATATCAGAATTTTAGTTTATCGTTCTTCGTACAAATGGCACAGATTTCTTACAATAAAGTCAATTTTTATGCAAGTTTTGGGACTTTTTTGTCACATATCACATATTTGTCATTGACACAGTTCATTAGCAATTGAACAAGTATCAGTACCACTCATCACTAGGGTCAGGATATGTTTGCGTTTTATTCCGTACCCTTCATTTTCTCAAGATTTGGTGTAAATCAGGTCATTGGGGGGGGGGGTTTGATATCTTTGGATCGTCATTCTTGACTACTATATTGATATGCCAGTAGTCAAGAATGACAAGTCTTTCCCCAGGGAGGGGGATTACGATGTTCATATCTCATTATACCCAGAAATGACACTTGCGTCCAAACTGAATTAGAAGATCCAATGTTATTGGAACCATGAATTCAAAGATATGTTCATAATCCGTGATAGTAGTAGCAGGAGGAGGAGGAAGAGGGTTCACCGGAAAATCTGGACTAAGTTTCATATCAATCCAATATTATACAGCTGAGAAAATTGATACTTAACGCTACATCGGTAGAAAGAGGAGGAGGGAAAGGAGTGGAAGAAGAAGAATGGGGATGGCTCATATCAATCCAATAATATACAGCACAAAAAAGAAGAATCTTTATTTAGCTTAACTAGCTGTGGTAGCAGTAGCTGGGGATGAGGAAGATGAGGATGGTTCACCCGAAGGTCTGACCTAACTCATATCAATCCAACATGATATAACTGAGAAAACTGATATTCAACACACAGGGAACGATCATTGGATAAATCTTGTAGAGATGCATGCATTTGAGTCAATATTACTGACAAATGAAGAGGAAGAAGAAATGGACCAACCCAAAAGTGAGAAAAAAAAAAAAAAAAAAAAAAAAAAAATATTTTCAATGTAAATTCATGACCATAAAATGCAGAATGTGCGTATCAGTTAGCATGTATAAACATCATTTGAAAAAAAAGATAGGAACCACAAGTTCAAGGATGTGTCAACCATCCTTATGTCAATGTCTGATTATGAGCTAGCAGTAGTTCTGCACCAAGTTTCATATCAATCCAACTTGATATGGTTGAGAAAATTGATTCAACATTTTAAAGACCGATTGACCAAAAAAAGTGCCTTATAGAGTGCATCTAAAAAGTAATTATAAATAAAATATTAGGTGAGCGGAAGGAGGGGTATGACATGAATGAAATGAATGTGCACTCACGACAATATTTTGAATGGAGCATTTAAATGTACATCCCAATTCAGGAAAAGAAAAACAAATTAAGGTCATTATATGGAAAAAGAGTCAAGTCTATTTGTAGGCTAAGGATTGGAAATGTTCACTTACATATATATATATATATATATATATATATATATATATATATATATATATATATGAATCTGAGTGGGCGAGGAAAAAGAGAGAAAAAAAACTTCATACATTATTCTTTTTCTTGCATGAATTCATTTCTGTATGCCGTGAAACTAACTTCAGACAAGGAAAACCGGTTTCGTCTTTATTTAAAGATAATTTAGAAAAATGATAAGTGCCTCTGAAATTTCAGGAAAGATATTTCTCAAACAGTACTCGAGAGATGTAGGTAAGACTGAAACAAACATTTTATCAATCACAGGTGTGTCAAAAATCTCGTTAGTAAGTGCTTCAAATTCAGGTGTGAAAATTTCTGAGAAAAGCTTTACAAATTGCTACAAGTTCTCACATGATTCATGACTAGTATAGCCATAGCATAAAAAATGACAGCTTATCTAATTGATAAGACCTCACTTTACCAACTGACTGAATAAAAAAAAAAAAAAAAAAAAAAAATGAAATGAATTAGACAATATTTCGGTAGTCAATGAATGAAACTTCTATATCGACATACTACTTACTCATCACCCCCTTTCCCTTTCTTTTGGGGTGTTACAGATAAAAAATAAATATTCAAATACAGGTGGCATATTATAGTAGAAGATAGCCACTTGAAAAATGTTTTAGCACAGTTCTGTGGGGATGAGGAAAAGTTCAAATATTCGTCATAAAGAAGACTTAATTGTAAATTTAGTCATTTATGACACAGCTGTGTCTTCCATCCCAAATTAATAAAAACCAGTCTGGTTAGTCACTCAATAGAAATTGTCACATGACAACGTTTTTTGGCAGCATACCATGCTGAAGGGGTGATCAGTTAAAAACCAGGAGGTGTCAATGAATAAGTTACTCCTCTCACATTTTGTTGGGCAGTGATAATTGAAATCAGTCTAGATTCTGAAAAAAAAAAAAAATGTGAAAGCTACCACACACGAAGTGGCCAATTTAACATCAACTTGCATTGTGGATTGAGGATGTGAAAAATCCCAGCCTCTTCTAAACATAAATTTGAAGTTTTCTGCCCCCTAGCTGCATTAAACAGATGCATAGCCAGATCAATATTAAAACTGAAGAAACCTATGTTGCCACTTTTGGCTGATGAGTTTCTAGTACATTTATGTATTTAATTACAAGTATGGATGCGCTGCTGATGCAGAGTAAGAAAGGAATGTCATTTTAAATAAGTTTTCAGAAAGGTGTGAGAGACGGGTAGGGAAATAAGAGAAGTGGAAACGCAGGGGGGGGGGTGTGAAAACCAGTAAGAAAGTCTGCGAATGCCGATTCCAAAAATACCCCAACCAGAATAGTCCAGCAGAGATGAGGGGGATTATACGGACACTCATCAAGATCATGAACAAACTAACTCATAAATATAAAATGGTTATTTCAAATTTTTTTAGCTTGTTTTCTTTTCGGGAGGAGAGGGGAATCACTCAAAAAATAAAAGCAAAACCTTCAGTGGAAAAAAAACAACTAGTATGTATAGAATTCAGTAATACCTTGAATTGTGCGGTTTGGATAAGGGTTAAGATCCGTTTTTCAAAGCATACAGTTCTTCTATAAGAAATAACTTTTCTCTCAATTTTAGGTGCTTTCAAACCATTACACACGAAGAACCATCAGAAAATTCGTTGGTTTGGAGCAAAATATTTTCTCAAAACGTCTTACGGGGGGGGGCTTAATTCACGATGTATCTATAAGGATGAAGTGGGTACCAACTTTCTCACATCTTTACGGAAGTACTTCTTACAGTAGTTATGTTATCCTGAAATTTTAAGATGATAATTCTCTTAATAATTTCAACTTTTGGTGGGGTTAGGGTTGGGATTCGGGGCTAGGGCACAATGTATGGAAGGTGGTCCGGATTGTAAACTTTCACACCCTCGCTCACTCGATGTTAAAAACGGCACACAGATAAACAATTAATTTTATTCAAAGCAAGCAATAACTATATAATTATATGCATTAACTTCAGTTTTTCTTTCATAGATCTTCATATTTTTTCAATCGGAACCACTCTCCCTACATTGTGTTCCAAAAAATTCAAAATTTTATAATGATATGAGAAAAATGTCATTAATTAGGTACCCACTTAATCTTTAGTTAATTTGTAAATAGACCCTCCCTTGCGAAACCCTGAAAATATTTTCCTAAAAACTAATAAACTTCTGAATGGTTGTAGGGTCTAATGGATTGAAAGTACCCAAAATTGAAAGAAAAATAAATATTTTCTCCTCAGAGAACTGCGTGGAGTTGAACAAAAATGAATCTTAACCAAGAACGCATTATATCGAGAACGGATTAATTTTGGAACTAATTAACCACATTATCCAAAGGTACTGGGACGTACACAAGGCTTCCATGGTATGAAAATCTGAGGCTACAGATTCCGAAATCATTAAATACCGTTACCAACCAAAATAGTCCGACGTACGAGAGCTTAGTTATCATTATTATACCACCCACCACTACCACCATCTAAAAAATTTCATGGACCCGCTGACCAATAAAATAAAAACTGACATATATATTTCCCGGGGAAACGAAGGTCTTACTATGGATTGAAAGCACACACACACACAAAAAATAACTTGTAATTTTTTTCCTTTTCCTATTCAAAACTTTTGACTTCATCACATCCAATCTAAACCAAAACTTCAGCGGAGATGAAAAAAAAATCTTCAGTGGAAAAAAAAAAATACGAAAAAGTAATTCGGATTCAACTTTCTGACAACACGTGCGAGTTGGCGTGAGTGTGAAATACACGGAGAAAAGAAAATATATAACAATGTGTAATATACCTGGTACATAAGCAAAGGTCTCAATGGTATAATCCAAGTCAGGGGTACTTAGAAAAGCCAGTAACCGGGTGGATAGATTCTAATCACCCGAAAGTAAGAAGAAGCGAGAGAACTGGTCGGGTACTCCTGCTGCTACACTGTAGTGCCTTGAACATTCTTGGCAGCACACGCACCAAGTTCTTCATGAACAGACTGTCATCATCATCATCATCATCATCGTAGTCGTCATTATCATTAAACCTGGAATAAGCGGCCAACGCCTTTTTGGTTGCAGTGGGAGAAAAAATTCGCTGCCGTGTTCGTAAGAGTAAGTAAGAAGGAAAGAAAACAGAAAAGTCGGCAGAACTTCAAGTTAGTTAAGAGAGTTAATAAGAAGGTTTGAGAGGGGGGGGGGCACGTGTGATCGTGAAGAATGTGCGGCTGTTCAAGTTATTAGCCTCCCTCCCACTTTCACTTTTTTTTTTTCTTTTCCAAATTTTATTACCAATCCCATTCTCACGATCCTTGACTAAACTTTCCCCACGCGTCATCTATCAGATCAGAAGCAGACAGTCGCACACATAAACACACACACGGAGGAGAAACAATAATACTTTGTGGAAAAATCAAGTAAGAGAGATAAAACAAAGAATTCGTTTCATACGGAGAGGACTTACTCGACAAGGAGTGGATTAGCGTCCAAAGAAATTAAAATCTGAAATACCGGTTTGGTTGGAAATTAGATAAATAGTCCAAGATTTGATGAAAGACATAGTAAATACCACGAATTAGTAGCATACATATTCATTCACGTATTTATTCTGCAACAAGTTTAGTGTACAAATATGTTGTAGTTGAACCAGGAATTTGCGTCCATCTATACAGAAATTCACGCACTTTTTAAAGCTCTTTTAGAGCGTATTGCAATAATTATATAACTTCTTCGAACGGTCTCTCATTTAATTTGAAGATTATAGACGGTAACTTATTTCTAGGTTCAACTTTGTTTATACAGTAAACCCTCGACGAACGAATTGAGGCGGAGGGGGTGTTTGTTAAAGCCGAAAGCTCGTTATATCCGATGGCAACCCCTGGTTCGGTTAATAAGAAGTTTGGTATTTCGCGGCATTTAATGAATATCGTTCGGTAAATCCGAAGGCAGTGTGGTTGCCTCTCATTCTATTTTCGAAAATTCAGATTTGTAGGTATGAACAATGTGGATGCAATCTCACTGGAAACTGAACACGCGAGAAATTTAAAAATCTGGAAATTAAAAACCTGAGAAATTTGAAAAATCTGGCATAAATCAGCATATAATTCGATTTTGATAAAATTTTCCGATACTTATTCATTAAAGGACAATTCTAAAGATGAAATTTTCAATTCTAAATATCAAGAGAATTTTTTTTTTTTTTTATAATTCTTACCATTTGGATGAATTATCTTGTCTATACATTGCTATTTTTACACTACACATTTGAAGATAAACCCTTCAAGATACTAATTATATTTACATTTTTAAGAAAAGCACCCTGAAATTGCTCAAACTGGGAATGGAAGAATTAAGTAAAATATCTTCTTTTCTTTGTGATTTCTTTAGTTTTATCCAATTAATCATAATCTAGGCTTTTTTTCTTTTACTCAATATTTAAAAGAAAAATTTTTTTTTTATCTAATTCTAAGAGGTTTAATGGAAATGAAGTAGGTAAATTAAGTAAATTGATTGCTTTATCTGACAGTAAACAAAATATTGTATATATAGATGTATATTACAAGATAAAAAAATGAATCGAAATTCATATTACAAGATTGGAAATGAAAAGTTGGTCAGTCTATTAACTCTAAAACAAAAATTAAGTTAAGGAAATTGTTTGGTGTTATGATACATCAAAAATATTTTTTGCTGTCTGAACAGATATTTTGAATTTACGCCGTTGATCTATAAAACAAAAATTTAATTTGATTTAAGGAAGTAGTATCATACAAATTTCTCCAGGTTCTTATTGTATGGTATACACAAAGTTTTTATAAGAAAATTTTCAACAATCTTTCTTCCAACTAAATTTCAACATGTTAACATTCAGATATTTTTATTTTGCCATATCTGCATTTAAACTGATCAAATCTGATTTTTAAATCTATATTATAATAAGCAATTTCTGTCAGTCCGATTTTTTCAGGTTGGGGTAGAGAAGGTGATCTGAGGATACGATGGAATCGTAACACAAAGATTGGGGAGAGTGAGAGAGAAGCTGATTAGAGGTACACATAAAGGTAGGGGGGTGAAACAAAGATATTCAATAAAGGAGAACAGCCAAACTCTGTTGTCAGGAAAATAAGAAAAGTGAGTAAGTAAAATGAAGAGGAATCAAACTCATTTCCGGGTTGTCTGTAATTCAAAGATTTGGTTAAATGCCAGAGATTCTCCCGTGAATTTTTTCAGATACAAAAGTGCTTCAGATGTCTACCCCTGAGTACATCATTAGTAATAGGTATTTTTCAAGTAAAACTAAATCATGAAAAATACACCGAAAACAAAAAACGTACTGATACTCACGATGATAGTGTGGTGAATTTGTTTCAAGATTAGTCCGCAATGTTCAAGGTTTTATTGAATTACCATAGCCATCAAAGATGGCAAAAGGTTCTATCCTTTTTTTTATAAGTGCATGTGTTTGTTTGTTCATGCGTTCCAGTGCTCCCGGCCATACAGTTTTGTCTACAGATTTGAAAATTGGCATCAGTACTCCACTAGACCTCTAATAAAAATTTTTTATTTTTATTTTTGGAAAAAAGCTTTAACCTTTTGGGGGTCTTATTTTGATATCAATAATATCTAGATTCTGTAGAATCTAGATGATTTTATTCCATTTTAGATGTTTTCCAGTGGAGATCACCAGTGATGTCAAAAGTAAGATTTATTCTGACCATATTTATCATTCCATTGAATTTTTATTCACGACTTTAAAATTTGACACTATGGTTGTCCTATTGACTATGATGGAAAGTTATAATTTCAAGTTTTTCTTTCAGTTTATACTTATTTTTCATTTGTTTATACAGGGATACCGCAACCTATGGGCCACAAAGCATGTGCTACCACTAGGGAACAATATCATTTGGTGATATTTCTTTGCGAAATAACAAATTCATTCTCTTGGATCTTAATATTGGATTTGTTGGATAAACCCTTTTAGAAATGAAACCGAGTGTACTACCTACTTATAGTTGACTTATTACCTATATTCCAGTCATGTTTAGCATTCCATTCTGCCTTTGGCTGGACTGTAAATATATTGTCAATATCAAACAGGTCTGCAGTGCAAAAAAGGTTGGCTTGACTGAACTACATCAAACATGCACAAATTATAATGGCACTAACCAAGGTTTTGCCGTACAACTAAAATTTGTTGGCAGAGGTTAGAGGGGAAGAGAAGAAAGCAAAGAGTTATGACCTGATGAAGTTTTTGTTCCTTGTGGCTTTCTTTAATTCATTTTTGGCAATTTGCTGGCAGATCGCCTGGGCTAAGTGGAGTGAGAGACATGCACACAACCCAGAATGAATAAATGTTTGGCTCCAACAAGAGGAAATGACGACCAATGAAGGTGAACGCAGGCAGGAAATTAAGACTTCGAATTATTTCTATGAATGATGGAAAAAAATTATATATATATATATATATATATATATATATATATATTATATATATATATAATATATATATATATATAAAGCCGGCTCCCTGCAATGGGCATTCAAGCACCAGTTGGCAACTTGTAGATGAAATTGGGCAGTTCTGCACTGCAAGCCAAAAAAAGAGAAAAAAAAAAAAAAATCTATGTATAACTCAAATACTATTTATACATCATTTTATAACTACCTTTACCCAATCTTATTTTTGCTTTTTTCATTTTGGTTTTTCAAAATTTAATAAAAACAAGTTCAACGATGCATACACCATCCTTACATCCATATCTGTAATTTCCGATTTGAAAAGGATTCCAAACAGAATAGAAGTAGCTTGCAGCAGCACAGCCAGATTTTAATGTTAGGGAGAGTGAGCACATAAAAATAAGCGCCATGACAAGTAGTAATTCTGATTTTAAACTGTTACCTTTTTTTTTTTCTATTTAAAACAATACTAATTTTTCTAGAGTTAACTCACATATCTATAATGCATTTGAAATGAAAACATAAAAAATGTTATTTAATTATTCTATATTTTAGATGTAAAACAAAAACAAACTGAAGCAACATGAAATTTTATAAAACATCTTTTTCATTAAGCTTCAGTCTTGTGAAATTATCTATCACTTTATCATAATCCACCTCGATGGGGAGTAAAGCTAACCATGACAATCTATCCTCGCCCATTGTAGGATGAAGGTAAGGCTAAAGGATTGTTCCGTAACAGCACTGGTTATGAGTAGGGTCAGAAAATGTGATACTATATTGTCAGCTTAGGAATAGGGAATGCATTTTATTAATGATCATGAATTTAAGTATCATTGATGGCCAGTTTTTCTGCATATGAATTTGTCATATTGCTAGAGCTCATTATCTCTTTGTACATGTCTTTGAATGAAAGAAACTCTTTTAGGAGTTCAGTTGGACAATTGATGACTTCAGAATATATGTTAGCTAAAATTACTGCTTTGTTCCAGATATCTGTTTTGTGAAAACGCTTTGGATCTGAAGCACTTAATATGAATTGCTCAAATCTTATAGCTGCACTATTTATAACAGAATCTAATCTAGTGTGATTCAAGTATGACTTTCCTCCAAGCATCAAATGTCCCTTCATCCTCTGCAATTTCATCATGGAATCTTTTATCTTTCACATTTCACATTCTTTGTTGTTTCATTCTCTATCTCTCTGAATTGAGACTCATACTCAATTTGCACGTTTTTAAAACTTTTTTTCCAAAAAACTGAATCAAATGAGAAACCGTCACCAGATCAAGACTGCTTTTCAGTAAATATAGAGATGAATTGAAAGACTTGCCCAGCATTTTACCCCAGAATACATGAACAATTAAGAATCTGTAAGTACTGAGTATTTCCAGTATACCCTTTGCCTCAGTGAGTTGTTCAGGGGTACTGTTTTTTGTATTGCTCCATCCAGGATTCTTTGAAGAGCAACTGCTAGTGCTGATAAATTCTACAAGACTGACTCTACTGTTGACTTTTTGGATGCCCATCAAGTATCACAATGTTTCTTTAGAGTCAGTGCAAAAGATATATGATTGCATTGTTCTTCAAGAACTGAAAGACAAGATGAACTTTCTAAAGTTTCAAAAAGCAATTTGGAGCTTCTGCATCGAGTAGAATTAAATCTGGATTATTGGCACAGCAGTGCATAAAGAGTGCATACCAGGCAACCTCCCTAATCTTTATTTTGGGACCAGATATTCCACCTGACAGAGTGCTGGCTCCATCGTAAGACTGACCATAACACATAGTAATTGACAGCTCTAAGTTTTTGACTGCTGGAAGAAATCTTAAGCTCATGCTCCATGTAATTTGTAGAAAAGAATAAATCATTCCATGGATCACCTTTCACTGTTATGTATAGCAAGGATAAAGGATAATTGATCAATTTTGCTGATATCAATAGTAGAGTAAACAATTATTGCAAAGTACTTAGTCACTTTCATTTCAGCAATTAACTTTGATTGAACCTCATCTGAAAATGATTATCAGACTATTTTGTATGTCAGGGGATGAGATATGATGCATTCTGATCACACATTAATGTTATTCCAGCAATGTAACATTTTCTGCCAACATCTTAATAAGTTCCAAAATAGTCTTCATTTGTATTTGAAGAATATAAACTTTGATACTCACAATATAAAATTACTTACAAAATATGTTTTGTATGATTTATGCTGTTTGAATCTTGACCATTTCCATATCAGAATTTCCGCCAATTTTTTGTTTAAGGTATGCAGCCATTCTCAATATTTTGAACCGCTAACGATTTTCTCTATGGAAGATCATACGCGTAAACATCTTCAGTTTTAGAAAAGGGAACATTTCATAATGATAATTTTTTTCTCGAGTGAAAAAACATTTTTTTTTCTAAGAAAAGACTAATAACTTTTGTATAATTAAATCAATGAATTAGAATGAAACAAATCTTATAACTGTTTTTAATATACATTTTTATATTTTCATTACTTTTGAATTTAAAAAGTGACTAATGAAATCATTTAATGGTCACATTTTCAAATGAGCATGTGTGATTTTTTAAATTCAATTTCAATAAAATGTTTTTAGTACACGGATTATTCAAATACACATACCAATTCTTGTATTCATTTTTCACTTTTTAGTATTCTTATATTTATTGTATCATGGCAATAACATGTTGGTCACATCAGTGATAATATACAAATAAATATCTGTGAATAAATACCAGAAAATGGCCGGGGTACCTCCTATGAAAGATTATTGAATTTCCTACAAATCTTATGATTATCATTAATAATACAGATTATTATGAAAGAATTAACATGTTATAGGTTTTGGTGTTTTTTTTTTTTATTGACTCACGTAACCTTATTTGTTAAAGGTACATCAAGATATCCATGACACCTTCATAAAAAACAAACTGGAGTTGGAGCAATGTAAAAAACACTTACTTCAGTCTTCTTGCTTTCTGTCTATTGGGCAAAGCTTCCCCTTGGCAAATATTCTTTGTGTCTTTTCTGTTCCAAATGTTCTGACAGAAAAGTGCCTCTGAGCCACACCAGTTATATTTTTATCGGTCACTATGAGGTGACCTGGTCAGATTAGATCCCGAGATTTACAACGAGTTCAAATTCCAAAAGTCAGGCAAAGGTGTAATCTTTTATCACAAAAAATAACTTGTCTTTTAAAATCCGTCCCAACAACAGGAAGGTTGATGGAAAAAGCTAATAAGCCCAGAGAATCCAAAGGCCATGTCATAAAAAGAAAAATAACAAAGCAAAAACAAATAAAAAAATAATGAGATTCGACTTTTATTCTACAAAGGGACTAGTTGAAAGAATGCTTGAAAAGGCGCACCTCTACAAGCCATGCAACTAGTAGCATTATTAGACATGGTAGTAGTAGGAAGAGGAAAGTGAGGATGGTTACCCCTCCCAAGAAAAACGGCTATCAAGTAAACAATTAATAAGTTTAAATTAAAGTAAGTATAGAATTTTTTTTTATCAATAATTATTTCTGGAGTCTTAGTGTATGGTTATCTTATTTGATAAGCAGGTTTTAAATGAGTATATATGATATTTTTTGCTGGACATTTAAAAGGTCAGCTGGACATTAAGATGATATTTTTCAAACATTTATTTTATAAGCTAGTCATTAATATAATTTGCAATATTCTGAGAAGTATTTATCATACAATTGAAAACGAAACTTCTATTTACTATGATCATTATATGTATAAACATTTACATCAGGACATTAAAAAGTAGTGCCCTTACGTAAGCTACAGCATTAGCTGCCCCAACCTGGGCTTCACTTATCACAAGTTTCTCTATAGTTATGGCTAGTTCTTTGAAGTTTGGAATTTGTGAAATACACTTAAGAGTGACAAACTGCAGTGGCACCACTCATTTCCATAGGCTACATTACCCATAGCTGTGGGGGGAGAAAAGGGATTCGGGTCTTCCCCTAGAGCATTAGTGCCAATCTCAGTTGGAATTGGAACTCTCCGTAAGGAGTCCATGGGCAACCAGCACTTCTTATTATAACATAGCAAGTACTAAAAGCAGATAATGGAAGTAAGCAAATACTTGAATTTCCTTTGGGAATTTAGTATAATGACTCATTTAACAAATGTAAGATTGGTAAGTTGACCATTTAATACCTATCAAGATTTTCCTAGAAAACTCCTGTAAAATATCAACTTCAAAAGGTGCACTATGCTTAAAGGGTGCATTTTCAGGGTGTTAGCCAGCATTCTCACAAGCTATAATTCCAACATCCCTATTAAGCGCAATGTGTTTTTTTGCCAGTGTTTTGGTTATTTTTTTGGCTTTTTCGGAAATACAAAAATATAAAAATGCTGATCTCAAAAGATTTTACAGTCCACTTGGTGCGTGTCGGTAAGAAGGCGAAGAACATTCACGGGGCTATCAATACATGAATATCAATAGAGTAACATTAGCGATAAAATATGATTTTTTGCAATTTTTAAACTAAACTTTGCAGAGGAGTAGCTAGAAATAGCTAATGATTTGAGGGCCCAGGTGGAAGTGGTGGGCTTGGCTCCTTGGGGGCCCTTGCCAACATTTAGTCAAACTTGATGAAAAAGGAAAATTTGCAATAATTTGACATGCACTCACTTGATTGATGAAGAACAATATCTAAAGCTGAATTATTATTCATGCAATTCACATATGTACGAAAACATCCTTGCTAATGTCAACAGAAATGCTGTAGGTAAACTATATTTTGTAATTCTTTTGTGACCCCCTTCTTTATTAGAGGCCTGGGAGTAATTTTCAAAGAGCCTCCCTTCTCCTAACCCCCAATCCATGCCTCTGAAACTTAGTTTTAAAACACGATCTTTTTGTTTAGTATTGAAAATGAAAACAAAAGGCATTGTCGGAGGTTAGGAATTAATGAAAGCATTACTAACAGAATAAAGTCATTAAATATCTAATGACATATATTTTCTATGTTGTTTGGTAATGATAGTTTTATAAATTCACTTCATTAGACCTGAATGAATTAGTAAAATAATTGCAAGACTGTACAGTGTATATACATATTCAACAATTGGCAATAAACACTTGAGAAGTCACATATGTTGCCAATAATACATACAAGATGACCAACAAATCAATAATCACAACCCACAAAAGATCAGTTTAACCAGATGCAAGGTTTACGTTATTCATGTTCTGATATTTAAATGTATTCATCCAGACTCTGCCCGACCCTAACCTTTCATAGAAGAAACTTGAAATTTTGCACAACCACACACACTCCTCTCAATGAGTAAGGAAAAATTTTCATTTTTCAATTCCACACAAAGATAGGTTTTTAGTGTGAGTGGGGGGGGGGGCTCGATATGCAATGTAAGTTTCTGCTAAATTGGTCACTATTTAGTGATCGCTATAACAAACTGCATTATATCGTAGGATGCCTGTACCAATATAATAAATGTGTATTTGATGAGTACAATATCGCGGACCACATTATATCTGGGGACACCTGCATCAATATGTTCTTGAATAATGATTCTCTGGGGAAGTGATGATATTCTTTTTTGATATCATAATCTTGACCATAAAATCAAGGTTCAGTTTTGCATTTTGATTGTATAGTAAATCAACTCCCCAACTGAAACATAATATAATGAGTGAAAAAAAAATAAAAAATAAAACAAAATAAAAATCACCCACATCTGTTTCATTCTCTAAGTGAAAGCATCCCCAAGTTGTGGGTCTAAAAAAATTAAGCCTACTGTTTCCTGTTTTTGCTGGGGTATGGCAACGAGCACAAACAAAATAACTAACATTATTATGAAGATACTTATTCATGTGAATTAGGAAAAATGTTTTAAACTCACCGTCATGGTCAATAATTGAACAACAGTAGCAGTAAAATTTGAAGTAAAAAAATTCCATCAAGGAATAAATATGGTAAGAATAAATTATATTTATGACATCACTGGCATTTTACACTGGAAAACATCTAAAATGGAGTGATAAAAATAAACATCTAGATGTTATTGATAAACCTGTCAAAATGAGGCCTCAAAAAGTTAGAAAAAAAACAAAAACAAAAAGAAGCCTTCTTTTTAAAAATTGGAAAAAAAAAAAAAAATTTTTAGGAGGGATCTAATAGAGTACTAATGCCAATTTTCATTTCTATAGACAAAACGGTATGGCCAGGAGCACTGAAACAAACAAACGAACACACACTATATAAAAAAAAAGATAGAACCTTACAGTTGTTCAATAGAAAATTTACTGGCTCGGGCCCAAAATCAAATTCAAAATCTGCTTTGATCCTAGGCAGACCCATACAAAAATGATACCATCATTTTTGACAGGTACTATAATAATGAACTCATAAGCAACAAGTTGCAAGACTAGGTGGTTAATTATCGCTCTAGTATGGCAAGAAGGTTCAAAGATGATATAAATCAAACTATTGCGCTAATTTTGACGCAAAAGTTGAAAGTATTTTTTTGTCAAACCCCAGTCCAAACCTTGTTTCCCTACCTTAACAATAACAATCCACACCAAATCTAGGGGAGAAAAAATTAATATTTGCCAACCGGTATTTGAAATCACAACCATCTGTTTAGTAGTTGTATCTCTAAACAAGTGAGCTAAATAAACAAATCTTTACAAATCTACCAAAATTTATGTTCAATAAACAAATACATGTTGAATTAACATTTCCCTACCATGATTAGAAATCATGACCCAAGTAATTGATAGGCTGGTGTCTTACTGTGTGAACTGAACTGACAAGTCTTACATATCAGCAAAAATTTATCGTTTACACACAAGGGCCTCATTTCATTTTAATAGATAAATACGTTTATAATTGAAAAAAAAAATACTTTCATAATTGTTCCAAATTTATATATACAATACAGAAGTTGCAGTAATCATCTTCATTCGAAATAGTGGAGTTTAACCCTGCAGTAGCCAGGCTTGTTATTCTTCCTACTTCGTAATCTTTTGAGAAGACAGTTGAACTTGCTGACAGGACCTTATGGCACAGGTGTGGAAACAGAGGCAAAGCTAGAGATTTAGGGGTCTCAGGAGGGGGTGCTTGGCTCCATGATGGGTATCTAAAATTCAATGAGATTAGATGAGAGAGGAAAATTTTTCATTAGTAGACCTGCACAATATATGGACTTTACATGATATATCTGAATATATTTTCAAACATAGTTCATGTTTGAGCAGTAGCTTCACACCAATGTAGCCACACTGATGCCAAACTAACTATTTTGAAGCTAGATTTAACTCTTTTTTCCTAGGGCTCGCCTGTCCGCATCCTAAATTGTCATCACTCTCCCTCAGCCCTTCTCTCTGCTCCCCCATTCCCAGTGGCTAAGTTATCATTTATGCCATTCATGTACGTTCAAATACATCCTTGATATTCACAGGATGTTCTCATCCCGATCCTCCTGCAGAGGGAAAACGCTCCCAAAAATCTTTGTTTGTGAAGCCAAACCATCCATCTATTATTTCGTTGAATAATGGCCGCAAAATAAATCTGTACATTCTAAGCTCAAAATAACACTAAACAACTAAAATTATTCAGACTATCCTCATCTCATTTCGGCCGTTGTATCCTACGGCCTTCATCAGGTATCATCTGGTTGGTGTGGGGAAGTAACGAACCAAACCGAACCCTTTATTTAACCCAAATGGTTCAATAAAGGGTTCGGTTCGTTACTTCCCCACACCTACCAGATGATACCTGATGAAGGCCGTAGAATACAACGGCTGAAACGTTGTATGAAAAACAACCAAGATGAGGATAGTCCGAATAATAATAGAAATAATAATAATACCTCATCTCAAAAATTCAGAGATATAATAACTAAAAGTATGTTTGGTTTGGACTTGATTCACCACTGACCAAAAGGCAGAAGGGAGTCATTGTACATCTGTAAGACTCTCACACCTCTAAGCTTTGCACCAAAACATAGTTGGTGTCAAGCTCATCCACCACTGCCCACCTGAGATGACAAGGTGCTGACGACTTGTCCTTTTTGCCATCTTTAGCTGCTTTTGGAGCGTTATAATTCTGCTTCGGAATTTCTCTATGGGGTGACATGAGCTCACAACTGACCCCCAGATCTGTACTAGAATGAATTAATAAAAGTCATCTTATAAATTTATAAACCATTACTAGAAGGCCAGAGATGAAAATGACGACCACAAAGCTACAAACAGTTCTGCTGGTTCAGGTTCAATTCATACCTGGGCATTTTTTTTTTTTTAATACATATTTCATAAACTGTCCTCATAACCTTGTATTCATGAAGAGAAAGAGGAAAAAAAAAAAAAAGGAACGAAAAATGAAATTATATAGATAAGAGGAAACCCATGTTATATGAGATGACAAATAGATTTCTCTTTCTTTTTGGCATTGTTACTGAACTGACCTTTCATGGTCATTATCTGTGATGCCCAACTCATACAATATATTGAGGAGATGACCCAACAACAGATTCCATCACCATCAGATGATCATATCATCAGATTAGACCAGTACCTTGAAAGGGCACCCGAAGAGATTAAGTAGTCGATTTTATTGTTGGTTATAAAAAAATAAAAAAAAGCTTTTTTTCCTTTCATATATGAAGAGTGAAAAAATATCACTGGATCTATAATTACACCAGGGAAGCTGCTTATCATAATTATGGATAAAGTTATCAAATGGTTATTCTTATAAATTAGTCAGTCTCAAGCATTTCATTGAAAGTGATCACAATAGGCAGCTTCCAATATATATATATATATATATATATATATATATATTACATATACATTCAGACACCCACACATATCTCCTTTACTTGATGTTGTTCGCCAGTAATTCTCATCTAAAAGACTGTCCCAAAGTGATCACAATAAGCAGATTCCTCTCTATATATGGGTACTCATACAAAAGTGGGGTCCAATGATTAAGACACTAAGTTATTCTCAGTGGATGATTTTTAAAAATTCTCTAGGCATATTCGAAAACACTTTTTATTCCCCTCTGCCCTTCTGGGTGTGAATCACACAGCTGGGTGTCAAATAAAGATATTTTTCATCCAATCTTATGCAATGAAGTATTATAAATCACTATCGTCAATTTTTATGACTACTTTTCGCCTTCAGCTTAATTTTTTTTAAATTGCTTTTATATTTTTTCAACCCAGCCTGAATAAAATGATAAAGTTTATAATAAAACTTTCCTTCCATAAATTCATTCATTTTATCTGCAATCATAAAGCTTTTGAAATCTATACAAGCTTACATTTTTATGCACAGAGGATTATTTTTATTTTAATTTTAAAACAAGCATAAAATTATTTCTATGTCTTCCATGCATAAAAGCATTAAGTAGATTTTGAAAGCTTTAAATAGGTGAAGGAGGAAAAGTAAATAAATCTGTGGATGGGAAAAATTTTGCCTTAATTTTTTTTAGTTGCTTTTTAGATAATTTTCATGAATGAAAATTAACTCTATGAGAGAGAGAAAAAAAAAAAAAAAAAAAAAAATGAATGAAAAATATCGTCATTTGAGAGAACCACAAAACTGATATTCTCACACTCTGCCCTTCCAAGAAAAGTAAATAAATCCATCTGTGGAAGGGAAGTTTTATTGAAACTTTTATCCCATCCAATTAAAATGAAAAAAGAAACTAAAAAATGAAGGTAAAAAGTATTCATAAAAATTATCAATCTTTCAGAATATCCCTTTCATAAAGGATTATTTCTGTGTATGTCTGAGCTCGTAATTTGAAAGAAAAAAAAAAGTGATTCAAGGGATATAACTTGTCATAATCATTGGACCCCATTCTTGTACGAGTACCATATAATCCCCAAACATTTCCCCTTTCGTTTCCTAACCAATCATGTATTTATCAAAACTTAAACCAAATCCAGATATTATTACATTCACTCAATATCAAAAATGCTCTATTGATTGCATGGGTTATGTGCAGTATAAACACATCAAAAAATGTTTTTCCTCAATTCTGCATCAATTCTAGTCATTGCCAGTTCAATTTCCATCTGCCAAAACACCTTACCCCAAAGAGATCATAAGCAGCTTCTTTTGTGTACATTTATATATATATATATATATATATATATATATAATCATAATTATATATAGGTTTATAATCTTAATCATAATTATAGGTATAATAATAATAATAATAGGTATAATGAAAATGATAATAGGTATAATAATAATAATAATAGGTATAATGAAAATGATAATAGGTATAATAAAAATGATAATAGGTATAATAAAAATGATAATAGGTATAATAATAATAATAATAGGTATAATGAAAATGATAATAGGTATAATAATAATAATAGGTATAATGAAAATGATAATAGGTATAATAATAATAATAATTATAGGTATAATAATAATAATAATAGGTATAATAATAATAATAATAATAAATATATATATATATATATATATATATATATATATATATATATTATATATATATATATATATAAAAACAGTGGAAATAATTCTGAAAAGCATATACGTAGGCTGTTCATTTTTCACACCTACGAAAAGACTGCTACTATTTTGAGGTTCATTGCACCATCACCAGAACAGTATAATTGCTCATAAAGAAGGCGGTGATTAATGAAAAGGATGTGAAGAGAAAGAGGAGAGAAATACAGAGACAGAGAGTATGGACCATATATACAACTGGATATGAAACTGACTTCTTCCAAGAATCTAGTTTTACTCAATTCCATTGGGATCCACCATCTTTCCCGCACTTTGTTAAGCAAATAATGTTAACTTGCAAGTATGTGTTCCAAAGTTATTTTAGTACGTCTGGTTTTAAAATTGCCTCTGGTTTCATACATGCACACACATATATATATATATATATGTGAGGCATATATGTGGACATGGGTGTGTCTGTGTGTTAGATTAGAAGTATAGTTTGCGAAGCCACAGGTTGATGTGCGTGTAATTTGCATTGGTTGTGCACATGGCAACTCAACCTCACAACCGATACTAACTACACACACACATCAACTGGTGGCTTTTTGAATTATTTCTTTAACACATACATCCAAACCTTGTTAACAAGTTTGCACACACATCATATAAGCATGAATACAAACATATCCACCCACATATCTGAGAGAGAAAAAGAAGAGAAACATTTACGTTTTAAAAGAATACAAAGTAGTTTTTCACTGAAATAGACATATTATAAGAATAAAAAGGTTTTTTTTAAAAAAAGTTATGTTCAGTGTTAAAGTGTGTATGTATATGCACCAGGTCCCTCTCACAAACAACAGCTGCTCCATGGCACACACAACAGAGTACTCTCCTAGGAGCTGATATACTCGTATTTGAGTGGTAGCAAGCATGTAGGTTCGTGTACATTATTTAAAGAAATTGTTGAATCAGAAGGAGAAAAAAAACAAAAACAAAAACAAAAAAAAAAAAAACAGCCCCAAAATCCAAATAAATTAATTATTTACTGCCACCCACAGCAGATCGGCTTAATCACTGTTGCTAGGTTTAGGTTATTTATGTGTTCTGACATTAAGATGTTTCTATGAATCTATCTGGACTATGCCAAGCCCTTATCGGTTACAGAAGAATCTTGAAATTTGGCGCACACACACGCACCACTTAATGAGTAGGGAAAATTGCTTTTTTCTTTTAAATTCTCCTCCAAAATAGATTTTTAATGGGGAGTTTAATATGCAATGTAAGTTTATGCTAAATTGGTTACCAGCTTGTGCCCACTTGATTTTTGAAATTTCCAGATATTGTTTAGTGATCACAGCCTAACAAAAAGATGAGAGAAGTAACTTCTTCATTGATCAAACTATTTTTGAACTTTTCAACTGATCACAGCATATATTGGTGGTGGTGATTCATAATTTCCCTTGGAATGCTTGTTTAACTTTCAATTAAGAAAAAAAAAAAAAAGTCTTTACAAAGTAAACAATTTAACAGTCAATATACAACAAATAATCGTTAAAAAAAAAAAAAAAATGTACTTGGCATCCCATTGGCCGCCCCCCAAGTGATCTTGATTAACCCATATACAGGGATTACCATGCCAGTAGTGGCATATGGTCTGAAGATCATGGCAGTGTGAAACGTGGAGTTACCTTGAAGTGATGATTTCTGTGTCTGTACAGTCTATTTTTGAATATCCTTGATCTCAAGCATTCTTCCTTAATAAATATAACAACTTTCAAAAACAATAACAAGTTATAATACTGGTACAAGAAAAATTTCAGTTTTTCAACATTAACTCTAAAGCAGTACATCTCAGCTAAGAATAAAAATTGTTAATCGAAGCAAGAACCTTGAGAAGCTACACATTTTTTGGTAAATCGAAAAAAGTTCATTTATTCCAGTAGCATAGAATTCTGCAGTCCTGGAACCAATGAATTCTCCAAAGGTGTTCATGGCTGCTGCCTGGTTGTTGAAGACTGTTGCTTGCAGGAGATGGTCATAAAACTTGAAAAAAATGGGTATTTGGTCAGAGAAAAGTCTGGTGAGTAAGTGGATGAGGTAGAGTTTTGTAGTTCGTTCAATTTCTCTTGTGTATTTCGTATGACAAGCAAGCTTTTTTGCTTCTTATTCAAGGTCATTTGTGCAACATGTTGAGCTTTTTTGCTTTTCCAATTTGGTGGGAATGTCAAACAACTGTCAAATGGTCAACATCTAGTTCCTCTGCAACCTCTTTTGTTCTGTGCGGATCCACCTCAATAATGGCCCTTAATTGGACGTTGTCAATCACAGAAAGATGTCTACATCTTCAAGGTTCTCTTTCATTGTTTTGAAATTTTTGGAAACAAAGTTGAGCTGTATGTTTGTTGACGGTCCCCAGGCCAAATATTTGGTTGATATTGAAAGCAGTTTTTAATGCTTTGCACCCAATTTTGAACTCGTAAAACAAAATTTACTCAAATTTGCAATTTTTTCCATCTTTGACTTGACAGCCCCAAATAAACCAGATTAAATAATGAAAAGAAAATGTTCAGCATGAATAGACTGAAAATCATGAATAATGGTATATTCCATGAACATAGTTAAATAATAATTTATTCCAAAACAATCATCAAAGTTTAAAATAACAAACAATGCAATTAATCTTACAACCAATATTCACATACATACAAGGGACAGAGGGTAGGGATGACTTTGAAAAACATTCTTGTTTCATAATTCTAATTGAACAATACATCCACACCTCAAGCAGAAAGTAGAAGCCAATACGTTTATCTCGATCAGACCCAAACAATTTCAGAGCAATCACTTGGAGAAATTTATAACAAGCCTGAAAATCAAATTATAGATGTACTAGTCCTTTCCTTGAGTGAAGATCGAGCAAAGGTAGAACTGCCAACTTCATTTTCAAGTTTAAATCTAAAATGAAGTCACACCCTACCCCGCCAAAAAAAAAAAAAAGCCCCATCTTGAAACACCTAGATTCTCCAGATATGTATCTAAAATCTTGGGAAAATATTACATATAAACAATGATAAATAACGATATGATGAATATGAAAAACATGGGACATAACATATATTTTGGTATGTCAATCAGTGAACGCTATTGATGCTAGGGATGTTGATACATCTAAAAGGCAAACAAAGTTGTCTTTTAGGTTTGAGACAACCTTAAGAGAAATCACAAATGGATACTACAATTCAGCTCAAAGAAATGTATATCTCTCAGAGGGCGTAATATAGTCAAGAACCGAGTATATCGTGAACAAGACTGACCATCATCTGCCTTTTCTCAATAAGTTGAATTTGTTACAAAGGCAACAATAACATCTACAATCACTTTACAGTCTTCATTGAGAGACAACAAAAAAAATTCTTTTTGCAGGACGGACCGAACAAAATTGCTGCTTAGAGTGCATTGGGATGATCCCCCTTCCCAACACACTTCCATTCCCCTTGATTAATATCGATTGCTCTCTTTCTATTGCCATGGCTTCTATTCATTGCATATTTCAACACCTGATGTCTTGTTCATAACATTAGGACGATCATGTGAAAAGTGCTTCAAGCTGAATTTTCAGTGGCTATGTAAAAAAAATAAGGAACTGAATAGTTCCACAGTATTTCGAAAAAAATGTAAGTAAAGTATATATGTTACATTATATCCAAATGATACAGCATAACTTAAGGAAAATTTGATTCAATGGTTCAACAAAAGAGAGCATATCACAGCCAATATCATACAATAAGTAAAAACTGAATAAAATCAGTTTATACACAGCCACTATGCAGGGGAAGTAACTTTTGCACTATTCTCAATATATGAAAACATATCTCAATTGAAAGAGAAAAAGAGAAAAAAAAACAAAACCAATCTACCCTCAAATTGATTCAATCCTTCCACAAAAATGTCATGAAAATTCATTGAGAACTCATAGAGATATAGTGTGGACAAACACAACCTTTTTTCAAATTTTGGACTCAATTAGAAAATGACAATAAAAGTCAGACAAAAATGTTAATCTAAAATTTCTCTCAAACCCACAATATAGATGATAAATCAACTGTAAGTCACTTATAAAATGACTAATACACTCAATTTCGTTTCTACAAGGGTTTATCTAATGAATTTGATATCAAGATCCAAGGAGATGAATTCGTTCTCATTTTACAAAGAAATATTGCCAAATCATATTGTTTCCTTGTGGCTTGGTAGCACATGCTTTGCAACCTGGTACTGGTCCAGAGCCTGCTGGTTGGTGATACATACATAATACATGAGCAGATTCAGTGTTGAAATAAATGTCATATGAAAATCAATACTCAAGACGATCACAGAACTGCCAGAGGAAAGCTATAGAAAAAGGCTGTGTAAAAAATAATCAGTGACTAATCTATCCCATAATTCAATAGGGAAATGAAGAGAGGTTCTGAGCAAGGCTTACTCATTATAGAGAAAAAAAAAAAAAAAGTAGAAAAAGGGCACAATGCTCTCAGAGGCTAAGTTAAAGTGGGAGCTGAAACAGTTGACATGTGATCCCAACAGGGGACTCTACAAGCAGGCCTGGCATGGAAGATGAGGATAATAATTGAAACGAGACTGGCTGCTGCACGGTCAACTTCTATTCTGACTGAAGATGATCACTGCAACTTCTATACTGTATAAAAAATTAAACATATTTTTTGTATAAAAGTATTTATTTATCAAATAAGCCCATGCATATCTGTATGATAAATTTTCATTAATATACAGGACTTGTCAATTTACTTCAACCAGTAAGGAAGCCTCCTGAAAATCAATTGGTCATTAGTTCAAATCGTGGTAAGAGAATCTGAATTTCACATATCGGTTTACACCCCTAAATTTGCTGAGGATTGTTCTTGTACTTGTTGAGATAGAAAAATAAAGTCAATTCTAGTTTTGGACTTTGAAAAAGATAATTGAATATCAAGAACAATTATCATCAATGTTTCGGACAATAACACAAAAAAAAACAAACTAAGAAGCACTTCTGAGAGTGCTTACCCCAGCCAATGCCATACACTAAACTCAATCGGAAAAAAATTCCTGGAGTGACTCAAGTGAATACACGTGTATAATTTTTTTTTTCTAAATGGGTAAAATAACCCAATAAAAAAAAAAAAAAAAACGAAGAAAAAATTCACACCAAAATTTTATCACTTCTTACTTATCTATGCATACCCTTCTACAAAACTCGTGTGGGCAGGCAGATCGAAAGACAAACATATTTTACGCATGGCCTCACTAGAAAGCACTCAAGGAGAGCTTACCTCTGCCAATGGCATTGTCAGTACAACAGAGGGGAGGTAATAGTGCATGGATCTACCAAAAAACTCGGAGAACTTTTGGAGATATTGTGTGGGGTGGATATATAGTTATGATGTAGGGGACGTAACTCTGGATGTATTTGCTCCAGAATTTAATCGATGGGGGTAACTAAAGAAGAACAGAGTTTCTTCCTAGAATATTGGTAGGAATTATACAGCAGGGGTGGCCAAACTTATGACACATGAAAAACTTTGGATTTCAAAGACAAACAGAATTTACAATCGTTTCTATTGCTGCATACACATATATGCAATATTTATTCACATACTTTCGGATGCCAAATAGACATCCCCCTTCTGCATATTAACTTTTTAACTTTTTTCTGACCCTGCTGGACTTCTGCAAATAATTTTTTTTACATGCATTGATTAAGAAATGTTTTTTGTTGTTTTTTTTTTGTTTTTATTCCATTTCATATATAAGACCATTTTTCCCTAGCAAATCTCTTCAAATCAGGCTATAATTTTTCAACTAAATCTGTGAGTTTCGAATCTGCCGAATTGGAGGGACTACCTTACTTGATATATAAATATTATGTCATTTTCTGACCCCTTCCCCTCACTTTACTTATTTTTTCCCTCTGCTTATAAAGACTACCCACCCTGTTTATCTGGCAGCAGAGAATAAGTATTTTCTTTAAAAAAAAAAATCTTAATTTATAATAGTAATCTCTAAGTACATATATATCCCAAATGGCTTCAAAATCTTGACAGATGATCAAAACTACTGTATTAGGATTCAATATAACTGAATATTTTTTTCCAGCCATGAAAATCAAACTTATGTTATAATCCAGCCGGGTCGTAGTTCACACCCGGTAGTTAATTATGAACCTTGACATTTAAAAATTTTTTTATCTTCTTTCCATTACCTTTTATACTAACTGTAATCAGAAAAAGAGTGCAGCCAACATATTTTCATGAGACGCATATTATATGTCAAAAGGCTGCACGTGACGCTCAAGCCACGGTCAGTCTAACTCTGTTATACAGGCTGGGCACAAAGTCTAGACCCATGGGTAATATTACAAATAGTATTATGTTTCCCTGTTACAGATCAAGCGGAGATACAAGATGAACTTCACAAAAGACGAATACACCAAGGCAGTATTGCAACATACACAAAAGGGGCTGGTCATATAGAAGGGTAGAAGAAAAGTTAAATCGATGCCATTCCAGATAAGCTCCCATCTTTTTTGGCACAATAACGAAGCTAATTTGAAAATTCAATGAAACAGGCAGGGTTTAGGAGAGACCCACTTTCGACAACTACCCAAATCTGACAAGACAAATGATCAGGTAACAGCTAAAGTACCCTGGAGAGTTGCCGGCCATCCTTTGGATTAGGGGTTCCTCTCAGAACTCTCAGGGCAGGCCAGACAGATAGGCTGGTATAGAGGAGGGCCTAGGCCCCTTCTACCTTCAGGACCCTCAGACAACAGTCAAGGGACTGACCTGAGCTGATTCAGTAGTGTTGCCTCAGGATATTTTTGGATGCATTTAGAAGTAAAAGATTGTGTTAAGATATCTCACATCCAGACATATTTTTTTTAATGAGACTTAGATATTTCAAAAACTTTTTATATATATTTTTTTTAGACATCAGGAAATTTTTTAAGATATTCACCTAAAAAGTGAGGATTTTAACCAATAATCCCAAATAGCAAAATTTAATCACCTTGGACATTTCAAATATATCTGAATTTTTTCATGGGAAACTAAAGGAGAGTCAGCCCTTTTTGAAAATTTTTATTTATTCTTGTTCAAGAAATTAAGTCTTACTTATCACAAATGTTGACTTACATTCCATTTTATCATTTGCAGTGGAAAGTCTTAATAATAAATACATGATATACTTTTGGATGTCTTATTTAAAAGATATTTTTCATAAAAATTTAGATATTTTTTTGTTTCAACTCTATGTTGGATATAAAAACTTGACATTAAGTGGCAACATAGACCCAGTATATCAGTTTACACACACTAACGAGTACATCCAAGGTTTTCTTCCTCCGGGCTTGTTGCATCCATTTTTTTTTTTCTCAAGTGTGTGTGTGTGGGGGGGCATGATCTGTTATTCTACTGCCTGATTGGCCTAATTCTAGCCAGCACAGTGGTCAACAGTCCCTCATCCTCCAGCCAGTCTAATGAGGTGACCTCAGAGAGGAAGCAAGCAAAGCAGAGCAAATGTCAAGTATCCAGACAATCAGTCAAGTCAATCTCATATGTCCAGCCAACTGGCTGACCAGTAACAATGCTATGCCAGCCGAGTCCAATCTACTATTTGGAGTAATATTGGCTGATGCACACACTGCTCTGTCGCAAATGTTGACGTGTGTGTGTGTGTTGGGCAGGAGTATGGTTTGGGGGTTTTTGCAGATGCTGAACACAAGAACACTAGTTAACGCCGCTCTTTTGGAATAAACAAATGTCATTTTTTTCTTCTTCCATTATTTGCTTTCATTAAATTGAGTATTATGAATCATGATTATCAATTTTTATGAATACTGTTTACCTTCATCTTGATTTTTTTTAGTTGCTTTCAATCGCAACTTTACGCTGATCAGCATCCTTGAGCAATGTGTGAACAGCGTTGATCGGATATAGAGGATAAACTTTAGGAGAGACTCGAACTCGCATTCCTCGGATTGGAGGGAGGCAAGATTTATTATCCTACCAGTCCAATAGAGCTACTGTAAAAGGGCAGCAAGTAGAAAGCCAAATCAAACTTTTAAACTTACTCTCTACACCAATCTTGTCGCCATGTTTGTTTACAAACTGGAAGTGTCAGCATTAATCCATTTTATGATTTATTTCTATTGGATGAAGTATTATAAATCATTGAATAACTGTAGCCATCAAACATGGCAAAGGGTTCTATCCTATTTCATATGTGCCTGTGTTTGTTTGTGTGTTCAAGCACTCTGGGCCATACCATCTTTTCTACAGACTTGAAAATTGGCATCAGTACACCACTAGACCCTTTCTACAAAGATTTAAAAAAAAAAAAAAAAAGAAAAAAAAAAAGCTTTTTGGGGTTTTATTTAGATGGGTTTATTCCATTTTAGTAGTTTCTCAGAGGAAAATGCCAGTGATGTCATGGATAGAATTTATTCTGACCATATTTATCCTTTCATTGAATTTTTTCTGCATAACTACAGTGGTTCATTTATTAACAATGATGGCGTTCAACTCTTGGTTCTTGCTTTTAAGGATGAGGAATTATAGTATGGGAAATGGTGAACAATGGGGGGGGGGGTTCAATTCCAGAAACTGGATTCACAAGGTTTAGTTTGAATTATAGATAATATTATCATCATTGAACCTTGTCAACATTAACAAGGGAGATAACAGCTTTTAATATCTACATTAGAGCAAGTGAATATGGGCAGTTTCATCTGAAATTTGAGCTCGGTTGTTAATTCAATTTTCCTAGCCAATAACTTAGTACCTATACTGCTACCAACAATAGACTGGTTTGATCATGGTCGCTGAGTTTTGGTCATTCATATGTTCTGACATTTATTTGTATCTATCTATCTCTCAGGACTTCACCCAACCCATACCATTCATAGTAGACACTTGAAATTTTGTTCACACGCTCCTCTCAGTGTGTTGGGAAGAAAATTTGTTCTTTTGTTTTTTGAAAATCCCACCCCTTGATAGGTTTTTACAGGAGGGTTCAATTTACAATGAAAGTTTATGGCAAATTGGTCCCCAAGTTTATGTCCATGTTTTTTTTCTAGTTATAAATTCATGGTTCAAACCATATTGGTAGTATTTTCCTAGAGGTAAATTAATTTCAACACCACCACTGCTTTATTTACGAGGTAAAAAGCTGCCTATAAGGGTGATGGTGATTCATAATTTCCCTTGGAATGCTAGTTGTTGCTTTATTGTATAATGATCAGAGGAAAAAAAAAAATCTATTATCCAGTACTTATTGATGATGATTACTCATTTACATTCATCTTAATTTTTTTCAATTGTATTTATATAAAAATTGGATACAATACTTCATGAAAAATAATCAAATAAATCCAGTTATTCTGTTCAGAATTTTATACACTTTCTTCAAACAAGGATCAAAGTAATTCTCCTTTTCTAAGCTCAAATATAAAAACTTCACATGAAAAAACATTAAATTTTGAACACTATTACATTACAGGCTATTTTTTTTTTTAAAGTCATTTTTATATCTAAAATAGAGTTATGCACTGAAAACTTTAGAAAATCAACAAGACATGTTTGGTCAGCCATTCAATAAAAACTGCTATGTAATCAACATGTCATATTGGACTGATCAATTGAAAAAATGATTTTTTTAAAGTCAACTTATACGCCAGTATAAACTGCATATATATATGTGGCCATAATTAGGAGATGGAACTTATATATATGTATTGTGAGTAGTAATGAATGAGTGTATTGTAAGTTGGTGTGCAGTGAAAAATTAAATGATCTGGACAAAAATATCTCAATAGTCAATGAATGAAACTTTCATATCAGCCTACTGATATAAGTACACATCACCCCTTTTTACCACTGATTTAGTCGGGAGGGAAGGGAAGTGGCTCAATTTATTAGCAGCAACAGCTGCAGCTGAAAGGCCGGCTGAAGTTGACTGGCACAAATGAAACAAAGACCTTTTTCTTTTAATTAGTGCTTGTTACAGAAATTCTCAACAGGAAGTTAGGGTTGGGGTGAGGTTAGGCTGGGTGGGCCAAGGCAAGAAGACAGAGAACCCGACTCTTCCTGTTTTTGAGGGGTTTTTTTTTTTTTTTTTCTCTTCTAAAGACAAGTGCTTTCTGGGACAGATTGCAAGAACAGCTGTTCACGAGAAGAAACAACAACAACAAAAATAGAGAATGACCTGGTAGGCAGGGGTGGGGCAAGGAAGTGATGCATAAGAAGGAAGAGAAATGGAATGAGAAGCAGTAAATAAATAAATATTATCTGCTAAAAACTGTCTCATTAAAGTGTGTGCACACACACATTTAATATATATATTTACCCACAATGCATAGCTCCTGATAGTGGACTCTGGTTCCATATGGGAACCTTTAACTCACACTCACACCACTGATGATGGGAAGAATCCCGAAACATGTCTGGACAATTTACATATAAGGATTAATAAACCTTACCTCTAAACACCTTAATCCAGAGTCTGTCTCACTCTCTACAGTACACATTATATATATATATATACATACAAACACACACACACAGAAAAATTCTGCAATAGGTATTGAATAAATTTAAGAAAAGTGTGAAAAAGGAAATCCTTCAGCCGGATCATATATCCATATCTTAATATTCTTTTTATATATATCATTACACATTGAAGCAAATTTTCACTTGGCAAGAAATCCAAATTTCCTCTCAAAATCTCTTAGCGAAATATTTTCAGTTAGATAGAGATAAAAGCTACGAAATTTCATACAATTATCCAGAATTATCTAGATTTCACTTATAAATATCTAGTGTTATATGTAGTATCCAGAGGGTTATTTTCAGAGAGATAGACGAGCAACATTTGTTATATTATGGTAAGATCTATGTCTCTCTATATCTAGTATACATTATTTACAAGGTTATCATTAAGGTTTTAAGGGTCCAATATTTTTATTTGGAACAAATTACTGAAATCCCATAGGTTCAATTATTCGCATAATGACTTTTCATGAGATGTTTTGTTGGATGGAATGTCCTCGTTAAGAGGTACATTATATATATATATATATATATATATATATATATATATATATATATATATATTCATGAATATCATATGATAACAAATGTCATTTGGCAATATTCATAAATTACCAAGATTAAACGAAACACAAGCAATGATTTGTGAAATGACAAATATCTATCAAGAAATGGATATATGTGATCCGATAGAATAAATCATAAGTAGCATTATATCAAACTGAAACTTATTTGAAATGATCTCATGTCATTATACAGTTAATACATCACTCATCCTAGACAATGTTAATAGGATAGATAATTGAAGAAGATGGGGCTGCAGTAGGAATTGAACTTGCCACCGATTTCTCAATATTTAACTGTTGCATTGAAAGCAATTATTTTGGCCTTTGCATTACCAGAGGCTGTTTAGCTCAATGGTAAGAGCATCACTATGTTGAAGCAGCTACCCTATCAGTGGCAGATTTCTATATATGATATCATATAGATTTTTATTGAATGATTGGAGGAAAAAAAAAAAAAAAAAAAAAAAAAAAAAGAAAAAAGAAATCAGCCAGGCTTCTTTTTTTCATTTTTGCCCCCTATCTCATAAAAGGACCTTTTTGCCCACTCCTCAAAACTGCCGGCTTGTCAAAGCCATCTATTCGGATCATCTGTGTACACTAACATACAACCAAACATTATATATATATATATATATATATAGTATTTCTCGCTCCTCTGCTTTTACAAAAAAAAAAAAAAAAAAAAATAGTGACTGTTATACAGTAAGTCATTATAGAGATAGCACAAACCTCTCTCTCACATATACAACCCAATCTCCTCTACCTCTCACCACTCCAAGGTAGCAGCGGAGCAAAAAGTGGACCCCAAGACTGTCAGAACAGCCTGGGCCTTAAATCCTACGATAGAATGCCTAGGTACCTCTTCTCAGAGTCCATGAAGGACAAGAGACTAGAAAGGTGCAAAAAAGTGCTCAGGTACTAAGAACCATATGTCAACTGTTGAATATTTCTAATGAGAAAATCTCGACAGTGGACTCTGTCTTGGACCACTGAATCAACCGGCACCTTGATGTCAAAAGCACCTCCAGGACCAAACATCCGGCCCAGGCCTTGCTGGCGTCTGATGGTCTCCGATAAGAAAAGAAGCCTCAATTCTTCTTCAAGCTTGGAGTAAAGGTAGATGTCTATGCATACAACAAGGCCTTGAGGTACAATGTTTCGCTGTGGCTCAAGGCCAACTACCCAGGGGGTAACTACCAATTGCTCCCTGCCCAACAGCCAAGAAGGGGCACAAGTTTGATACAGCTAACTTTGCTGATTTCTGGCCTCCTCCAGCCTGGACCTGAACTCACTATTCTATGCCGGGGGTTGAGGGACGGGTTTTGGAGCAAGCCACAAACAAGACCTCCAACCCAAATAACGATACCCTCAAGGAGGAGCTGGTCAAGATGTCCAAGGACTTTGAGTTGTGAAGCTTTCTAATGTTATGTTGAGGCTATAATTGAGAATGATAGAAGCTACATTGAAATAATTATTCATTTTGATATTATGTATCAGTTGGGATAATCCTTGTTTAAATAGGTATATACTCTATACATACATTATATATACATACACAAAACATGAATTCACTTCTGGCTTAGTTTAAGAATAGTATCATGGATCTTAATTTTAACAAATGAGTGCAGAGAAGCTCAAAAACAAATTCTGATCTAATTTGATATATCAAGAACAAAGGTCCCCAACCTTTTTCGCACTGTGGGCTAGTATGATATTAACAATATTCTTGCTGATTGGTCCACATAAAGGTGATAAGTCAACTATAAAAGGGAGAGAGAGAAAGAAAACCAAGGTTTTTTTCCTTCTGCTGAACTTTTCTATAGAACAAGATTAAATCAAATAGATGAGGTAATGGCATTTTAAAAAATTTGTTTTGATTGTAGCTATTACCAACATCATAGATGAAGAACAGAGTCTCATTACTTTGATTTAAGACCACCTGGAGATTTTCATGAAACTGGATGCACTTTTTGAATGGGTATGTCCTAGTACACTCTATTCCCTTTCTAATAGGGTTTACTTATCTAAAAAATTCAATGATAAAATTGAAGGAAATCAATTTGTTTGTATTCCACAAAAAAATATTGGCAAATCATACGTTTCCTCGAGACCTGGTAACACATGCTTGGTTGCCGGGTACCAGTCTGTTGTCGAGGACCACTAGTGTAGAATATGAAAACAAACAGAAACTGAAGAGTAGTTGAACATGATCCAGGGACCAATCAAATGTCTATAAACTGTCCAATACATGAACATTGTTTGTCTTCTCAGTTACAATGTAAATAGGTCTGGTTAGTCATTCAATAGAAACCGTCATTTGATAGACATTTTTTTGCAGCATGCCATCTATAATGCATAAATTACTTCTCTCACATTAAAAGGTCTGAATTTTGAAAAAAAACAAAAAAACAACAACAGCAGGTGGACGCAAAGTATGGGATCACTTTAGTGTAAATTGACATTGTAAATTGACCCCCACTAGAGCTCTTGTGGGAGAATTTCAACAAAAAAAACAAAACAAAACAAAAAAAAACGTTTTTCCTCAACATAAGGAGTAATTGTTTAAATTTTCAGCCTTCTAACAATTGGTGCTCTCTGTACACATGTTACATACATATCCAGCCAGACCAACTTAAAAACTGAAGAAACCTATTCGGACTGTTCCAGGAGATGGTTTCTAATATATATAAATCTACCTGTGGCTGGTTTGTAATTGTCAGGCATATTCAAGTGTGTGTATATATATATGTATATGTATTGACGGTCAGGCATATTCAAGTGTGTGTGTGTGTATATATATATATATATATTTTTTCATATGGAACTTTTAACACATACTCACACAGCACATACGACAGAAGATGGGAAGAATCCAAAAACATTTCTGGACAATTTACATCTAAGGGTTAATAAACCTTACCACTAAACACTTTACTCCCAAGCCTGTCTCACTTTTTACAATACACACGCACATATATATATATATATATATATATATATATAGCTTTTGTATGCATTTTAATCATTGTTCTCAAGCAAAAATTGATACAGTACTCAAAGAGACACACTTTCAGAGTAAATTTTGTAAAAAGGAGAACTTCTTATTTTCCATATAGAATTTTAAAATTTTACCTAATATCACATTCTATAGGGAAAGAAATCATAATTATGACATGATTTGATGATAATTCATAGAATAAAAGATAGAGAAAACTTTTTTCTCAAGTGTCTTCACTTCTCTATGAGAGGAACTGTCAGTCCATCAGAATGTCTGCGTATTGTTTTTCAGCCACTTTGTCAAATTTGGGACTTGGTAGAAAGGTATCCCATGATAAGATGCTTCTTACCTAAAAGAAATTTTCCACTCAGGGCCACATGATCAACCAATAATGGCATATCAACTTTGTCTTGAACAGTTGAGAAAATCCATTCTAAGTTAAATTTACTTGAACTGGATAGAAAAATGCTTCTGACCTGAAATTATCTTCTTCTAAGGGTCATGTGATCTATCAATAATGACATTTAAATTTTACAGTGGATGCCTCATTGAACTTTTGGTTCTTGTTTTGAAATCTTTCCCTTGTACTCAAGGTGTCTTAGAGAGGTGAAGATAATGGTCATATTATTTTGTCCATCAGTTTTCAGTTTCGTTCTTGCACAATCCACACATGACAATTAACAATGTGCAGAGGTCTTCTGTCTCGCACACATCATCAATAATGTGTGGTGACATACCTTAGCAAAAAAATAGAATTTTATGTTACATTAAACTTGATGAATTGAATCTTCATTTAATTTCACCTTTAGTTCAATATTCTGGAAGTATTGAATGCAAGCAAGAAAATACAGAGCAACATTATGCTTTTGATATTTTGTACAGTGCAATTGCAAAATCACTCAAGTATTGCCATCATTTATTGACAGCAAGGGCAAACTCCTTTATTATAATCTACTTCCAGCTTGCTACGCCCATCTAAGCTTTGCCAGAACCCTGTAATCTGTATAATTTAGGAACATATTCCCTATTCTATCAGAGGAAGGAGGGATGGATTCATGCCTTTCCCAAGGGCATTAGTGCAAAGTAAATACAAACTGTCTTGGCTGGAATTGGACTTCGGTTTGCCAATTCCCTTTTCTATGTTGCTTGCCAAAATGAAATAAAAATAAAAATAAATAAATAAAAATGTAAAAAGCAGAAATTGAAGAATAAAAAGTTCAAAGATTGATTTTTCAACATGATCATCACCCAACAAAAAATTTCAGGAATGAGAAGAATTCATACGATGGTAATCTCTTTTTGTTTTATGAAATTTGATGACTTTCTGGAAGTAAGCTCATTTCTTCAAAGAGTTTTTCGAATGATTGGCCTCCTTGTTATCAACACAATACTGCGGCCAATCCATTTTATAGTCTTCAGGTGAACTATCAGAATCTAATGTTGGTAAACAGAAAATAGGAATTGGCTGCTTTCTCTTCTTGTTAAGTCTAGATTTCTATACCTTGTCTCTGTTGAGTAATGGAAACCACATTGACAAGTTTTTTTCTTGTTCCTCAATCAATCACAACCTGTTACCAACCTTCAAGCATTGATTTCCCATGATATAAAAATAAGTTTCCTTTGTATTCCTATGACAATCATGACAAACATGTCTATATATAGCTCACAGCCTAAGTATTTTATGAATTATATAAAGATACTACTTAATTCCTGTAAAAAATTCACGGATATATCTGAATTTCTATGAGATGATTTTTTTTTCAAGAAACTACTGGACTGGTTCAAGAGTCCATTGTTTATTCATTCGCAATTTTTTTATCTCTAGAAAAAAAATATAAATGAATAGAAGGATAAAAAATGGAAAACACACGTGGAAAATTCTTTCATTCAAATCAAAAACAGTTTTTAATCATTTTTAAGTAAATATTATAAAATGAAATTCTTATTGGCAAAGTTGTTACCTTTAAGTGCAACAGTCAATTGTTGTTGACAGAGAAACAAAAAGTCATTCAGTCCATTATATAAGCAGGGCCAATTCTAGGGTTCCAGCCGTCACAGGTAAGCTGTACTTAGGCGCCCTTTATTGAATAGCATTATCTTATTTATCTAGGTTTTACTGTGAGAAAAATAAATATATAGGACATACTACACCATACTGATTGATATAAAAATATCAATAATTCAAATTGAAATGCATTATTTAAATGAGCTTGTTGTCAGTCATGCGAATTTCCTTTGCCACTTGTTTCTCTTGGTTTTACAACAGAAAGTATTCGACCGTCAGATATTCCTGAGAAAGAGAGAGAAAAAAACAAAAAAAACCTAACCACATCAGGGAATTTTCTTATTTTGACTTTTTATTCTATTTCCTCATCTATATTTGGAAAAGTCCGACTGTCTCAGACACATGTCTAGCACCCCTTGGCACTTGGTGCCGTGGGGGGATAGCCGTGAATATAAGTAGATAGCTTACTTTGTTTACTAGTAAACACTGTACACCAAGCCCAGTGCAGCAACAAGGGCAATTGACTGGGACATCAGTCAAGTGCCAAGTTTTCAGGTGTCCAGATGGTAGATAGTTTTATCGTATAAATATGCAAATGAGTTTTTATTCCAACAGAGTAAAGTATAGATCATAGCCATTAATATAAGTGGCATAATGGAAATACAATTCCTTCCAAGAAATGTTTTGCAAAAAACAAATAAATAAAAAAATTATATTGGAACCTTACATTTTGGTTCTTTCATGTCAAGTAGACCAATTTTGGGAAAGTGCCCTACTAAACTATTTCCGATTTAGCTTCAACTCTCATCATAGGTTCTTTTGGGTCCAAAATGAAGTCCTGTAAAATTTTAGCTTTCTGTCTTTACTCGTTCAGTAATTATCAATCCAAAAAAATGGCTTTCAGGAAATACTGATGAAATTTGAAGCCAAAGTTGACATCTTTTTCTGAAAAAATATACAGTCTAGAGCAAGGCAGATAAGATTTTCAAAATCTACATAAGACGAGTTGAAAACGGAGAAAATAATTTGGTCGCTGTCACACCAAATAAAGAAGTTGTCATTCTTAGATCCATAGTGACTGAACGAGTTAAGGTACTGACCTAAAATTTTACAGGACTTCATTTCAGAAAAGTTAGAACAAAATCAGATATGGTTGAGTGGGGATCATTAATGGGGCCACTCAATACGGAATGACCCCATGATTAAATCATAGATTGCAACTTCATTTAGGTCTTCATCTATGGTAGCAACTAAACAGTGTGCATTTAAAATAAAGGATAAACTCTCGGTTAGACACAAACTTGCATCACTTTTGCAGCAGTGAAGCTGATTCAACAAAACCAGCTGCTCTTACTGACTGCACTATAAGATCTCTTTGGTCAGTAGATCGAATCTGACCTTTACACCTACCCTCCATTCTTCCAATATCTCTCAGAACTATCTTTGTTATTGTTTTTAACTAGTAGTACCACACGTAGCAATAAAATCTTCATTTAATCTTCATTAGGTGAAGCACTGTCAACCATTAATATTCATTTTCAACTAATATTTTCTTTCATCACAGATTTTAGTTGCTTATTATCATAACTTCATTCTGGCTATCAATCAAAGATGAAAAACGATAAATTAAAAAGAAAGAAAATACCAGTCAAAAATTAATAAGACTGGATTGAAAATGCTTTATCTAATAAAAAATTTCTTTTTAAAAAGATGATATCACTGATACATACATAACAGATGTTGGTTAAGGTATTAATGCATCATTTGGGGGTTCTTCATTACTACAGAAAGTATAAACATTGTGTGACCAACAAAGTGATTTTCAAGAAGAAACAGAAGTTTGAGTCAGTATCTACTGGGAAATGTGTATGAATAGAAGTCAAAACAAGAAAAAACTAGAAAGAACTCAGAGAGCACATAACGATACCATGCACTGACCAATAACTGAATGAATATCAGTTCATATATGAATAAGATACAGGGGAGGTAATTGTGTTTCAGTTTTGCAAATTTTGGAGTGATGTCTTAATAAAGGAAAAAACGATCTCAATCACAATTCGCCCGAAATTTGATCAATTCTTCCTTAGCCAATGGCTGACCCAACCCAAAATTTCATCGAGAACTTTTGGAGATACGTGTGGACAAACATGAGTAAATACATATACTTCATACAACTTTTGTTGGCAGAGATAAATTATGAACAATATGGAAGTGTTACTCATTGACATAGAAAAAAGCAAATGAATCTAAAATTACTTTGGTTTATTTTAGGAAGGTAACCTAGCTGATGGTGACCTCTCATCTTGAGCAACATTTTGATTTTTATATTTGGGTTCTGGAAATCTACTAGATTTCACATTATTGCAGAATATATTCCAGAGCTAATTCTCCTCCTAAGCTTTTAGTTGGAAATTATATGGTAAACCCCAACAGGGTTGAATTTACATTCAACAAAAGACAGCAAGTGGCTCAATCAGAATGCACCATATAGATGAAAATTCTTTTATTGCACCAATGGCCATAAAAGGGTCAGGAGATTTTTATCAACTTTTCAGTTAGACAGGACTGTTGACTGTCAACTGAGCAAGAGCAGAAAGGTATACAACCCAGATAGAGTTGTCTCGCATATCAAATGCAGATATATCTGTTACTTCAAGTGAGAGTTGCATGATTCACCACAGGTCTCAGATATTCAATAAATAACAATTTTTGCAAATAAGCGACCACTCTTTATTTTCTTCAAGAACTTAATTTGATTACAAATAACGAAAACTGCCAAGTACAAAATTTGCTATGCTGTCCATCCAAGCACTGTTTTGTACACAGAGAGGACAACAAAGATAAGGATACTCATCCGTATAATATATCGAATGAAGACGATGAGAAAGACTTGGAGAACTTGATGGGTAAGTACCTAGCAAACTTTCAGTGTTATATTGAAAATGAGTAGCAAGAAATTTGTGATAGAGACGATGTTCAAAACCCAAACTTCCAGGGTCAATTTAAAGGAAAAAGTCTGACAGCAGTTGCTAGACTTCCTTCCATTTCTGGTTGGGTAGACAGTTATTTAGTGAAAAAAACTTGAATAATGTTATACCCGATAGTTTTTTTTTAAATACCCATCGGGGGTGCCATGCTGAGTAAATGACTGGACCTTGTTCGTAAAGTCTTCATTAAAAAAATATGAGCATGGCAGTGCGGGTTGATAGTATTGAAAGAAAAAATATTCGGTGAAGTTATCTTATGTATGCCACACCTCTGTAAAAATCGTGAAAGGTACCCATTTTAGCATTATATTTTCATAGTAAACAGACCCCTCTACACACATGCAAAACTTCAAAATGTTAACTTTTATAAAAATTCTGTTGCTGGTGCAATCTGAAGTGTTATAAATAAATATATACCAACTTCAGTTTGGACAATCTGATCTCTTCTTCTCAGCCTTGAGGCTGACACAACGTTTCAGCCGATTCATCCAATGACCTTCTTCAGGTGTATATGTAGACAGAATAAATGTTCTTGATAATTCACGAACCTATACCGATCATTTACTCCATGCAGAGTATATCCATCCACCTTATTTTATTGAGACCCCTTCCTGTTCTTCCCAGAATACGTTCGTTGTTTATTTTCCACAATAATGTAATTCCACAGACAGAAAATCAATATCTTTATCCCTCAATTAGTCAATTAAACCACCATTAACTTGAATGAAAAGTAATTGAAAGTGCTGAAAATAAACAAGCCTATTCATTTTACTTACCGATTATTTATTCATTCGCAATTTTTATCTCTAGAAAAAAAATATAAATGAATAGAAGGATAAAAAAATGGAAAACGCACGTGGAAAATTTTCTTTCATTCAAATCAAAAACGGTTTTCAATCATTTTTAAGTAAATATTATAAAATGAAATGAACCTAATGATTCAGAGCTGAAACGTCTAATAAGATTTTACAACAAAAAATAACTTGAAATTAACTGAACTAATTTTCATTCTTTAAATTCAATAGCAAAAAAAAAAAAAAAAAAAAGTAGTTGTTACCTTTATCGTTCTAAAATAGACGCCGTTAGAAAGTTAGGGTTAGTACTTCTCGGGTTCGATCGTCAACAACATTTGTTATTCTGCAGCAGGAACGGCGGCCATTTTAAAACGACAAAGGTAACAATTGGGGTATCAAGCACTACCATGGGAATATTGCAATTAAAAAAAAACCCAGAAGGGTTGGTGATATCTTCTTCAGAGGTCTATTTTCATTTAAGAACAAATCTATCGATGATGTAAGTATATATATATATATATATATATATATATATATATATATATATATATATGATCCCCTCGGTGTCTATCTGTCACCGAGTCGGAGCCCATCCCCATTAACACTGGCGCAGCTCAACCAAATTTGGTATGTAGTAGTGGATTTGGGGGAAACGTGGATTAATTTGCCCCCCCCCCAATGTTCAAAAGTTTCGAGGGGGTCGACAATGTAACGATAATGTTAAACTGAACTCTTACTTTCCGTTCAATATACATACATTACTGGCTGGGTAGCGCCCGATTAGGGCGAGTTTTAGCTAGTAAGTTTGAAAATAAATCCGAAGGAAACTTGGTGTTTGTTTTGTTTATTCAATTCTAATTTCTTTTACAGCGATAAGACCAAAAATATACTTCAAAATGAACAATAAACTTCATAATAATTATTATGCAAATAAAGACATTTATACTCGCGCGCTGAATTCACTCATCAATAATTTATAAACAAAAACACCAACAGGCGATATTGTTCATTCATTCATTTATGATGAATATGCAACAAATTGATTGAAAAATGTATTTCAGGGCAAAATATATTTTTACAAAGATAAAATGAAATATTTACTCTTGAATAAATAAACAATGGGCTGATCTTTCTTTATATATTTTAAGGCCAAGCCAGAAATCTGAGAAATAAATACAGATTTAATGAGGTTTGGTTGGAAAAATCGAACCAGAAAGACCTTTCTCTCCTGGGATGGATTTCAAAACTTATAAAAATAAAGAGGAATAATTTTTTCTCAAATGATCTTCAATCAATTCATTTTAGGGGGGAAATCGAGAAGAAGGATAAAAAAAATCCCTAAAACACTAAAAGAGCAAAAGAATTATGTAATCAAAGAAAAAACTATAAACAATCACTTGTGTCTAAAAAAAAAAAAAAAAAGGGAAAAAAGCCCTTTTGGGACCATAGAAATAGGAGAAAAACTCATATATATTTATGCACATACCTTATAAACAAAAACACCAACAGGCGATTATGTTATTCATTCATTTGTTGCCTAGAGAGAGCTGCGTATCCACAAATTGATCAAAACTGGGGTTTTTTTGAGGGGGGGGGGGATGTGTATATATGCACATATATATATATATGGATAAAATAAAATTAAATTTACCTAGGAATAAATTAGTAATTCTACACATTTTCAAAACTAAAAAAAAAAAAAAAAAAAAAAAAAAAGAAAGAAAGAAAAATAAACAGATTTGATAACATTTTTTGGGAATGTGCCAACCATAGAAAACACTGTCTTTATTTCAATTTCATTTTTATCTCGGGTGGATTTTAAAGCCCCAGAAACAACAATTTTTTCTCGAAATCTGGATAAATCTTTCCTTGTAAATACACGGGGATTTTTTCTTCTGATAATCCAGAAATACACGTTTGATAAGGATCTGAAAAAATCGTAACATAGAAAAAAGACCTGAGAAAACTCAGAGGGATTTTCCAAGTCCAGAAATAAAGAAAAACAATCTCGTTCAAATCTGGGTGAATCTTTCCTTGTAGAATTTTTTTTCAATCCAAAAATAAAGATTAACTACGACTAGAAAGAATCAAAGATCAAGCCATTTAAACAGACTTTTATTATAAGAATGAAAAAAAAAAAGGAAAGAAAGAAAAGCATTTTTTTCACATCTATCTTCAATTCATCAAGGGAAGAATACAGAAAGAATAATGACCAAAACATTAAAAAAGCGAAAAATTTACGTATATCAAAGATGAAATAAAGCGATTCTGACACTATGTATATAAAAGAAAGATATGGGGAGAGGGGGCATTCTTATATATGTATGCACTAATTAATTTACTTACAATAACAATAATTTACGAACAAAATAACCACCAACAACAGGCGATTAGTTTTTTGTATTCATTCATTTGTTGACTTGGACTAAACGTATTTCACAATCTGATTAGCAATGTTGTTTTCGGGTGAAGGGTAGAGAGATAAAATAAAAGACTTACTTATAAATAAAAGACTTACTTATGAATAAATAAGTAAGGCTAAGCTAAGCAATAAGGGTATATATTTCTTCAGATTTTTTAAAAGCCAGTAATACAGGTTCGTTGAGGTTTCAGAAGAACTGAAGTAGAAGCGAACGAGGAAAGATCTTTTTTTTCATCCAGATGCATTTAAAAACTAAAAAAAAAAAAACAATGTTCCACATCTATCTTCAATTCATCTTGGAAAAAATTAAAAAGAAGTTAGGGAACCCGAATAAGCAAAAAATGCATGTCATTTCATGAAAAACAATAAACAACCCTGACATTATTATGTCTATAAGAAAGAAAAAGAATGCCTTTTTTCCGACCCAGAAGAGATAGGAGAAAAAAAACTTATTTTCAAGCGATGCGAAAACAATCTCTGAAAAACGTTACAGGTAGATAAGGGTTACTTACTTGGTAAGTAAATTGTGAGGAGAAACGGGTAAGTAAGTACCAAATGTTGAGAAGTGGACGTTTTTCTGGCCGTATCCAGACACACGGCAGGCAGCGGCTTACAGAACATGGCGGCGGCGCCCGAGAAGAGCTGCCGGTGCGAACCGAAAAACATCGATAACTAAGTAATCATCCGAGATTAGGATGGGGGGGTGCAAGTTTTTATAGACCAATGGTTATTGTGTATGGTTTGGACGATCCCCCCCCCCTCTATATGTTAATGTTTTTGCAATGTTTCAGATGTATACCCTCTAGCCTTCTTCAGGTGTTGTTTGGAGGTTATACAACCGAAACGTTGTTAATAAATGAACGAGGAAAATAGTCTGACCATACCAATATACAACGAATGATACACTGTCTAACAAAATTTAGGCAAAAAGACCATTGTGTGGTTCTTCCTTAAACATTTTTCTCGGTGCACTATATCGACAGCTAATAAATCAATGTCCCCTTTGAAAAGATAAAATAGAATACCACTATGATAGGGAATTTACCAAAATTTAGAATAATAAAAAAAATCAAGGAAAATAGCTGTAAAGAGATAAATTCTTTGCAAAAAAATACGTTGATATGAACTTTAGCACTCTTACAAAAAATAATAATAATAATAATAATAATAATAATAATCTGAGATAAGGTCTTATTGATGGCCTCTTGTACCAGGTTCTAACATATGTCGATCGCTTCATATCTTGTCCAGCGATCAGATGATACTGCATATAGATCTAAATCAGGGTTGTAAATAATTCCGTTTCGCCCCCACATTCTGTCCAGTTTCAGCGCCCCCACTATTACCCCAGGAAGATTGTTCCACTGATCAGTGACTCGGCACTCGAGAGGGAATCTTCTGATATCTTTTTTTTATAGCTCTCTTTGTATACATTGGACTTGTGACCTCCAAAACTGTGGTCTCGCAACAGGTCAGTAGATCGAAAATAAAGTTCCGCGGCGCACCTTCGTCGTGAAAACCGTACGATATCTTATGCATTTCGATCATATCGCCTCAATATCCAATTTGGCAGTGTGTCGGTCTCCAAATCTGTAACCTCCCCTGATAAGACAAGTTCGCTAATTTTCATTATGTTAAATTTGGTAACACTAATGCAATTACCTCATCGCTTCACAAATAATTGATTTGTTAAGCATTGGTTATTATGGGATATATAGTGAGATTAGTAATTAACAGTATTGTGTAATTAGGAATCAATAGCATTGTGATTGTATGATGAGGAATTTATTAGTTGAGTAGGCCTAAGCATGAATCAATTTTGAACTAGGTAAAGCTTTTTACTCTTAACATCCAAATTCCAATGTGTCCCCCCAATATATCTAAATTTCCTTTTTGATGGGCGAGAGACCCACCTTCGGAATCACCGTAGTAGACAGAGAATAGAGATAATAGAGGTAGATGAACGATGTAGGTGTCGTATATTTCCCATATATACGGCTGTAGAGGCGTAACAAGAATTGAGAGGTAGATGGACGTAGTTGAGGCTGAGTCGGTTTTAAATTGTCCTCTTTTCTACTAACATTATACATTAACAAATCTCACTAATAATTCAACAAATGTCAGTCAGTCAATCAGTCATTCAGTCAGTCAGTCCGTCCGTCTGTTTGTATGTGACAGCGTAATTCAGGGACCGCGCAACGTATCCCTACAATATTTTCTGTGCGTACTATTCGGACTCTATCATGTTTTAGCAAGTTAGATCTTAAAAATCCTAACTTATGTGGGGTCTGCATTCGCGCTTGTCATGATAATGATTTGATTTCTATCTATTTATATAATATCAAAAGTCTGATTCCGTCTATCCACATGCGACCTCAAAGTAACCGAAGCGGCCCATTGTAGCCAGAGGTATTGAATTTAGGGGGTGCGGACAAAAAAGACACCACACGATGTTTCCCCGGACAAAATTTCACCCCTTAAAATGCGAAGCGAAACAAAGAATCCTTGGTTGTATCAAAACATGACAAAACTTACTGTAATTGGTGACAGTACAAAATAGTCTCATAATCTAAATGTATGTTATCAGGCTTTTTTTTTTTTGCAGCCATTCCTAGAAGTAAAACGCAAAGGCCTAGCAAGAAATTTTCCTGAAACAAACCAAGAAATAGAATTTAAAACTGTTTTGATCATTTTTTTTTAATTAATAATAATTAATAAAGTTAAATTGTAAAAATGTGTGATAAGATTATGAGGTCCGATAAAAACAAAATTCAGTACTACAAGGTTTATCTATTTAATTTTTTTTTAAATTTCTTTAGTGTGCAAAATGTGGTGACAACAACAACGCAATCAATTCATTGCTTTTATTATACACAAAGTTAATCAGTCAAGCATTTATTATTATGGAATCAAATGTGAAATTAGTTATTATCGGTATTATGGGAAAACGAGTAATCAGGCCTTTATAGTATTATACACTTAAGAAAAATATTCTTTCAAGACTCAACATAACTTAGTTTTCAGCCACAGAACACTTTTTGCTCTTTACACCCTAATTCCAAATTGATCCCCAAAGTATTCAAATTACTCCCTTTGGGGCCCGACACGCATTTAGAATTAGCGGTTTGCATGGATTACTAGCACTGAATAACCTACATGTGATTTGGTATAAAGCACCTGACTTTTGTAGTGTCTATTTAGATTCCTTTGTACAAACTGATTTCTTGTCATATATATATATATATATATATATATATATATATATATATATATATATATATATATATATATATAAGTGTGTGTGTGCGTATGTATATATATATATATGTATATATATGTGTGTGTGTATATATATATATATATATATAGAGAGAGAGAGAGAGAGAGAGAGAGAGAGAGAAACAGAGACAGAGACAGACAGACACAGACAGACAGACAGACAGATAGACATAGATAGATAGATAGATAAATAGATAGATGGATAGATAGATAGACTGCTGGGGTGTCATGTTACTATATTTATTATTATTGAAACGATTTCATGGTAAACAACCGATTATCCCAACAAGAGAAAATTTATACATTGTACCATAATAACAAAGTATACGTGAAAAGGTAGGATTTAGAATAGATGATAAAATACAAAAGTTATCAATCATGTATCATGGAACAAAATCATCAGAATATTTGAGAATCACAAGAGCATCTTTTAGAGTCATTGATTCTATCCTGAAAATGTTTCTTTATTTGTAAAAATGGTCAATCAAGGCTGTGAAATTAGTAAGATTTTTTAGACAATTTGATAAAGCCATGACCAGACATCCTGATCCCTTTGAAACTTATCAGCTTTACCATAGTGCAATAATAACGAAGGATATGTTAATATTATTTCTGACTTGTATTTTTTTTCATCATAATGAGAAAACCGTGGCCAAAACTGTCGACAGTTTTCAAGTTGGTCTATCTACCACGCGTACTAGCCGCACCAACGGAGCTAGAGGGCTGAAAAATTCAACATTTACCCTCTATTATGTCTAGTAAAAACGATTTTACCCCCTCCAGTAAAAAATTTTTCTCAATGCAGAATTAAGTTTATGCTAAATCGATCCCTTAGTTTGTGTCTACGCTTGATTTGAGAAAATTTGAAAAAAATTGTATTTTTTTTTAGTGATCAGCGCCCAACAAAAGTGGGGGGGGAGAAGTGACTTATTCATTGATCACCTCCTTTTCCAATCTTCTTGACTGATCATCTCGACACGGTATTCTGCCAAAAGACGTTGGTCACGTGACGGTTTCTCCTGAATGACCCCAGACCTCTTTTTTTAAATTCTATTTTCATGGCATCTACAGTCAGTGAACAGCACGCATCGGAAGATCAAGGTGAGACTCAAACTCACGCATCGGAAGATCAAGGTGAGACTCAAACTCACCATCCTTTTTCTTAAGTAAAATCTGTTTAACTGTACCAGCCGCTCTTGCCGACTGGGCTACGGGAATCTTACGGTTGTCAGAAGATCAGAGCTAACGTTTAAATCCACCTTTCATTCTTAGTCGGTGTGAGCAGCTGGTTTAATCAACCATATTTCTCTGAGGCTAAAGGAGCGTCAGTTCAAGTCTCAGCGAGAGCTCATGTTATATTTCTCACTTTAAGGAATTAGATGGCAAAGGAGCTCTGGGGACTACTGTACTATACGGAGATGAAAAACTATTCTGTGGAAGGAAAACAACTTCAATTATGACTTTTCCGTTACAAGAATTATCATTAGGTTATTTTGATGATAATCTAACGTACACGGTCTCAGTAAGTTCATTGGAGTTTGTCATATACCTCAATTATTGAGAACAGGGCAGGCATTATGTACATGTGATTGGTTGGTTAGGATGTAATCAGTAGTTTCTGAGAAGAAACAAGCGAAGATTTAAAGTTGGGAATCTGTCGTTTGATTACCTTAAAAGACGGGCTTCTCAGGGTGAATGCTATCTGGTTATAAAATCAGGTATATTAGATAATTAGAAGATTATTAAAAATCATTTCCAGTCCGGTTCCGGATGGAACCTCTCCGTAGGACTTCTTCCTGCATTTGTGACTTCCGGTAGTTATTTTAATTTCCGCCTCATAATTGTCAGACAAAATATCCTGATTCTCACGGAATTTATCTAGGCGGTTTTTAAATGTATTTATTATCTTTGTCGTAACATGTTCCAACAGAGAGTTCCATATGTTTGCTAGAAGCCTTGACGCTGGAAACCGTCAAACAAAACAATCAAAATAGGTTTCTTCAGATTTTAAGCTTGTTTGGCTGGTTATGTATAACGCATATAGACAGCGAACAATGGAACAATGGGACTTAAAATTCAAACATTCACTCCTTATCATGTCTAGAAAAAAACTTTTTTTTTACCCAAAATCTCACATAAACATTGCATCATCATAATTTTTTGTCTCAGAACGCCCAAAATTGTTCCCCCATAAAATGATGATAATTGTTACTTCGCTTTACGTCATTTCGGCTTTCGGATGACGGGGAAAAGACTACACAATATTGCTTTCCTCTCATTTAGCCTTTTTGTTAAGCTACTAAACACCAAGAAATTTGTGGGTACCCTCTGTCTCTCCAGAGGCTAATTAACAATAATAATAATGATAATTAATGAACGTTTTTCATTACGAATATTTGAATCTTTAATACAAAGATATTTAATTCATTTTTATCATTAGGTGAAGTATTGCAACACACATCCCCTTCGCACGAAGCAGGTTCGGTTCCCATGACGAGCGAATGTAGAAAACTCTTCATATGACCGGATTGTCCCTGTAGATTGGCTTCTTCAGCCTTGGGGAGGCAACTCTGATTTCTTATTAAGGAGTTGAGGCGTTTCGACTCCCAATTGGTAACCCCAGTTGCCATGCTGATACCAGACGTATCGCCCTCTGCTTTATTCTTGACCGGAGGGGCATTCAGACGACTCGATATCCAAGGATCACCATAAGCTCCGTCTCTGACACTTTAGTGCAGAATCGCCAATGTAGATGTGAATTTTCGAATTTTGGAAGTCACTCTCAAACTCGAAAAATCAAAACTAAAAACCCATCTCAATTGGCAACAATGGACTCAAAAACATGAATTTCATTTTCAAAAATCTCTATATTGTCAATATTGGACCCGTAAATTCGAGAAACATAACAAAAGTATCTCAATCGGCAGCCCTGCTCCAGTATCATTCCAATTTTTGAAGGGATAAAATGGAGGCCAAATTATTGCAAGGAAGTATTTTCGTACTCAAGTTTGACTAGTTTTTTTTCACCTTCATCTTAATTTTCGGTTGCTTTTATGACAACTTTGATTTGGGTTGTAATTTTACGACAATAACTAAACAGCACGACCCGAATCAAAGAGTATGTCCACGTTTGAGGAAAAGCTTATACCGGAAACGTTTTAAATGTTCAATTCTCACAAATCTGTGGACATATCGGTAGTGAGTTTGCTTCCGGCCCCAGCATGTTCTAAAAACAAAAACAAAAACAAAACAAAACAAAACACAGGCTCTAAATACCAACATTCATATCAGGCAAGTTTGCCCAATTATAACGCTACACAATCATTCATAAAAAAAGATATGAAAAAGACAAATGAATGTACATGCTACTGGGGTTTAAAAGATCCATCTCCGACTGCTTCAGAATACGTAGACACATATATAATGAGTTTGATTTCTACTCTAGTGCCTGTTGTAAGAACCAGACTCTAAATACCGACATTTCACCAGGTACATGCACCAAATTATGATGCTGCACAATCTTACAAAAGAAGAGATATGCGAATATTCATTCTACTGTGATTTTAAAGATTTGCGGACTATGCTGAAGAGTTCGGCTAAGAATTAAGAATCCTTTCTTAAGGCTGCCAAAAATTATATGGATCCCTGTGTACTTGACCACAAGGGGACTGAATAATCCCAGTCTAGCACCAACAATCTGTGACGTCATGAAGGAGTACAACGAAGAGAGAAGGTCGGCCATTCCAGATAATAAGTGTTTGCGAAGGCGATAACAAATAAACATCAATATAAATGGATACGTAAATTTAATGGAAAGCATAAATAGCTGAATCCCAAACCAAGAGACAGGCCTGCAAGCTGAGAAGTATGTAACGTGCGCATGAGAGAATCATGCTCAACCTTACATGGAGAGATCACAAGACAGTACAGTATATAAGGATGAAAACAGGTGTCCGTGACATCATGGAAACTATTAAAAAACTCAAATGGCAATGGGCAGGCCATGTTGCAAGAAAGAAAGACAACTGATGGATATCACGTCTCACAACATGGATCCCCAGAGATCACATAAAAAACTGAGGCCGACAGAACACAAGATGGAGAGATGAACTTGACATATTCAGGAAATACTGGCTCTGCGGTGCCCATGATAGGGAATTGTGGCGAATCCTGGGGAAGGTCTATGTCCAACGACGGACGTTAAAAGATTGATGATGATGATGATGATGATGATGATACGCAAAAAATTCTATAAGGAACATTTCGAAATGGCATATTACCAGATATTTTTTTAATTTAACTACAAGTTAACCCTCGCATATATATATATATATATATATATATATATATATATATATATATATATATATATATATATATATATATATATATATTGTGGATGTGAAGTGACCTGACAGAATGTAGATGGAAAGGACAATTAGGAGGTGAAGAGAAGAACCCAAGGGATATGTGTGAGTATTTGGATTGGGGTTTATAAATTGCTCGACACCATCTCTCCATCTTAAAAAATGAATAACAAAATCTTCCTTTCCCTGAGAAATGACCATTCTGGCCCATCACTGCCTCCCTTCTCTAAGATAAGCCAAAAACCCATAGAGAAAAGGGATTTACACACACCCTGATCACGCCTCCCATAGACCCATCCCATTTGAAACCAAATGTCACCCTCAATTACAAAGATACAATCATCTCCCCCCCCTGCTCCTACCAAACAATCAACCACAGAAATATTCACAGTCTCCTTTTCAGCATCAAAATGCAAATAGCAAATTTTTCTCTGTGAATCGCCGCAAATATTTTTCTCTGGAAAAGATGGATGGCCCCCGTCGAAATGCATCGAACTACGCCCACGGAATAATAATTTAAAAAATTGAGATGTGACACCTCTCTCCTGAGTTTTTCTCTTCTCCTTCCAATTGTCATTTTCATCCACACACACACACACACACACACACACACACACACACACACACACACACACACACACACACACATACACGCACACCTGCCATGTGACAACCGATGGATTCAAATCTTTTTCTTTCCTCGTTGAGTCCTCGTGAAAAACGAACGGTAGAATAGCTTTTCCATCCGGGGTCACCGGCGATATTCCCCATACACACAACTACAAAGATGCGTACAGAAGAAATTGTACACAGAATAGATTTTAGGTGAGGTACTTATAGACGGGAGAGCTATTGGCTGCGTTTTTAGATTCTCATTGTTCGAGCCAATTTCGACCAATCGACTGCGACCACGGTTATTTCTATCCGCACCTGACTGTATTTTGTTTGTTTCAGTGAATTATTATCAATGTTATTATTTTTGATAATTTGGATCACCACAATCTCTGTCTGCTCTAACCATAGTCCATAGTTCTGTAACTCAGTACAGGGTTGTTCTTTTGGGGGAGGGGCGACAGGCACCCATCTTGAGCGCATTGCTCTTAAGCCGGCCCCAATCCTGTTAAAATAGCACCAGTGTAAATAGATTTTAAAACCAATTTAGAAATTATGGAAAGAGCATGAACTCATAAGTATAATTTTGGAATCTGTCTGATGAGATTTTCAAGAGTCTGATTCGTGAATTGAATTAAATTGTAGATGTTGTTTGTAGTTATGTATATATTTGAATATGTTTTTTTTAATGAATTTTGTACTTGCTTTAAAGTTTATGTGTCAATATTGTGTATAGTTGAAGATGACCAGAGAGGCATAATGGAATGATAATCGTACTCTCTATGTCGAGTGCTTAGCTGAGATGCATAGGGTACAATTTTTTAAAAAAGTTTTTGGCATGACTCAGATTGAACCTACGATCTACCGAACCGGGGGCAAGCACTCTACTTCTGGGCACTGCATTCACATCTGTGCAGCGTTTGCTTTCGATCCCAGCATCTGATTTCAATATAAAAACCGGACTCTGAATGTCGTTACGGGGCACACCGCCCAATTATGACGCTGCAGGATCTTACAAGAAAAAAGGGAAATGCAAACATACAAAGTACATCACAAAATCAATGGTCCTAGAACTGGAAGTCATTAGTTTCAATAAGTGGAGCCAGTTTCATCAAAGACCGATGAATTTTTCAATTCGACCATCCAATCAAGAAAGATCGTTATGGTTTGTCCTTAGCGTAAGATGCCATTTTCTTGAACTAGGTGGATTGGACAGGCCCTAGACTTCGGTATGCAACTTCTATAGGCACCGGGGCAACCGAGAAAAAGGATAGAGGACGCAAACAGAGAGAAACGCCGAGTTAACTAAGCCAGAAAAAGATGATAGGATAGTTGGTGCAGCCCCCCAGGTCATTGGGGGCCAATAAAGGTTTACCTTTAAGGGCTGATAAAATTTATATTTTGCTCTTTCGTTTGCACAAACTTGTGCGACCCTGAGAAATATTTTCGGGCAAAAATTATAGAATTGTAACAAGGCAGAAGAACATCCTATCAAGATCACCAGCCTTTACCTGACATCCCTTGCTTTTCCCACGGACAGGTGTATTTTGGTTGTCCTAGCGTTGGATTCACGGTCAGCCTCTTCATCCTGGCACCCAGTGGAAGAAACACTTATGTACGGTGTCCAGAATCCCTGTCAAACTAAGTTACGACATCAGTTCATCTTTCTTGTGCATCAGAATATTTCTTTCGTTACAGATACTTCTTCATGTGTACATAGTACAGATAATCTCTTCATTTTTATGCTGTGCCAGAAGAAAGATATCGACGAACATATTTTTCCTGTTTTGGTTATATTTTAAGATATTTTCCCAACACCATTCGTATATATATATATATATATATATATATATATATATATATATAGAGAGAGAGAGAGAGAGAGAGAGAGAGAGAAAGAGTGGGGATGAAGTAAGGATTCGTTACACAAACATGTTCATGTTTCTGCCCTGTTTGGGCTTTTTCAGGCTAATCTATATAGGTACATATGTGTGTGTGTGTGTGTGTGTGTGCATATATGTATGTGTGCATATATATATGTGCGTGTGTATTGATGGAAATGACAATGGGAAAGCGAACAGAGAACCTCCAGAGATAGGTGTTACATCCCATTTTTTTTTATCATTCCGTGGCTATGTTTCGATGCATTCCGACAGAATTAGATATTGTGGCACGAGGTGTGAATACTTCTTGTTGGGATCATCAATTGTTTGCCATGTAACCGTTTCGGGGATTTAAAGACAAAACATGTGTATGTATCAATGTCGATATTATCAGTTTAAGACCATTGACGCCACCAATAGAATTTTCTCAAGCCAAGTGTTCTTTCACATAGACACAGATTAGATTAGTGATGATAGGTAACATTGTAATGATTATTTGCAAAATACCCGTGTATAAAAGAACAGCTCGGTCTGAAACAATTGAATGATGCAAAAGACGCAACGACCTCAGTTTCTGTAATAAATCTCGATCTCCTATTTAACAGAAAGGGATTAAAAAAAACAGAGAACAGAAAAGAGAAGAAAGACTTACTAGCGAAATAAGTGCTGTCACGAGAGGAACAAAGTGTGTTTCCAGTTAACAGTCCTTCGAAAGTTTTATTGAATGTTCATGGGTGGAGAAGAAAAAGTTTCTTACAAGGTTATAGACTTCGTGGGAATAGAAGTATTTCTGATGAATTATAAAGGAGAGAACGAACAATTGACCTAAAAAAAGGTGTTAACACATGGTAAAAAGAGGAATGGAGCCGACAGAGACGTCCCAGCTATCTCTACGGGAATTTTGTAACATGACCTTTTTCAACGTCCTCGTCAGCCAAACCTTGTGAAAAAAAAATACCATTTTTAGACCGGATCTAGTGGAATACTGATGCCTACTTTCAAGTGTGTAGACAAATCGGTAGGGTCAGGGTACTGGAACAATCAATCAAACAAAACAAGACCACATCCCCGACATCGAATAAGCCCCCCCCCATATTTTTAGAAATGTTTTAGTGATGTACTGATACCAGTTTTCAAGAGTGTACAAAAAATTGTATGGCCACGCTAAAGCAAACAAAGAAATAAAATACGGGCCCAACAAGACTTTTCTCAGAAAATCAAAAAAATATTTCCGAAGAGGTTTAACGGAGTACTGAAGTCTATTTTCAAGTTTGTAGACAAAACGGTGTGGCCAGGAGAGCTGGAACAAAAATAAAACAAGCACACACACGAACACACGTGCATATAAAAACGATAGAACCTTTCACCAACTATGATGGCTACGGTTGTTCAATACATATTTTAGCATAACTCTACTTATTCATTAGAATGACTATGGGCCCGTACGTCTCACGCATAATATATTTTCATTGAATTTCATGTCAATTCAGCTGGATCTACGAGACAACTTCTTGAAAACCAAGTGGTCGTGAGGTCAAATGACGCTAGGGGTGTGTGGATTTTACTCTATCAATCTCATTTAGGTGGGGATTGTTTTTGTTACTGCACGAAAACATAGTTGACTCCAGACTCTGTGCGGGAGTTTGACAAAAATTTCCATTGTATAATTTGCTAGGGACTTTTGAGCAGGGAAGGGGGCATATGCTTTAGAAGGGGATGGTAATCTGAAAATATTTGGTAACCAGTGATCTATAACATCAATAGAAGGTTGTCATTTCTTTATGAAACGATGAAACACCTTCGCGCTTTCTAGTGCTGATGAGGATGGTTTGAAGATAAAACATATACAATAAACGACTAAATGTCAGGCCTGTTGTCATCTTATTCTATACCTTTTTCCAGGGAAGTTAGAAATATAAATAAAAAATTACGGTAAGCAAATTTCAAAATACAGCCAAGTAAATCAAGCAACCAAATTTCAAAACACAGCGACCAAATTTTAAAATACGGCTACCAAATTTAAGATACATCATACAAATCAAAAAATACCCCAAACAAATTAAAATGATAAGCGAACTGAAACGTGGAATGGACTTTTGATTTGCTTGGCACATTTTTTAATTTGTTTGCCTTGTTTATTTTTAATTTGATGCTGTGCCTTTCATCTTGGATGCCGTATCTCTTGATTTACTCTACATTTCAATTTCTGGGGGAAATAGTTTTGATGCACTATTGTACGATCTGGCTATGATGACATAAGCAATTATCGCCTCTGCTAACAAGTTGGAAGAAGTATATGGATTCGTTTACGTCCATCCGCCAGGCTGTTTGTTTTCACAATATCTCCAATAGTCTCCAATGAATTTCAATGAACTATTGTGAGAGGGTGGGTAATGAGCTACAGCAATGGTTTCGAAACTGTGGTCTGTGGACCCCTGGGGGTCAGACAAATAATGCTCGAAGCCCACAGCAGTGTCCCCTCTAAACTTCAATTGCAAATCTTGTGACATGATATCCTCAATCGTACAGTTATCGAAAAGCACAATTATCGTACACAGACCTGTGTCGTATGTTAGAGTTCCTATAAATGTAATCCGTTTGAAAAAAACGATGATTTTGAAGGTCAAGAATTATTTATTATTGTAGTTCATTAATGAGAGTCAAAAAACGAAATGCTAAAATTAGAGGTTTATCAAAATATTTTCTCTGTGGAAGGGGTCCTTGAGTTTTGGAAATTTCGAAACTGCTGGCCTATGGAACGAGTAATTAAATTCTGAGGCCGATCAAAAAAAAATGTTCTCCTCTGGATCGTAGCTATATGTCTACATCACACAATATCTCTAACAGTTTTCAACGAATTTTGATTAATTTCTTTTTCGATTGAGAGATTTTTTTTTCATGCATTTATGTATTCACTTTTTATTTGCCATACAATCTCTCCAATAGTTCTCAATGAATTCCAATGACCTTTTTGGATGGGTGAACCATGGGCTACGGGAGAATCGAGTAAGTTTTGAAATTGATCCAGGAATTATTTTACAGTTACCTCCCTGCAGAGTAAGTATTCGTGGACTTATTTTCGTTCAGGTTTTTAGTGACAAAGGTGTAGGCAAAGGTGAGCGTTTTCTGAATATTTCTGTATATTTTTTGTATAAGTGTATTTATTTATCTATTAGAATGAAGTAAGCCCGTACATATCCGTATGATAAATATTCATGAACATTTAAGACTTGTCTATTCAGCCTAAACGGGACAGCGTCCTAGTAAATAGTTGCTAGTAAGTTCAAATCATGTTCGTGGAATGTGGATTTTATATATCGGTTTACATTCCCCATTTTGGTGAGGATTGTTCTTGTGATGGCAGGAAAACAAGACTGGAGTTTGACAGTGTTTCGAGTGAAATACTTTTTTTTAGATTTAGTAAGTGCTTGTAACTCAAGTATAAATATCGAAAAGTACTTTGATTAAGTTAAGAAGCACCCAGAGGAGCGGGGAGATAAGAAAGACAGATATGTACTGAGAGTGTATAAAATATTTGCATATGAAACTAATCCAGGTTTGTATAACATATAAATAAAATTATGAACCGGATTGGAAGGGATGTGAGGAGAGAATGAAAAGATACAGGCGTAAGGTGAGGGAAGAGTTGAGACATGAAATAATGGATAATCTTGGTTGTCAACACCAGTTGAATCTTCGTGGGTCCAGCTCATAGTTATTGTTGTTGTTATAGGTGGATTATTCTCCATTCAAGGATCAAAATGAGGGCGTATATTTATATATATTTTTAAATTCACTTTTAGAGTTAAAAATAGTAGCGGATTTTTCCTAGTTCTGGGATCAAAATGGAGGAGAGTTTCTTTACTATTTCAAACAGTCATATTTTTAGAAATCAAAATCTAGAAGTGAATTTTTTTCTTTTTTAATTGGTTGTAATCAAGGGGAAACTCATCATCCATTTTTCATTTTCTCGACTTGATATTAAGGGGAAAATTTTCCCTTTCATGAGTCGAATTGACTCAAACTTATTTTTCCTTCGAAATGTCAAATGTGGAAGGAGATTTCTTTCCGAGAACTTGTAGCACCCTATACGTAGTACAAGCATATTGGTAATCAAAAATTCCAGCAGAAAAGTAAATTAAAAAATGTTTTTAGGTAGAGGTTCAATTCACAATGTAAGTAGTATACTAAGCTAGATCCTTACTTCGAGTCTTCGTGTGAATATTTATTTGCGTTCGCATTCACACCGATAATACTGATCTGATTTTCATCTATCTATTAATTCAATTTTGACCAATTTCTTGGCGTGGAGGGTTACATCATCTATTGAACAACCGTAGCCACCAAAGATGGCAAAGATATGTGCATGTATTTGCTTGTTTTCGATCCAGCGCTCTTGTCCATACCGTTTCACCAACAAACTTCAAATTCAGCATCAGTATTCACCTAAACCTCCTCAAAAAATGATTTTTTTACTTTTTGGAGTAAAAGCACCTTTTTTTTCACCTTGTAGGTTTTTCTTTTCATTCTGACTGGTTTATTCATAATATCTAGATTCTCCAGAGTCTAGATACTTTTTACATGTTTTTTTTTCACTCTATTTGATGCGTTCTTCACTGTACAAAACCAGTGATGTCATAAGTGGAATTTATTCACACCATATTCATTATTCGATGCAATTCTTTTACACAACTTCAAATTTTATTTTTGTTAAGAGATGAGGATGAGGAAGAGAGGAAAGTTAGGTAGTGTCTGAAGGGGTAGGGGGAGGGGAGGGGGAGATGGTGAATTAGTCTAAAAAGAGGGTAGAAAGGGAACGGAAAGAAACATTAGGTAGTTTACTGAGGGGAGGTAAGTAAATTTTTGCGTATGAAATTAATCTATTTTTGTATAACTGATAGAATCGTGGACCAGCGACAAAAATTCGAAATTAGAAAGCCCTGGGTGGGAGAAGAGCAGAGACATTAGATAACTGATAGCTTCTAACATCCGTGGGATTTCCACAGGTTCAAATAGTTATCATCATCATTATTATCATTATCATTATTATTATTATTATCATCATTATCATAATTATTATTTCTACTACTACTACTACTGCTACGATTCCAGGTATACAGTGAAGGAAAACAAGTATTTGGACTTCTACAAAATATTCATTCAATATACTTTAAATGCTCATGTTTTCTTTCAGTTCACACAGATATATTTTGATATGAAACAAGCAATTACTTAGAAAATATTCATATTTCCAAACATACAGTACAGAAAAAAAAATAAACAAATGTAACGGAAGAAAAAAGTTTTCTCGGACGCATTGATTTCATATTTTAATATTAAGAAGTGCTACGAGACGTTTTTCTTAACCGTTCACGAGCCCTCTGCAAAATTCTTTCAAAACTTTGGCCCACTCTTCTATGCAAAAGACCTCCAAATCATTGATGTTTCTGTTGTCCCTCTGATGGATTCGATATATCAAGCATCGTCATACATTTTCAATTGCATTCAAATCGGGAGATTGACCCGGCCACTGAAGCATCTCTATATTGTTCTGAACAAATAATTCGCAAGTTATTTTAGCTGTATCTTCCGGGTCGTTATCTTGTTGGAAGATCTAACCTTCTTCAAGTTCCAGCTGTTACTCCCAAAGAGAACAAATTAGTTTCAAAAATACTCCTTCACGTCTCTCCAATCATGATGCCTTCAATCGCGTGAAGTTCCCCCGGTGTCATTGAAGGAGTAACTCCCCAAAACCAATATACTTCCACTGCTGTGCTTTATGATGGGGATGTATTTTTTGTTTATTTTGGTTTTTCTTTTTTTTTATATATCCTAAGTGCGTCCATCTCATCTCCCTGCTTAGCGAGCTGGGGTTTTGCCAAGAAGTCAAATTTTTAAATCATACCACCAGAGAATTCGTTCTTCCCAAAATAAATGGGTTTCTAAATGGTCTCGTGCGAACTTCATCCGGGTATCACGGTGCTTTTTTTTTTTTTTTCAACAAAGATATTTTCCGTGGCGTGCAGGATTCCAAATCAATCCTGTGTAGTTCGTGACCGATAATCCTTTTAGCAGCCGATGTACCAGCTAATCTCAAATAATCTTGGATATTTTCTTGAGTTACCATTGGATTTGCTTTGTTCCTTTCTGAGCATCTTCCGAGTTGCTCACAGAGAAATTTTCCACGGAGCATCAGTTTGATGGAGTTTTTTTTTATTTTTTTAATGCCTAACTTGGTCCACTTCAGATTAATCGATTCAATGGTACTGACTGGGATGATGGCCCTGTAGCCCCAACCTTCTCCATATTGCTTAAGTACGTCATTTTATTCTCGGTGGAGAGGTCCTTTACATCAACCATGTCTGCCTCGTTCCAAGGAGGTAAAAGTAGTGTATGATGACTGTGATCAAATCATACTATTGTTAAGTATTGCTGGAGAATACCAAAAGTTCCTATGCAGGTACAGAAAGGTCTAGACCTGCATTCCGTCTTAAATAACGTCTTTATAATGAATTGTTAATCGTTTCTGAATACTTTTTTCCCATTGTTACTTTTGCTTATATTTTATTCCGCAATGTATACTTGGAATTATGTATCTTTCCTTAGTAATTGTTAATTTGATATCAAAATACTCTGCTTGTGGAAATTTCAACTAAATGTGTGCATCGGAAGTATATCAAATGAATATTTTATTAGTGTCCAAGTACTTTTTTTCCCTCACCATATATATATATATATATATATATATATATATATATATATATATATATATATATATACATATATGTATAATGTGAACAATAAGGAGTGAGACAGACTCTGTAGTAAAGGTGTAAGGAAACTTAGTTCATTGATTAGTTCCGATATTTCCAAAACCGTTTCAACATCCCTCGTAAAGTTGGTCCAAAATGGCACATCGAAAATCAATTAGGTACCGTAAACCAAAAGTATTACCAAAATTGTCAACTAGGGTTTTTTTTTAGTTTCCTAGTAGGTCTGGCTGGCTTTGTATGTATGTCTTACGCAGAATCGTTGAAATTGCCTAATTGGCGAAATTTACTTTTTGATAAAAAAAAAATAGTTTTTTTTACATTCTTGTTTTGATTAAATGAACTTATGATCGAATTGAAACAGCATATTCTTTTTATTTTTTGCAAAAAAAAAAAAAAAATTCAAAATACGTATTCGCTTATTTTTTGCAAAAAAAGTTTGAATTCTCAAACTTTTGATTGTAAAAAAAATAGTAGTTTTATATCCTTGTTTTGATGAAGTGAACTTTTGATCGAATTAGAAAAACTTTTTTTACGAAAAAATACTTACATACATGGTAAGTATTTTTTCGTAAAAAAAGTTATAATTTCGTCAAGTGAGCAATTTCACCGAGACGGCATAACGTATATGATTTATAATGTGTATTTGTTTTGGGTGGGAGTAATTATTTTTGTTTTGCTACCTTGAATAGTGGAACAGTTGAAATGCATATGATCGCTGGAGCAATGTTCATATCCATGCATGACATCGTGGGCAAGCTGATTCGTTTCACAACCACTTTTAACAGTAAAAAAATGTATAGATGTTCTATACCGTTGATTTGATTAAATGAACTTTCGGTCAAATTAAAACGTACCAAAAGTATCAGATTCGGCGTAGTGTATGTATGTATCTATGTATTATGCATGTAGGTTACACCCATGCATGCGCAGGACTGAAAAATGTCAACATTCACTCCCGATTGTCCAGAACAAAACAAAAACACTATTCTTATTTTTTTGAACCCCCCCCACCTTGAATAGGTTTCATTGAGAGATTCAATCTTCAATCTAGTTTTATACTGAAATTGAGTCCTTAGTATTTGTATGTCAGCATCCATGATTGTCTTTTGGAAATTCAGATGTTTCAGCGATTGAAAAAACAACAACAAAAAAAAACGGTAGAAGTAATTATTCATTGATCACCCCCTTTTCGCAATTTTTAATTGATCACCCCAACACCTTATGCCGCCAAAAGACGTTGGTCACGTAACGGTTTTGATTGAGTGAATAACCAGAGCCTTTTGTTTGTTTGTTCTTTCCTGCCTCTTCGCTGCAAAAACTACAAGTTTAATTGACCTATTGTTTCTTTCGGAGAATCAATAAAAATCGTCTCCCCACATGGGCTGGCCTCTGAGTTCAATAGAAGTCATTATCTAGCTGATCTTCAGTTCGGAATGCAAGAAAAGATAACTTTATATACCAGAATTATTGTCATTTTTTCTTCTTACGAATGGCTAACATTTTTCTTTCGATAAAATCAATTCTTAAACAGGTATTGGCGTTTTTGGTGAATTATCGCTTTTTTTTTTTTTTGCAACAAAGAATGTGACAGCGATGTCAGCCGTGAAACTGACACGGTTTAATTCCCCAGAAATTTGCAGCTCCCTCTCCTCTTTTCTCATTGACAAAAATCCAAAGTAATTCATTTCATAATGAAGCGAAGCTTCCCTCTACCACTTCTCTTTTCTCATTCATAAAAATGAACGCTCCAAATGCTGATGCATTTCCATTCATCAAAATGCAAAGTAATGCATCTGAAGAAAATCCAACTCTCAGCACTAATCATCATCATCATCATCAGTCTTTTTAACGTCCGTCGTTGGAAATAGACCTCCCCCGGATTCGCCACACTTCTCTATCATAGGCGTTGCGGGGCCACTACTTTCTGAATTTGTCTAGCTCGTCTCCCCATCTAATATTCTGCCGGCCTCGGTTCTGCATGTGATCTTGGGGAATCCATGTCGTGAGTTGCAATGTCCATTGGTTGTCTGCCATTCGTGCAACATGGCCAGCCCACTGCCATTAGAGCTTTTTAATGGACTCTATGATATCCCTGACTCTTGTCTTTTCCCAAATGTACTGTGCTGTCTTGTGGTCTCTCCATGTGACGCCTAGCATAATTTTCTCATGTGCACGTTGCTTAGTTCTCAAATGAAGATAAGACTCTCTGCCCATTGGAGTCAGCTCAAGTTGAAAAGGACCTCGGAGTATACGCGGACAATAAGCTCACATTTACATAAAACAGATGAAAAATAAACTAAGCAGACTGCATCCTTTGATATATCAGACATGCATTTCGACATCGCGATCCTGACATTTTCAATTTAATTTACGAGTCATTGATCCATCCCACGAAAGGACCCAGTGGGTACTTTGCGGATGCCAGAGTGACCACCCCCGTAGAACAAACCCAACTAAATAACTGTAACATCAAAGAGCATAACCCCCTTCGAATGTAATCTTGAGAATGATACTGGCCAAGAAAATTCAACTATCTTTTCTTAAACGAAAAGGAAAAAAATCATATCGAGCAAAATCAGTAGGTTTGGCCTTTCCTCTGTAGTATCCACTTAGTCAAGATTGTGAGACATTGAGATACATTAATAATTTTTTTAACTACTATTTAGCTTCGGCTTAATTTTTGGTCAATTTCTTTTGATCACTAAAGAAAGGCCATCAATCTACAACAGTCAGTAAACAGCGAATATTGAAAGTAAAGATTTACGTCTCTGTTTAGTTAATATTTTTTCCTATTTGTTATGTTAGGTTGGGTAAGAAGGAAAAGTAACATAGTAACATATTTCTCACGGAGTTGTCTGATTTGAGATTATGTATTCTCTGGGCAATGCCGGGTATCCGTGCTGGTGAAGAAAAATGAATATGAAGGATGGGCCTGACGTGATGAGACTAATTTTTCTTCATCTTCCAACGCCTCCAAGTGGGTGGTAGCGCTCACTTGGGGAATCGTTGAATTATACGATATTCAGTAAAGATGCCGGATATTAAGAATCACAAATACATGCATATATCTATACATACACATACCAGTGTCACCAAATTGGTTTGTATGTATGTGACTGACAGCAGAAATTTTGTGTTATTGTTTAAATGATGCAGCTAAAAGTCTGATGTGAACCAAATTGACAAAACAAAAACAATTTCTATCTTTTTTTTTACATGGATTTTAATGACCGAGATAAATCTTATTATTTTGAAATTCCTGAAATTAAATGCTAGGAAGAGATACTCTAAAATATTAATCTATCAATAGATAACGTAAAATATCCAACCATTTTGACGGTAACTATACTAGTAAGTAAGTACAATAGCTGTGTGTATGGCTACTATTGAGGGTAGTTCAATCTGACTCGAAGCCACACTAGTTGAGTACCCAGTGAGGATCAAATTCACTGCACTGGCGAACCTAACAGTGGCCTTGCACTAAAAATGAAGACCTGAATACGTGTATCTACTGCTACGATGAAAAGCAATACAAACCTTAATTGGGCTTATCATTGATCATGAGAATTTCCTTTGGTAATTGTTTCTTTTAGTTTCACCGCCACAGAAAATATCAATATCTCAGATATTCATGAAAAATCTGACAACATCGGAGAATTTTCGTAATTTGACTTATTCTGTTTAATCTATTACATTTCCTATTCTTCAATTTAGATAAGTCCTACAGTCTAAGAGAAATGACGGATGACCCAAGCACCTGGCGCCCCGGGTGAATGCCCGTGTCACTGGTTCTTAAGGTCGGCCCTGACAAGCCAGTAAAATCAAAATACTGTGTATCATCGATTCACGCTGCCCCCTTAAGAGGATAAGATGATAGAATATGCAGGGGAAATCTCATGAAAACTATGTACGTATGATGGTCGCTAATGACCGCTGATGTTTTATATGGATTTTAACGACCGATATAAAGGTGTCATGAAGTCACTTCTTCATTATTATGCTTTTAGTGGGAAGCTGCAATGAAATATTCCATCACTTCTTGTGAATCTTAAAGAACGCATTTCGCTTTAGATAGATAGACCTGCTGGTCTTCTAAAGTAGTTATCTTTCTCTATGTGTGTGGGAGAGCCGTGTGTGTGTGTTTGGGTGGACATACCTTACATAAGCCGCTCTCAACTTTTTAGACTGGAGGAGCCCCCCAAATAGCTCTCATATGTCAAGGAATCTCTACATAAAATCATTGTGTACGGCTAACGATATATCAGTGTTTTGAAATATATTTTGAGTATTATATATCATGTGTTATATCATGAGTTACTTGAGAAAAATCGATGAATATCGAAAATCTGGAGACCTTATTATAAGTACCTTCAGATTATTTGCTTTTTAGAGCATTCTCCTTTGTAAAAAAAAAAAAAACCCTGAAATTTATAACGATTGTAAAAATTGACCATCGCTGGTATTTTTCAGTTGGGAAAAATTCTGGTACTTCGAGTGTCCAATGTTATCTAGACACTTGGATGCTTACAAAAACTCTTGGCTTTTGCCTAGTAGGTGTTTAGTGGTTTAATAGCAGATAGTGGGGTCACTCTTATCAAATGCAGTGGAATTGCCCCTTATCTCGGAAAGGTAAATGCTTGTGGTTTACCATTCGATAAGACGTGTTTTGAAGATTCGTATAATCACGCTTTTTGTGGCTTGATTTCTAGGAAACTAATGAAGATAAAAACATGGGCTTTTCACCGATCGATAGCCCATTTAAGATTTCTTACATAAGTTGTCTATAGTTGTGTGCAGGGTTAAAGTAGTTATTCAGAAGATTGTCACTTTTGTCTTTCCTTGCTTCCGCGGTTGTAAAATACGGTAGCTAGATATATCATACAGAGCACGTTATTTTATATTCGCGTAAGCAAGGGTTAGTACACTTTTAGTGTACCTAGGGAATGCATAAAGATTTTCTGAACATGATTTCACTACATTCATTTTGTAAGCGAGGCAGGGTTACCAGATTGGACAACAAGTAGCAGATTGGATGACCTTTGAAATATATTGGCTACTTCTTTTTAAATCAATAAAATCAGTTTTTGCCATGATTTTATCGTCAAAATATATTCGGTTATTGTATAATGTTAGTAGAAATGCAGTGAGTGAACTTCTATTCATAGAGCTTTTGGGGACACCCCCATCGATTTGAAATTGCTCCCATCCTCCTTAATCAAGTAACATAATGAAGGTTTCAGCTACATGACCGTTGACAAAATATTTGAATAGAAAAAGGTAGATGAAACTATGATGAAAAATGCCATCCCCATAGTAAAGCAGAGAGGTAGTAGTATCTTGGTCTGGGGAATTACTCCTTCAATGACACTGGGGGAACTTCACGCGATTGAAGACATCATGAATGAAGAGATGTATCGTATCAGAGTATTTTTGAAACTAATTTGTTCTCTTTGGGAGTAACAGCTGGAAATTGAAGAAGGTTAGATCTTCCAACAAGATAACGACCCGAAAGATACTATTAAAACAACTTGCGAATTATTTGTTCAGAACAATGTAGACATGCTTCAATGGCCGGGTCAATCTCCTGATTTGAATGCAATTGAAAATGTATGACGATGTTTGAAAGATCGAATCCATCGGAGGGACAACAGAAACATCAATGATTTGGAGGTCTTTTACAAGGAAGAGTAGGCCAAGGTTTTAAAAGGATTTTGCAGAGGGCTCGTGAACGGTTCCGAAAAATGTCCTGTAGCACTTCTTGATATTAAAATATGGAATCAATGCGTCCGAGAAAAATTTTTTTTTCCCTTACATTTGTTTATTTTTTTTCTGCATTGTATGTTTGGAATTATGAATATTTTCTTGATAATTTCATACCAAAATATATCTGTGTAAATTGAGAGTAAATGTGCACATTTAAAGTATATTAAATGAATATTTTGTAAATGTCCGAATACTTGTTCCCCTTAACTGTATACCAGGAATTGTAGCAGCAGTAGTAGTAGAAGCAACAACAACAACAACAACAACAACAACAACAACAACAACAACAACAACAACAATAATAATAATAATAATAATAATAATAATAATAATAATAATAATAATGATGATGATGATGATAACTATTTGAACCTGTGGAAATCCCACGGATGTTAGAAGCTATCAGTTATCTAATGCCTCTGCTCTTCTCCCACCCAGGGCTTTCTAATTTCGAATTTTTGTCGCTGGTCCACGATTCTATCAGTTATACAAAAATAGATTATTATCATATGTAAAAATTTACTTACCCCCCCCTTCCCCTCAGTGAACTACCTAATGTTTCTTTCCGTTCCCTTTCTACCCTCTTTTTAGACTAATTCTCTATCTCCCCCTCCCCTCCCCCTACCCCTTCAGACACTACCTAACTTTCCTCTCTTCCTCATCCTCATCTCTTAACGAAAATAAAATTTGAAGTTGTGTAAAAGAATTGCATCGAATAATGAATATGGTGTGAATAAATTCCACTTATGACATCACTGGTTTTGTACAGTGAAGAACGTATCAAATAGAGTGAAAAAAACATCTATAAAGTATCTAGATTTTGGAGAATCTAGATATTATAAATAAACCTGTCAGAATGAAGAGAAAAATCTAGAAGGTGAAAAAAAAGGTGCTTTTACTCCAAAAAGTAAAAAAATCATTTTTGGAGGAGGTTTAGGTGAATACTAATGCTGAATTTAAAGTTTGTAGGTGAAACGGTATGGACAGGAGTGCTGGATCGAAAACAAGCAAATACATGCACATACCTTTGCCATCTTTGGTGGCTACGGTTGTTCAATAGATGATGTAACCCTCCACGCCAAGAAATTGGTCAAAATTGAATTAATAGATAGATGAAAATCAGATCAGTATTATCGGTGTGAATGCGAACACAAATAAATATTCACAGGAAGACTCGAAGTAAGGATCTAGCTTAGTATACTACTTACAATGTGAATTGAACCTCTACCTAAAAACATTTTTTAATTTACTTTTCTGCTGGAATTTTTGATTACCAATATGCTTGTACTACGTATAGGGTGCTACAAGTTCTCGGAAATAAATCTCCTGGTACATTTGACATTTCGAAGGAAAAATAAGTTTGAGTCAATTCGACTCATGAAAGGGAAAATTTTCCCCTTAATATGAAGTCGAGAGAATGAATAATGGATGAAGAATTTCCCCTTGATTACGACGAATTAAAAAAGAAAAAAAATCCCCCCTAGATTTCGATTTCTAAAAATTAAAATGAAGTTTTAGGTTTTGTAGCTAAGAAATCGTGATATATTATTAAATGATTTATTTTTAACGGCTTAACCGTTAAACTCTACCAGCTTTCCATTATGCATTGATCTTTTTACTGAAATTCCTCCCAGTTTCCTCCTCTGGCTAAAATTCTTCTCCTTAGGAAATTCCTCCCCTGGTAATCAAATGCTTTCCATCTGAGAATCACGGAGTTGTACTCTGTGCCGGAACGCAGTCCCACCAACCGACCACCCACCCCTGTTGGTTCAACCTTCGTTCTGCTGAAGTATATTTTTGAGATATATGAGTAATCAACGAATCAACAGGCAGCAAGAATTTCTATAGAATAAGCTTTCCTGGTATTTGCTGGCAATTTGTTCGTGTACGCTCAGTGGTGATTCATGGACACTTCGTAAACATTTTCAGAACTGAAATCACGTCAGCAAACTGTCAAGTTTACAATAAAAAAAAGCCCTTGATTTCGACACTTAAAAGTGGGTAAAACGTTCCCCTTCGATTTTGATCCAAGAAAGTGGACAAACAGACTCCCTGTTGCTTTCAATCCATGGAAGTGAAAAAAAGAATTCCCCTACCATTTTTACCCAATAAAATGGAAAAAAATTCCCCCTCCATTTGGAACGCTTAAAGTAAAGGAACTCTCTTCCATTTTGATCCCAGAACTAGGAAAAATCCCCTTCTATTTTGACCACTAAAAGTGAATTTAAAAATATATATACGCCTTCATTTTGATTCTTAAATGGAGAAAAATCCACCAATAACAACAACAATAATAACTATGAGCTCGACCCACAAAGATTCCACGGATGTTGACAACCAAGATCATCCATTATTTCATGTCGCGGCTCTTCCCTCACCCTACGCCTGTATCTTTTCATTCTCTCCTCACATCCCTTTCAATCTGGTTCACAATTTTATCTATATGCTGTACAAACCTGGATTAGTTTCATATGCAAATATTTTATACACTCTCAGTACATATCTGACTTTCTTATCTCCCCGCTCCTCTGGGTGCTTCTTAACTTAATCAAAGTACTTTTCGATATTTATACTTGAGTTACAAGCACGTACTTAATCTAAAAAAAGTATTTCACTCAAAACACTGTCAAACTCCAGTCTTGTTTTCCTGCCATCACAAGAACAATCCTCACCAAAATGGGGAATGTAAACCGATATATAAAATCCACATTCCACGAACATGATTTGAACTTACTAGCAACTATTTACTAGGACGCTGTCCCGTTTAGGCTGAATAGACAAGTCTTAAATGCTGAATATTTATCATACAGATATGTACGGGCTTACTTCATTCTTATAAATAAATGAAAAAATACACTTATACAAAAAATATACATCTTCAGAAAGCGCTAACCTTTGTCTGTGCCTTTGTCACTAAAAACCTGAACGAAAATAAGTCCACGAATACTTACTCTGCAGGGGGGGGGGGTCAGCTGTAAAATAATTCCTGGATCAATTCCAAAACTTACTCGATTCTCCCGTAGCCCATGGTTCACCCATCCAAAAAGGTCATTGGAATTCATTGAGAACTATTGGAGAGAGTGTATCGCAAACTTAGGTGAATACATAAATGTATGAAAAAAAGATCTCTCAATCGAAAAAGAAATTAATCAAAATTCGTTGAAAACTGTTAGAGATATTGTGTGATGTAGACATATAGCTACGATCCAGAGGAGAACATTTTTTTTTTGATCGGCCTCAGAATTCAATTACTCGTTCTATAGGCCAGCAGTTTCGAAATTTCCAAAACTCAAGGACCCCTTCCACAGAGAAAATATTTTGATAAACCTCTATTTTTAGCATTTCGTTTTTGGACTCTCGTTAATGAACTACCATAATAAATAATGCTTAGCCTTTAAAATCATCGTTTTTCTAAACGGGTCACATCTATTGAAAAATCTAACATACGACACAGGTCTGTGTACGATAATTGTGCTTTTCGATAACTGTACGATTGAGGATATCATGTCACAAGATTTGCAATTGAAGTTTAGAGGGGACACTGCTGTGGGCCTCGAGCATTATTTCTCTGACCCCCAGGGGTCCACAGACCACAGTTTCGAAACCATTGCTGTAGCTCATTACCCACCCTCTCACAGTAGTTCATTGAAATTCATTGGAGACTATTGGAGATATTGTGAAAACAAACAACCAGGTGGATGGACATAAACGAATCCATATACTTCTTTCAACTTGTTAGCAGAGGTGATAATTGCTTATGTCATCATAGCCAGATCGTACAATAGTGCATCAAAACTATTTCCCCCAGAAATTGAAATGTAGAGTAAATCAAAAGATACGACATCCAAGATGAAAGGCACAGCATCAAATTAAAATTAAACAAGGCCGACAAACAAATCAGTGTAAATCAAAAGTGAATGTGAGCATCGAAAGTGTATTAAATGAATATTTTGTATGTATTCACTGGCCTCTGTCTGTTTATTTGTCTACACAATATCTCCAAAGGTTTTAAATTAATTTCAATGGAATTTCGTGGAAGTGTGATCCATGAGTTGAGGAATGGCTAAAAGAGAATTGATCTAAGTTGGGTGCGAATCCAGGGATTTGTTCACAGTTACCTCCACTGATTTCTTCTCTATAGATTTTAGTGAGGATAGTATTGGCAGAGACGTGCGCTCTCTTATTGCTGTTTAATTTCATTTTTTTCGTATGCTTATTTGTATTCATTCATGTTTGCCCACGCAGAATCTCCAATAGTTCTCACCCAACTTTAATGACATTTCATGGTAGTGATGGGTATGGAAGAATTGATCAACTTTCTGGGATTATCCAGGATTTATTTTGATCGTGATATACTTCTTGATATTTTAAGACAATAGTCCGAAATTTCTTGAAAACTGAAAACTACACGGTTACTCCCTCTACAATGTAGCTATATACATGTACTGATTTTCATTCGGTTTGTTAGTGAGATTGGTGTTGGTAGAGGTATGCACTTTCAAAGTGCTTTGTTGTTTGAAATCCTAATCTTTTCAACACCAGCTTTAAAAAAGCAAAAAAATTCGCATGCTGGAGATAAGACCGTGGACCAATCAATTTCCATGAAGATGAATATGTACATATATACATACATACATATATATATATATATATATATATATATATATATATATATATATATATATATATATATATATATATATATGTATATATATATATATATATATATATATATATATATATATATATATATATGTATGTGTATGTATGTGTGTGCGTGTATATATATATATATATATATATATATATATATATATATATATATATGACACTTTTAATCATAAAGTACATTTTTTCCTTTCAAAAGTTCAAACAGGTTCCTGATATTGACGCCGCAGGCGCCAGACATCATGAGATCAGTTCTTTACATAGGCATTGGACTCTTGTTTTTTTTCGATGGGGTTCAAACCTTGTTTTCGAATGACAACCTTTTGTCTAAGATCTTAAACAGGGATGATGACGAAAACGGAGATGGGGCCAGTTCGATATGCCCAATATGTCAGACGACACTAATGAATCTACTGCCGGCTGTCAAAAATGGTTATGACACAGATCGACTTGCCCACGATGTAGAAATGGCATGTGTGGGAATGAACCTTGCTCCAGCAACCATATGCAGTTCAATCGTTCCACTATTCAAGGTAAAGAAAACAATCAATTACTCTCACCCCCAAAACAAAAACACGTCATTGATTATATTTGTTACACCGAGTCGGTGAAATTGCTAAATTGACGAAATTTCAATCATTTTTTCCTTTTTTTTTCTTGACAAAAAATAAATAAATACGTAGTTTTTCTGATTCGATCAAAAGCTCACTTAATCAAAACAAGGACGTAAAACAACTATTTTTTTACAACCAAAAGTTGGTGAAATCAAATTTTCTTAAAAAAAAGAAAATAACTGAATACATCTTTTAAACTTTTGTTTTTACAAAAAAAAAGCAATACGTAGTTTTGATTTGATTAAGAGTTCATTGAATCAACACAAGGATGCGTTTTACACATTTTTACAAACTATTTTTTTACGATCAGAATGTATGTAATTGAATTGAAATCAAACTATTTTCGAAAAAAAAAATGAGTGAATTTCGTCGATTAGGCAAGTTCATTTACAATATGATCCATAAAGGATGCAAACTTCAACGATAAGAGGGCAGTATTTAGCAGCTGAAATGATTGCATCACATGCTAGTTTCATTCGAGCATCCATTCTTTTGTATTGTATCAGCTATGCCCCTTTTCCAGTACAATGAAACGTGTATGCAACGTAACAAGTGAAAACCTACCTCCAGGTTGGGGGCGAAATCATTTTCGATATAAGGTCAATCTCGTGGAGCCTTTCTGACGTGCAGGAATTAAGTACACTGAAAATATTCGGGTGAAAGATGATCAATGTCATTAAAATGTACATACTCATACTTGAATGTCCCGATATTATAGCAGTACGTAGAACCAGTGAATGTCGCCAAATTAGTGAATCACAGTAGCGTTTTACTAAAACCCTAGAAGTATTCCTTTATTCTTTGTTCTTTGAAAGGATTGTCAGATTAGGGGGTTTGCCTAATTGAAGGGGTTTGTCAGACTAAAGATGTTGTCGGATTAACTAGACAATACCTACGGGATCACGAAACTAAAGATAATTCCTACTGGACTGCGATTGCAAGTAGTCGTAAATCAAACCGTTGTAAAAACAGAACGATAACTGTAACAGGATCTAGGTAATGAAAGCTAAACCGGAGGATAAAATTACGTAAAGAAATCTATATGCTTGATTACCGGCTATTCACAATTTGTCCAGGTCATGAGCACCTCGTTCGTTAATGCTGACTTTACTCAGTTTTACAAATATATGTGGAATTCATTCGCATATTTATTGCTACCATTCCTGATCTTAAAAAACTGGATACAACCTTTTGGAGGAAGTTTTGTTTGCTTTTGCTTCCAGAGAAATTGGTAACAAAATTCAAAATATAGGATATCGAACAACTCAAAATACTTCTATGCTCTGCATGGTTTGGAAGTACTTGGGAACATTTGATCAGAGTTATCAGATCGTTTGTACGAAATGATTGGACGTTCTCGAATCAAATATTTTGACATCCTCACTGATATCTCAGACATCCATAAATTCAAGGCCATTCACCAATAGGTGTTCGGCAGATTCTACTCTTGAGATTTTAACTCTTAGCTGTTTTCTTCGTCCTACTGACAATGCAAGGCTCGTATTAAAAGTAAATGAACATGATAGTTGGGTTCTGGTCGCCCATCAAAATTTGATGTTGTTAAATCGATTGAATCTCGCGATATTATGTCGACAAAGTTTAGAGAGTTTTTGTACCAGGATTACTATCTTAGTTCAAGAGAAGAGTGCGAGGATTTACATGACATTAACTTCTCCAATAAAATAAATGTTTATGATGTGGTTCTTGTTAATAATCCAGCAAAAAGCAGACCTCATTGGTTTCTGGGTAGGGTCTTTGGACCCTCAATTAACTACCATTTACCAGCTAGTAGAGACTTGTTCGCGAAATTTGTCACGATGGTAATTTAGTTCGAGTGGCTTTCCTAAGTAATACATCTTAAAGCACACTTCATTTTATCAGCATGGCTGAATTCTCCGGTACTTCGAACAGACTATCCAAACAGTGATCAGAATATAAATTTAACATTTCGGCCATCTTTAATGGTTTCGAAACAAGGGAAAATGAAAGGATTATTTGTTAATCATGAAGAGTCCGTTAAAAATGGTTAGACGAAATAAACGGGATAAACACACAAATAGATGACAGTTGCATTGATGAGGATAATGACGAAAACAATGAAAATAGGTAAATAGATGTCGAGTGTGTACTTGAGCAGCTAGCAGAAATGACTTCTTGTCTCGCGATTGCATCATTCCTGGAATTTCGAAAGAGATTAGCAATGCTTAACTGGATCTCGATCCTAAATTCATCAATGTTAAAAAAAAAAAAATTCCCAACACTGGCTTGTATGAATTTAAAGATAATTATGAATCAGATTCTCTACAAAAAGGTTCACCTGGGAATATATACATCAGTTATATCGTATTCTCTCTTCTACCTAATTTACCAAAGAAGGGATTAATTGGAATTATGCTCCGACATGACTGACTTCGTAATGTTGATGGGCATCCCTGACCGTTATCAGTTAAGCACAACACTTATTTATCAAGAGTAGCTGAGCACAAGGTGCTTGAATTGTGTCCATCCGATCATTTATTTCTAATAAATAGATATATCTATGCTAAAAAAATAAATATATGTAACTGTTTGGATTTTTTAAAGATATTTATTATACATAGAGTACCAAAATCACCTTCAGTCGGAATAGAAGTGGGAGTGGCGTTTTACCCTGTTGCATACAGGCTTGTCTTTTAGCCTCCTTTCTCCAACGTTCCCTTCTTCGTGTCGCGCTCACTTTTCCCTACTATCCATCGGTTTTCCAAACACTTTCCCACTTGAACATGAAAAAAAAAAAAAAAACACTGAAGAAAATCGCATGAACTATATCAACGGATTTCGGGAAATAAGTGACTGAAGTGACTCAAAAAAGTTTTTTTTTCAATGTGTTTAGAGTTTGGTGTTTAAAGCTTTCTAGACCACACACACACACACGCATATATATATATATATATATAATTACTCAACCCTAAACCAATATATTTACTCATGCTCAATTCCCCATGCACCAGAGTGCTCCATTCCAGAGTTGGAAGAGCATTGCATAGAAGCTTATAGTTGACGAGTGGCTTACCTAAGAGTGCTCCACCACAAAGAAGGGAGCGTTAATGATAATAATAATAATAATAATAATAATAATAATAATAATAATAATAATGTAGTTGGATTCTAACACCAACACAACAATCCCTTGTTTACCAGTAAGAAATAAGAATTGAGAAACCTCATCATTCACTTATTTTATCATTTTTCCCACGCCACTTCTAAAAACTACTCCTTGGAACAAATTACGGTAATAAACACAATCCTACAATTCTTAATTTCGAATTTCCATATTGTTTATTAAATTCGCCATGGACGTCATCCATTTTCTCATAATGAAAAGTTTCAATATATATATATATGTATGTATTGAGAAATAGATGTATATGATCCTACAGAATGATTATAAATTGCGTTATATTATACAGAAAGTCTCATTTGAAATGATCATCTGTCACCACTAGGCCTAGACAACGTTTTTATGTAATACAATGCAGTTTATACACACACACACATACACACACACACACACACACACATATATATATATATATATATATATATATATATATATATATATACATTGTTCATAATGCATTTTCAAATCATAGAAAGAAAGAAAAAGAAAACAGATTTTATCCGTTGTAGATGTTGAATCACAATGCTCAATATCAAACATAGTGAATCGAGCGACTGATTTATAACAAAAATGAGAATCACAAGAATATATACCCGATGAATGTCAACATTTTGAGCCTAACGCACTTATCAGTAACCTGCATTCTTGTGATTATGTAAACAAAAATCCCATTTTTATTTGAATAGCAGGTTTAATTGTTTTTGAAAACTTACGATTCTAATAATTACTCCGAAGACGAACCTTCAAATTTCTTTCTTTTTGTATTTTTACACATTGAAAAATACACTATATATATATATATATATATATATATATATATATATATATATATATAAGAATAAGGATATATACTCAGTAATTGTCAACATTTCGTATCTTACTCACTCATCAGCAACCGGCGATATGTTTTGTTATTGAGACATTTCTCAAAAGTAATTTTGTTTCAGTTTCGAAATTGAATTTCAGCTCGGCGACCTACTATTTTACATAGGCGTATTGAAACCCTTTCCATAATGGGGGCAAAAAGCTTGGTTTGCCCGAATGTTTCTACATTCTGGTCAGTATTACACTGATTTGCCCGAATCACGTACAGCCTGGATTCGCAGGGGGGGGGGGCTTCTCCCCTTGCCCCCTCTGTGATCACTTCCCACATTTAGTTTGTTTATAACGTTGACCTCTTCCTGAGAAAAAAAATGAAGAGAACGAACATGCATGACCAGACACTCCCCCACGGAGTTACTCAGTCAGCAGTGAAACATCATTGAGCTAATATGCGTACTATGTGACCAAGCGAATCATTCTTCACGTCTTGTGTAGTTTTAAAGGTAAAACATTGCAACCCACGACTGGGGACTAAGGCAGCATTACCCTAGGTAGGCTATTCTTTCGTGAAGTTCAACGATACAGTTCTTAATCAAGCCTACTTTTCTTTGCAGAATTTTGTCTTCGATGTCCTGAAAATGACTCCTCTCAACTATGTCCAGATTTGTGGCCAGCTTATTGGCCATAAAGCCTGTAGTATGGACTCCAAACCCTTCAAACCGTGGGACATAGGGCTACCCAAGAAATCTAAGCCACCTTCCAAACCACACACACCAAAGGTAAGCAATTAAGCCTGCACCTCAAACTGCATCTCACAAGTGTCTCCAGCGCGTATTCTTCAAATACACAAGTATGTACTACGAACCCCCTTTTTCTCGGCCCAGCTGCGGGGGATCCATTGCCCCGGAGCAGCACTGCTCCATTGCACTTAAAGGAGCATGTCAGGATTGTCCTGACGCTTTCGTGGCGGAGGTTGTTTTAGCTTCTACGGTCGCTTGGCAATCAAAGTCGCGTCGGCTAGAGCTATTTTTCAAGGGTTGTGCCTACGTTTCCCCCACGTTAAGCCCCGACTTTGTGTCACATTTTGCAGTGGTGGGACAGTAATAAATAAGCAGCATATGTCCAGCACGGGTATCATATCTGGCCCGTTTCTGCAACTGAGTTGCCGATCTATTAGCCCTATCATTAGATTTTGTGATATCTCAATCTTTTAACGATATATGAAAAGAAAGAAAGAAGGCGTATATCAGTATTTGATCTGGAAAAATATGCCAATAATTTAAATGTTTAATTCAATTTGATTGAGGTATATTTCGTAAAGCCGGAATATCAAGCTTTCAACAAAAATTGCTTTGTGTTGTATCTGCGATTTGTTCTTTTGCCCCAAAATAAAAGAAAAAAAGTTGGGAGAGATCTACATAGGTTTTTTAGTGAGTAGTTCAACAAAAGGCGAGAAAAATAAGTAATTCATTGATCGCCATTTTTTTTCTCCATCTTTATAATCAATTTCACCAATACGACATGTAACAATGGTTTCTCTTGAATGACTAATCATACCTGATTTTGTTGTTGCTTTTTTTCCAGCTTGATAGCCCAAATGTGCGAATCGTGCATTTAACAGACTTTCACTATGACCCTCTATACACAGAGGGGGCCAGAGCCACGTGTTCCGAACCCATCTGCTGTCGTCGGGAAAATGGAATGGCCGGTGAGTTTCTGAATTGTAATAATCTACATATAATGAATAATGTATTTTTTTTCTATTCCGCTGTCCGTAACAATGAACTCTTCAACTTGAAGATAACAATTATGTTGATAAAAAATATATCCTATTCACCATTTAAAACAAAGGAGTCTTCCACTGAAACCAAGTTGATAGTTCCTTTTCAAACAAAAACGTAATCTCATCGAAATTCAAATATATCTTTGTTTTTTTTCTCCATGGAGTTTGTATTATAGTGATCCTATTTCTTACTGTAACATAGCAAATACGCCACATCGTAGCGAGATATCTTTAACACAATATCATTAAAATAATGATCCAACTTGGAAAATAAAGCAAGATCCAGTTCAATTTGCAAATTGATTATTATAATAGTGCGGGGTCAGCATTCACATTTTTTCGTACGATTGTGTGTTGCAGAAGCTGAAAATAAAAGGCAAAGATTTCTAGTTTGGGTGACGCTTATGAGTAAAACTGAAATAGCCTAGTGACCCCTCCGTAAGTGTATAAAAGGCAGAGGCGGAGCTGAGAAAGAGAGTTGGGGAGAGTATTTGGAAAGCCTCCTCCCTACCATGGAGGGGGCCCAGAAGCTTTATAAATTGTAGTTCACCTACTGCATTTTTACTGACAAATCTCACTGAATGTTGGATTTTTTTGTCGTATAAATGGGCGCTTTGTGCTAAAAATAACAAAAATGTAGATACACGTACGAACAATTGACAGAATGAATCAATGCTTATATTTCATGAATGGATGGTGAGTGATGAACTGGTATTCCCCGATGGCCATCCATCCAGGCTCGACATTGCTTAACTCTGATATTACAAGAACTGGTGTATCCAACGTGATTTGGCTGAATGTACCACTGTAAACAGATGCTACACTTTGATCCGTATTTACTCGCTTCCCCATGTAATATAAAACAAGATTGGTTTAATGTGGGGTTCAGTACAGAAATTTAAAAAAAAGGCTCCAGACTGTTGCAGAGGCTTCATGGAAAGCCCGACGTATCCCTTTTATTGCGAAGGAAAGGTTCCGCCCCGGGACATACTGCTCACCCAACAGTGAGCCAAGTTATTTTTTGTAGCCACAGGACGAATCCTAGATCTCTTAGCAATACCGAGCCTCAGTAAGCCATCATCGGCCACGGTATTGCACCAGCGCAAAGCTACCAAGGTGTTTCTACTCACTTCTCCACAAGAGCGAAGTGTGACATAGTGTCGTTTTAATGTGAGATTCCAGTTACAGGAAATCTTCAAAAATTGCTCCAGTCTCCACAACTAGTGTCGCAAAAGCGCCTAAGCAAGCTCGACCCATCCCTTTAGAGCGATGGAACGGTATCGTCCCAAATCGTTCTGCTTCCCTGAGACTGGGTTGAGTTATTTTTTTTTGTGGCCATTGGACGAATCCTTGGCTTCTTGCGCTTAGCAATCCCAAGCATTAGTAAACCATCATCAGACACGTCATTGCTCCGGTGCAAAGCAACCTAATTGCGTACCACGAACAGATACTGCATTTTGGTCAGTCAGAGGACCTGGCAGCGAGCTTTTTTATCCTGGCCAGAGGCGTCTATGCTAGATGTTTTAATTGAGAAATATAATAGTGTATTCGTTGAAGGAGAGCAGCATTGTGATCGTCTATTTACACATTTTCTGTTTGTTCTAGAGCTCATGGCCCCTCAAACGTTATTTTCGTCACCCTCTATCATTGTCATAAAGGAATCAAGTACTAGTCTTTAGTCGATACCTAAGAGTAACTAAACATTGGAAATACCAAAAGAAAAGTTTTACAGAATTTTTTACGACATAGACCTTCCCCAATATTTGCCAAACCTCTCTATCATGGGCGTCGCCGAGCCAATGCTTTCTGAACTTGTCTAGTTCATCACGTTACCTTGTCCTCTGCCGGCCACTGTTTCGCATATGGTTTCGTTGACCAATGGTTGTCAGACACTCTTGCAACATGACCAGCCAATTACCGCTTGACTTTTCGGATGGTTTTAATGAGATGATGAATTGTTTGTATACCCTTCTACTTTGGATTAATAGGATTTTCTTGTTCTTGAAGGTTGAGCTTGCTCTACCGAAAACTTGCCAACCTAGAGTGATGCTTCATCTGATTTCTTCTTCTTTTGAAGGTTTCATGGAGAAAAAAAAATACTAAAACGTAATAGAAACGAAAAACTCGAGGTTCATCATTATTCAAGATTTTCAAATACTTTTGCAACTGCCGATAATCTTTACATGACTACTGCAGAGGTCCCAGTCCCTACTTTGAGATGACCTATCCTAGCCCAGGGACCCCAGTTGCTTTGATCTGACATTTGCACAAAGACGGCTGCACTTTAAGTTCGACCTTTTTTGTCATATTTTGCTCTATTGATGGGTAGGCGAATAAATACTGTTTCAGGATCTCCGTACGCTTCGCGCTCTGGATGGGGCATTCTATTGTCTATATAGACAGAGCGGGGCCATATTACCATTTCTTCTACTGATAAAAGGGGAACAATTCATCCCAAGTTTCAAAATATTTCTGTGACACAATAATTTTTGAGCCATCCCCGGAGGAGTCCTGGCCATGAGTGTCCATTACCACTTTTCTATGTGGAGAGGAGAAAAAAGAATATATTCGGAATATATCTTGGTGGCAACCCAGTTAAATGATAAACATTCCATCTGTGAAGAAAGTGTGGCAATCACCACCATTTCTCATGTAAACGTGTAAACACTGCATCATTCAGAGGTCAGATGGTAAACTTAACTGTTGCTGGAGACGTATGACCTGGCCCTTGAGAGACAGGATAGAGCAAAAACCAGCATATAATAATACAGTCCCCTCAAGAAGAGGAGCCCCTGGGGCCACCAAATTTATAATGGAAGGCCAATGAAAAAAAAGAAAAGAAAAAGAAATCATTTTCTTATTTAAAAGAGCATAATTTATCTCGCCCAAGACGATAGCGCTTCAAACTAGGAGGCCCTGCAATCACCGCCAATGGTAGTGTAAACAAGTACGATCCACTGTATGATCCATATGTCAGATGCACTTGACACGGTGGAGTGTAATACAGTCTTTTTACATGGGATCATACATGGATCGGTTGAAAATAAACAGTTGTACTGCATCTTTATTGACTATAAAGTCCCAACTTTCAAACCCCTTCGAGCTTGATGGGAAGGCCTGATCCGAAGTGGGGAGCAAATACCCCTTCTTTCTCCCCCACCCCCAGGGGACACTCATGATCCCAACCCCTCCTTTGAGAAGCCCTGCTGTTGCTTTCCCCTCTGTTTTTACCGTTGTCCATTTGTGTCTCCTGGATTTTATTGATAGGTTTCAAGATGCCAGCGGCTGGCATGTTTGGTTACCCGAATAACTGTGATTTGCCAAAAACCACATTGGTCAGTCTGTTCAAACACCTTGCCAGTATACAAGATCAGGTACGTATTAGTATGTTAAACACAACGATACCTAAAATGTTGTCCATTTCGCATTATGAAAGCACATATAGGATATTTACTGTCTGTGTACGTGATGCGTAATGATCTTTTGTTAAATCTTGGTGTTAAAGCATTTATACTCCTTGAATACATAAGAATCATATGGCGGAAGTGAGCAGAAAAATACACCAAGCCATTTTTCGTTTAAGAACCCCGAAATATTTTTAAAGTGATAAGTATGAAAATAATTTCATGATGCGTAAGTCAAAACGAAACTAGTGTTTTTACCAATGCTCACAGTTTGAATTACGCGTACGTATTTTCTTCAAAGAAATATCAAGTTTAAAAATGTGATTTTAATCTTTGAAAATGGTTCAGGTGTTGAATTGAGTTACTTTATTGTATCAAATTATGGAATTTTTTTTTTCTGCTGAACAACTGTAACGACCAAAAGCGGCGAAGGGTTTTATCCCTTTTATATTTGCGTGTGTTTGTGTGTAAGTGTTCCAGCGCTCCTGGCCATACCGTTTTTCAACTCACTTGAAAATTGGTATCAGTACTGATCTAAAAATATGTTGTTTTTTTTTATTTTGGAAAAAAAAGAAGCTTTCTTGACTTTTGGGGGGCCTTATTCTGACGGATTATTGATAATATCTAGATTCTGGAGAATGGAGATGTTTTTTCACCCAATTAGATGTTTTCGAATGGAAAATACCATCGATGTCATGAATAGAATTTATTCTGACGATATTTGTTCTGTTGGAATTTAGATCTAGGTACTCTTACTTGTGTGTAGATGTCAGAAACTACAATTGAGTCAACGGAGCCCCACAAAAAAACTAGATCAACCAGTCAAGTGAGCTACATATTCTTCCCTCTTTGTGTGCACGTGTGTGTGTGTGTGTGTGTGCGTGTGTGCATGTATGTCTTGGTCACATTTTAGGGGCAACAGCCGCGAAAGTTTGTATTAATACACCTGTAAGTACCATCTAAAATGTTTTTTCTTTCTTTCCTAGGGTCATTTTAGACCCTTTTTGAGATAACAGATGATTTTAGATGAAATATCTATTTTTAAGTGTAATTTTAGATAATCTTTTGGATAAATTTTGATAATCTTCTGGATAATTTTAGATGATTTTATGTGAATATTCCTGTTTAGGACAAATTTTGATAATTCATCAGATGTCAGTTCTGGTCCACATGCGGGCTACGATGATTCATTCGTGCGAGGTACGGATATTTAGATGGTTTTTGATTAAGAAGGCGTGCAGTTCATCAATTATCAGCGTATCTAGGCTAGACATGTAAATATTTTTATTTAATGTTAAAATTCATTTCCAAGCAACAAAAAATCTATATTTCAACCCTTTATCAAGAAACTAACGTTTTTGACGGGATAAAATTCCACTGTGTGGAATTAGCATAAGAAATATCTTTCAAAGAGTCTTTTTCGGATGATTGTGGCTTGTGTCGTCTGAAAAGCTCTTTGAATGTTAATGACTGAAATTCTTAAAACTATAGACAAATATTTCAATGCTTAATTATTCTTTCTTCGAGATGATCGAATGAAAAAATATAGAATCCAGAACTACTTTTTCTGAATGCTTTAAAAACTCAGAGCGCATACCCCTGCCGAAATTATTGTCACCAACAAATACATGCAATTAATTTCACAAATACTCACGATGTCGGGGTGGTAACTATTGAAATTCCTGGAAATATCCCAAATGAAAACATCGTTTCAAAATTTTGAACTGGGACCAAATTATTTTCTGGCAGTCCTGATTGGAAGAACGACCAGTTGTGTTCTGACAATAAATGCTTTTTTTCATCATTAGGCTACAGACATATATATATAACACAATACAAATCAGGGAGGCAATATAATATGATACAATATTAGATGTATGATGGGTTTATTTCATAAAGTGCTCGATACATTCAACATTAAGCATTGAGTTGATTAACAGAAAAACTTAAAATATTATGGAATCAAGATTCGTTGCGCAAATATGTTTATGTTTCTGCTCTGTTCGGGCTTCTTCAGGCGAATGAATCTGTTTATTTTAGATTCCTATGTAGGACCTGTTAGGGATGGGGGCTATTTTCCAAGGTGGTAGGATCTTCCTTTTATTCTGTTCATATATTTTTTTTGTTTAGTAGTTGGCCATTGCTTGCTAAATGTTGGTGGTTATAAATCACATTAACATGTAAACATTGCAAATTAGCAACTAAGGTCATATAAAAGGTAACACTAACATTGGGAAATGAATTTAAGCGAGAATAAAATACTCTCATAAAATAAAATAAAATAAAATAGAGAGGAAACAAAACACAAAATTACTGATAGACCAACCACATACTGATAACGAAAATACCCATACCACACCATCCTGGTTTACAATTTATCACTACCAACAAACATAGATCCCCAATAGATGAAACAAAAAATACAGCTATAGATAGAGACTGACCGACTGACTTAGATAAATAGATATGAATATAGATATTGAAAAACTGAGATAGATATAAACAGATAGATATGAAAAGATAGATAGAGACTGACTGAGATGAATATGAACATAAATAAAAAGATATATAGATATGAACAGAATGAGCAAATTGATAGATAGGGATTGACAGATTGATATATGGTAGGGACAGACAGATAGATAGATAGATAGATAGATAGATAGATAGATAGATAGATAGATAGATAGATAGATAGGAACTGGCTGAGATAGATAGATAGATAGATAGATAGATAGATAGAAAGATAGATAGATATGAACGTGTACATAGGAACAAATAGAGACTGTCTGAGATACATAGATAAATAGGGACTGACTGATAAATAGATATGAGCATAGATATTGAAAGACAGATAGATATTGACAGACTTAGATATGAACAGATTGATAGGGACTGATAGATAGGTAGGTAGGTAGGTAGGTAGGAAGGAACGAACGAACTGGCTGAGATAGATAGATAGATAGATAGATAGATTCAGCGATCGATAAGGACGGATTAAGATAGATAGATATGAACAGCGGGATAGAAAGATATATGAACAGTGAAAAGGGTATATAGATATGAACAAACTGATAGATATATTGGTAGGAATATAGGTATATAAATAAATAGATATTGACAGACTGAAATAAATAGATAGTTAAAGACAATCTGAGGTAAATTGACACTTCTAATATATATTTTCTGTGTTTTTTTTTTTTTTCATGTGGACCAGTTTGACATGGTTTTTTGCACAGGTGATCTTCCCCCTCACGACATTTGGAAACAGAGCAACGAAAGCAATATTCACATCCTCCATGAAATTACCAGAATGTTCCATCAATATCTTCCTAAGAAAAAGATCTACTTTTCTGTTGGTAACCACGAAAGTGTTCCAGTCAATGAGTGAGTGTAACATCACCTCTACATAATTATACAACGGGGTCTATACAGTAGGCAGTAATCGTCTCATATAACCCTAGCTGTTGATTGCTAGCTCGGTCTGGTTGCGACTTTTCTTGTTGCTGATTGGGTTCGTTTACAGTCCGACCCATCTATCTATCTATCTATCTATCTATCTATCTATCTATCCCTCTCTCTCTCTCTCTCTCTCTCTCTCTCCCTCTCTCTCCTTTACTTCACTTCACTTCACTTCCTCGCAAAGAACGAACTAATTTGCATTCTACGACACGCAGGAAAATGGACAAACCCGATGAAATTTTAATCAGCCGCTAGTTTCATTGTTGCAGCATTTCAATAGAAGTCGTCGGTGCTGGAGAGTTCACAACTTGAAAGAGAAGGGGGCTGGGAATGGGACAATTATTTTCAACGCAATGCTAGGTCCGCATTCTTGAAGATTCGCTGCCCCCATCTCCTAAGGGACTGAAAGTTGGCGAGTTTGTCCATCACCAAGCCCTGACCACAAATCATCATCATCATCATCAGATCGGCCAATGTTGACCATGGGTTAGCAGTTTAAAGGTGCTATACATTGGTGCTTAGTATAGAGGAAAAGGAAAGAGGTGCTCAATACGTTTGGAGATCAGCAGGGCTACAGGATATGCCCCCCCTCAGTTAGTTACCGCACCTGGTATTCCTAGACGGTCACTCATCTAAATACTGACCAGGCTCGACGTTGCTTAACTTCGATGATTGTATGAGGACCGGTGTATCAAACAATATTTCGGCTGTAACCCGTGTGCCCAATAGAGTTTTAGTTATCATCAATCTATATTGTTATGGGTGCAAGACGGTTCATGGCGTTTAGAATAGAACCAGGTTCAAACTCATCATCAGTCTTTTAACGTCCGTCGTTGGACGTAGACCTTCCCCACGATCCGCCACATTTCTCTATCATAGGCGTCGCGGAGCCAGTATTTTCTTGAATTTGTTTAGTTCATCTCTCCCTCTCGAGTTTTGTCAGCCTCGGTTACGCATGTGATCTCTAGGAATCCATGTTGTGAATCATGATATACACTGACAAAAATCTCTCTATTCCAAAATTCACACCCAAACTTCCGACTACAACCCCTAGTTATCTCAGCAAATGCGAGTCCCTGGGTAACAACCCCGGCTAACAAGGTCCTGGTTAACCTGTATGACAGACCCCCCCCCCCATATATTTTGGTCACGTGATAATCCCCACCTGGAATATTCTCCCCAAAATGAATCGCCAAATCTTACAAAACCGTAATTTTATCATCATCATCATCAGCAGCAGCAGCAGCAGCATCGGTCTTTTATCGCCCGTCGTTGGGCATAGACTTTCCACAGGTTTCGCCATACCTCTCTATCGTGGAGCCAATACTGTCTAGATTTGTCTAGTTCGCCTCTCCATCAAGTACTCTGCTGGCCTAGTTTGCGCATATGTTCTCTGGGGATCCATGTTGTGAGTAGTGGTGTCCATCGCTTATCTGCTATTCTTGCAATATGGCCAAACAATTGCCATTTGAGCTTTTTATTGGATTCTATGATTTCTCAGACTCCTCTTCTCCCGGATATACTGTGCTGTCTTGTTATCTCTCCATGTGAGGTTGGGTATGATTCTCTCATGTGCACGTTACATGGTTCTCAATTTGCGGATCTGTTTATAGGTTAGGTTTCATCTTTCAGCTCCATAAGTGACTACAGGAAGGACGCATTGGTTGTATACCCTTCTTTTTAGGATTAATGGGATCTTCTTGTTTTTGAAGGTTGGGCTCGCTTTGCTGAAAGCTTGCCATCCTAGAGTGATTCTTTGCTTGATATTTTTTCTTCTTTTAAAGGTTTAGTGATGACAAATCGGTCTTAAATATAAAAACGAATTACTTCGTTTTTCATCCAATACAAGCAAGATGATTTCTGTCTTATCTTTTACAGATTTCCTTTACTGGTTCTTGGTAAATTTCTTTGATTAATTTTTTTACTCAACCTTTTTGTCAAACTCTAGTGTTAAAAAAAAACACGACTCAAATGTAAGTGAAAAATGCCGGATCACTCATTACTTTCCTCTTTATTCACGTACTTATTTGTGAAAATATTTCTCTATGTAAACCCCACTCGGGCAAGATGAATTTCAGTACTCTTTAAAGCCTGACTGAACTGTCGTCGGTAATGAGATTTTCTCTGTCGATTGTCTCTCTATGTTTCACCACAACAACTGCCATATATTCCTGAAAAAATCTGACCATATCAATGAATTTTGGTAATTTGAATTTTTATTCTGTTTAATTTATTCATTTTCCTTATTTTTCATTCGTATCTGTCTAAGATTTATGACAGGCAACCCCTAGTATTTGGCTATCTGGCCGACTGCCATTTTTGCTGGTACCTAGGGCCGGCCTTGACCTTATCTCTCTCTCTCTCTCTCTCTCTATATATATATATATATATATATATATATATATATATATATATATATATATATATATATATATATATATATATATATATATATATATATATATAGTGCTAGGGTTTTTTTATCATGGGGTATCTCAGTTTTTAGTAATAAGTCCCAAGTAAATCAAGGTTTAATGTTGGTGTTGGTGTTGGTGTTGGTGTTGCTTTTGGTGACGTTTTTTTCGGTCAGGATTTTGCATCTGTTTCTCAATTCAGGCTTGAAGGATCAAGTATGAGTTCTTTTGATACGTTTAGCGATTTGTTGTGGAACATTTTTCTGCGTTCTTTGTTAGTGTGTATTTGCATCTTACATCGGCATCCAACAAAAAAAAGCAAAAACTTTTATCTTATTCTTATCAATTCTATCTAATTTGTAAGGATAAAGATATAGGCGTACTTTAGCCAAAACAATGTTTATGCACAAATTTATAATTTAGGTACACGCTGTTGGGCTTGTCACATTATTGTTCTTTTAAAAAGTTTTTGATATATTTCTGTGGCCCCGATAATATTCATGCGACTCATATTCATCGCTAGATAATGAATAATCTATCTTTGCTGATAAAGGGGAATAATTCATATTTGCTTATAAAGGGAAAATAATCTATCTTTGCTGATGAAGGAGAAATAATTCATCTTCGCTGATGAAGAGGGGGATTAATTTATCTTTGCCAATAAAGGGGGAAGTATTCATCTTCAAGGCCTTCGATTACGTAAATCATTCTTAATTTAGCGGTAAATACCAAGCTACAGCCGAGACATTAAAAAACGAACTTTTTTCTCCAACAGGCCTTCACTTCTTGCCAAACTCCCGAACTTGAGTTCTCTTCGTTTTCCTACCGTAACAAGAACAATTCTCACCAAATGATGAGGGATAGACCGATATGTGAAATTCACCCCCCCCCCAATGTGATTCGAACTTACGGTCAACTGATTGCCTAGTGGCCATCTTACTGACTAAACTAAATTGACATCTTAGATATTAATGAATATTTATCGTACAGAAACGCACAGGCTTATTTCATAATCAAGTAACAACATTTTTACAAAAGATATATATTTCATAATTATTTTAATTCATTACACATACAATCCAGGAGTTGCAGTAATCGTCTTCAGTCGGGATAGAAATAGGAGTTGAGCCAGGCTTATTCATTCTTCCATTCGTCGCATTAAAATATTATTATTACTTATCTAATATACGCTTATCTGATTTTTTTTCTTTACAACTCCATATTCCATTTTGCCAGCCCCTTTCTTTCTTTCGTTTTGTCTATTTCATCGTCTGTCTCCTTCACAGTTTTCCTTCCTCCAACATCAAACGAGACAGCGTTCCTCATTGGTTGTACCCCACTTTAGCCAAAGCTTGGTCTCCGTGGCTGCCTTCAGAAACCAAAGCTACAATTGAAAAGTAAGTCCTATTCTGCATTCAGAAACCAAGAACTAATGAAGGGGTTGATTCCTAGTTGTCGTGCGTTAGATAGAGATTACTCCTTTAAAATGAACTAAATATTATTTCCCTTTTTCAATACCAGCAGAAAAATATGATTCCAGACAACCCTTTAACGTTCTACCAACCCGATGTTCAGCGTAGCGCATTAATAAAGTACATAAAAACATAATACAAACCTTTAACTTTTCACACACTCGATGTTGAAAACGGTGCATAAATAAGATGCATAAAAATATCATACAAACCATTAACGTTTCACACAATCGCCCACTCGATGTTCAAAATGGCACTCAGATAAAAACGAAAAATACTCTGCAACTTTGAAATCAAGACCAACCACCTTGTCCAAAAAATTAGCCGATCTAGCTTGGAAGAAAGATAACGTAGCAAGATATTTGAGGCCCAGGGCTTGACCCCTCGAGGGATTACCTTGAGCATTTATTGAGATTTGATGAAAAAGAAAAAAAAAGCTATAAATAGACACTCAATATCTCTTGATTGGTAAAAAAAAACCATCCCAAACGCTGAATTATTATATATGCAAATCATGTATGTACAAAACATGAGATTTTGGCTGATAACAAAAGAAATTATACGGAACATTTTCACCCCCTCCTAGCAAGAACGCATTGTGAATTGATATTGTTTTTAATTTCAGAGGGGCGTTCTATTCTGTTTCTCCATTCACTGGCATTCGGATCATCTCTCTGAATACCAATTTTTGTTATCGTCTGAACTTGTAAGTATTCAAAATCTGAACACTTATTTCATCGTATGAACTTGTACCAATTCAAAATTTAAACACTTTTTGTCATCGTTTGAACTTGTAGGTATTCAAAATCTGAAAACTTTTTCATTTTGTTCACACATAATAATTAGCAATGTGCATTTGTTGTCTGTCATGCTCACGTCATAGATGACGACTGGTGACGTAACTTTCGATCACCACCCTGATCTCTATGGCTCAGTGGTAGAGTGTTCACTTCGGTTTCGTTAAATCGTGGTTCAATTCCGAGCCGTGTCGTACCAAAGACCTTATTAAAAAATATGAATAGTACTCTTAGCCTCCCTGTTTAAAGCATGGCCCAACGATAACCAAGTTCGCAGGCAGTTTGGTCTTTCTAACCATTGTTTTACTACGATTACGGAGAATGTGATTACGTAAACAAAAAATATCACAATAGTTTTTATTTGCGAGAAAATCTTAAAATAATTTACTGAAGTGGCAGGAAACCTATGTACCATAGCTTGGAAGCCAAGATACAGAAAAAGTGTCAGAGAGATTCAAATAAGAACAATCCATCTTTAATAATGATAACTTGGTTGGGCACTTTAGCTTACTGGTATCAAAACATCATATTGAATAGATGCCTACCTTAGATACAGCAGTCTAGTTTCTGGTTTCTACTATGAACGACGGTAACAAGGTGAAGTGCGGATTGTTACATTGATACATATCAATGTTAGATTACATGAATAACCTAAAACCAGCAATAGCGATCAAACTGGTCTGTTGTTGGTAGAAAATACTGCAAGAATTCAGTTTCAACTGATGATCCCTTACGACTTTCTCATTTTTAAGCATTTTTCCCCTCGCAGTTGGCTGCTCGTAGATTCCGTCGATCCAGCAGGACAACTGGAGTGGTTGGTCAGTGAATTACAGAAAGCTGAGGACAACGGGGAAAGGGTAAGCAATACAATTTTCTCAAGTTTGGTCTTCATTTAACGCTTAAACACATACGCAGAAAGACGAGACAGGCCTCAAGCATTACTAAACACTCATTCTTCAAGAGATCTCAGAAAATGTTGAAATATACTGAATAATTTTCAGTTGGGGACATAAAAACTGACCGAATGTCTATGTTGTGCCGAATCGGCGAAATAGCCTACCGCAGTTATTACTCAAACTATTACTAAAATAAGTCGTTCGCAGATTGAGTAGCAAGCAGGTCTATTTCACAAATTAAGCCATAATTCGCCTACTTCACAGAATAGGCAATTTTGCCGATTCGGTGCAACATAGACATTCCTCCGAATCGCGGTCTGTGAATCATCATAGTTGAAGTGATAGTGGATACTTTGAGCGCTTACTATGATTTAACAGGTAGTTGCTGTATTTCATTGAATTATGTGCTCCGAAGATCCTTAAGGAATGATATGTATTGCATTTCACAGGTAGATTGTCCATCATTCTTGGGATAATTTGATACATTGGCGTAGCGTTCATTATACCGCAGGAGATGCTGTACGAGTGTTACCAGAGTGAACCCCGAAAACGCCTTCGCCACTGCTTCTTAATAATGACGATGAATTTTTTTGTCGTCGCAGCAAAGAACTTTTCCAGTGCTGGAAATTGTTCTATCGTATATAGTCATGCAAATTTGTTCAGGTTAACCATAATAATCAGGAAAATAATTTGTCTCATTATCTGCCAGGTGTATATCATCGGACATGTCCCCCCAGGTGGAAAAGAGTGCCTTCCAGAGTGGCAAAGAAATTACTTCAAAATATTAAGCAGGTAACAAATCCTTTCATCTATTGACTAGAAAGCACATTGAATGCATGACTCTCCTTATGCTATACATTGAATGATACAGAATTAAAATCAGTTCAAATATAGCTACGAGGCTGAAGAGGTAACTTTTTCGACTTCTATATTTTGGACTACTATGTTAATATATGAATATATCTCTCAATCGAATAAAAAATTCCTTGTCACCCAAAAAATTAATAAATTCTTCTTAGCCTATATCACACCCATCCACAAAATGTCATTGATTTCATCTCTCTCGCTCTCACTCCCTCTCTGTCATCAGAATCTTACCCCTTTCTCTCTTTCAGAATCTTAATCCCCTCTCTCTCCCTACAATCCTCTCTCTTCCCTCACAATCCTCTCTTTCTTCTCGAAATATTTACCCCCTTTCTCTCTCCCTTCCTCTCTCTATCCTCGGAATCTTCTCTCTCTCTCTCTCTCTCTCTCTTTTCTCAGAATCTTCGCTTCCTTTTTCTCAGCTCATCAAACAGCTCTCTTTCTCTTCATCATTTCCACCATTTGTTAATTCGTTCACTACAATCTCCTTCTCTTTCCCTTTTTGGAAAAAGATACGAAAATACAGTGGTTGCACAATTCTTCGGTCACACGCACAGGGAGAGTTTCCAGGTTTCTTATAATAAACAATCTTACCAACCGGAAACTATATCCTACATCACCGGAAGTGTCACTCCACATACGAAGTTGAATCCAGGCTTCAGTATCTACCATATTGATGCTAATCGAAAGGACCATACACAGGGCACCTGGGTAAGTACGCTCTGGGCACCCGAGAGAAATGCAGTAAGATGTTGCAAAGCTGTTTTCGACCCCAACTCTCAATACACACACACACACACACTGCACCAAACACCTTCATCCGTTAGCCATCCTTTTTTATCTCTCATATCAAATTTACTCGTCGGTAAACGATAGAATCTACCTATTTTCTAAATCGACTTTGTAATAAGTATAGAAATTATTTTTCTGTTGTAAGCAGTAAGATCGGCCAATGTTGACCATGGTTAGCAGTTTAAAGGTGCTATACATTGGTGCTTAGTATAGAGGAAAAGGAAAGAGGTGCTCAATATGTTTGGAGATCAGCATGGCTACAGGATATTGGTGCTTAGTATAGAGGAAAAGGAAAGAGATGCTCAATATGTTTGGAGATCAGCATGGCTACAGGATATTGGTGCTTAATATAGAGGAAAAGGAAAGAGATGCTCAATATGTTTGGAGATCAGCATGGCTAGAGGATATTTTAACGTCCGTCGTTGGACATAGACCTTCCCCACGATCCGTCACAATTCTCTATCTTGGCTGTTGCGGAGACAGTATTTCTTGAATCTGTCCAGTTCATCCCTCTATCTTGTGTTCTGTCGGCCTCGGTTTCTTATGCGATCTCTGGGGATCCATGTTGTGAGACGTGATGTTCATTGGTTGTCCTTCATTCTTGTAATATGGCCTGCCCATTGCCATTTGAGTTTTTTAATAGTTTTCTTCCCCGTTTTCTTCCTTATATACTGTACTGTCTTGTGGTCTCTCCATGTAAGGTTGAGCATGATTCTCTCATGCACACGTTGCATACTTCTCAGTTTGCAGGTCTGTCTCTTGGTTAAGTATTTTCATGATCAAACGTTGGAAAAATATGAAAACCTCATCGATAGAAAAATTATAAATTGCATTATATTATATAGAAACTTATTTGAGATGATCTCCAGTCATCACACAAATAAAGTATCATTAGCCCTAGACAACTTAAATAGAATAAACAAAGAAAATGTGGCTGCTTCAGGAATCAAACCTGTCACCGATAGGGTAGCAATGGCCTAAATAACCATTTTCACACCAAATTCTCATACTCTTGAAAACATTTATATTCATAAATGTATCTGTCATGACTGTGTCAAGCCCTTACTGTTCATTGCAGAAACTTGAAATTTTGCACAAATGTGGGGTTCCCTGTGGGTGGTGGTTTCACCAACTATACTAAACTCAGCCGTGGTTCTGGGTTAGTAAAAGAAGGCAACAAAACGGAATTTCGTTTATATGTTTTATATAGAATATTGATTATCAATATCTCTGGAGACGGGAAATGCCTATTCGCAGTTGAAAAGAGAGGAGGCCGATTATTATCTAAGTCAAAATGACGACTGGTCTCTCATATCATGAACGGTAGTCTACTGAATGGTAGCAGCGGTTGACGGTTACTAGGGCGGACGGCTGACACGAGAGAGAGCTGGCAACGACTCTCTTCTCCAAACCCAAATTTTACTCTGCCTGCTTGTTACGAAAATTCTTCCTATTTAAGCCCTTGGTATCGACACTGTATCTCTTGTCCCTTCTCTTATCTCTCCCTCTCCTGCCATCTCGACCTTTCCGGAAAAACCCAAAACATTGACCCTCATTCATCTCGCGACGCAGGTCTGTTCAATATCATAAATTAGTCTCCCCCTCTCCCAAGGACTCTGCAAATAACTTTTCTTTCATAAGCTTTTACTCTCTCTCTCTCTAGACCCCAAATACTAGCCCTTATATCTGGCTTTGTTTTTGAACCCCAGGACTTGACAGATGACACTAGATTGAAAAAGTACAGATAACTCAACTTCCCATGACAAGGTCATCGAATCGGGAACAAAACCTTTTTCCAAAAGCATTTGTTTTTGCAACCCAGGATTTGACAGATGACACTAGATAGAGAATTCGCAGATGCCCGCACTTCCTATATTATCTCGAAAAACACATTATCCCTTTTAACACGGATAACTCTCTTTTGTAATAACAATAGTAATTACTGGTAATAACCATAGTAATTTTTAGTAACAGCCATAGTAATTTTCGTAATTTTCCGGACACGGGGGACTCCTGGCCCCCTAGTGTCACACAAATACACTCCCCAAATGAATTGTGTGAACTGCTTTTTAGTGGAGGGGTGGTGCCAGTATGTTATATAAGTTTATCCTAAATTGGTCAATACTTTATGCCCACTTACTTTTTTTTTCCTTTTCAACCAGACCATTCATTGATCAACGCTTTTTCCAACTTTCTAATTGATCAGCATATATGGGTGGCGGTGATTTATAATTTCCCTTGGAATGCTTGTTTGTGATATATTTCTATTATTTTCTTCAGACTGTTGTTGACCATGAAACCTACATTTTGAATTTAACTGAAGCCAACATATCAAAAAGAGCCCAATGGAAACTCGAATACAGAGCGAAGGTTGGTCTATCTTAGTTATCAGCGAACTTTCATGAACTTTTCTCAATTAAAAACAAGAAAGAGATCAGTAAAAAAAAACAAAAACTGTGCAGTTGTATGTAGATTTTCGAGAACATATGCCTTAATTTGTTCCGATAATAACAAACACAAAAACACACGCACTTCCACCCACACGTACAGTCAAACAGACACACGCATACACAAACGGACGTACATGCCTTCCCCGCCTCGAAGTATAGTTAACAATCTTACATCAGCACAGAACATAATCTGGGAGCCAATCAAGAGAACAACACGAAAAAATGAGAAAAAGAACCGACTTTGTTCAAAAACTGCGACTATGTACGTACATTTTTCGACAGCATTGGTCGTACATTTTTCGATAGCATTGGTCGTACATTTCTGTGATAAAGCTATTCGTTTCCAATTGTGTTATGAAGCTAATCCCCGTGTAATGCCAACTTTTTCTAGCTAGAGAGAAAATCATACATATACATAGTTATCTGCCCTTTGGAAGGGATCTACTTTTAGCCCCTACATCTCTGTAGAAATGGTAAATTCCTTGTCGCTTCCCCTTTGACGTCACACAGAGCTACCAATCAGATAGCTGATTGTTATCTTTACGATATTTAAACTGTGGCGGTAAATCTCTCTCCTTCTTTCTGTGTTCCGACGGCCTCGAGGTAAGCTCATCCCTTCTCTCTCTCTCTTCAGTTAGGATAGTTAGTATAGTTTTTATACACACTTTATTTCTACATTCGCATCATCACATATTCATCTCAAGAACACATCCTATCCAAGTTAAGCACTCTCATCGTAGTTGGGTCGGACTTCTTAAGATAACTTCAGAGTAGCTACAACTAGGATTACCATACTGACTGACATTCTACTGACTCTATCTTACGTGTAGTTAGTGACATTCGTTTTCCCTTCATTCTTCTTATCTCTATATCCAGGTAGATCCCTCCACATATCCGTGTCGGTAGAAACTCCGGTCCTCATTTATTTTAATTCACTCATGAATTAAATCTGGCACTGTTGTTTACTTCTATATTTGTTCTTATTTCCTAGTTTTATTAACAATCCAACTAACTGTGTACCGACCTTGTTTTTGTACTTAAGCAGTGAACACGCTACTTGCCAGGATTTATCTCCTTCGTTACCCAAGTAAAGATAGAAAAAATTATTTCATATCAAACATAGAATCCTGACACCCAAGTTGATTTAGGTCAGAGGCGTAGATTTTCATTTGACGTCACGTGTCACGTGTCACGAGTTATTTTTTTCGTTTTTTTTTTTTACACCTACACACAAAATAGCGACATCATATTCTGTGCAACCTGGAAAAAAATGTGTTACTAACGTACGAAATGAACAAAAGCAGAAAACTTGAACTTTTGAAACTATATTTTATTGATTTTAAATATAAATTTCATTTCATTAAATTCAATTATAAAGGTAAAAATCAGGACCAGTTTTCGGATAAGGTTTAGTTTTGTGGTTAGGGTTAGGGTTAGGGTTGCAAGTAACAACAAACATTCTTTTCATGATTATACAACTAAAAAGAATATAAACTGGCAACTAATAATGAGAATCAATTAAACAATTTTTTCTTTATCTTTGACATTGTTCCTCCGAATAAATTCGTGTAAATAACCGGTAAAAGGTCTCCCGAGTGCCGGATTGTCACCGTAATTTTTCGTTTAGCGCTAATCCATATTTCCCATTAGGAATTGGGTATTGTACAAAAATCAAGAAAGAAAACCGAACATGTTCTGCAATAATACTTCAAAACATGGAAAGGCTTGTTTCCAAGAAACAGACGACAAAAACCGCTTTCCTCCTTTTATTTTTGAATTGATGAAACGATACCAAACTTTTACCCCGGATTTTACTGTAGTGCCCCCTATACTTTTAGTTACGAATTAGATACGAAACTCCTCTTTTAGCTAGATACATCCAGAACATCACTTCCTCCTCCGACCCCTAAAAAATCCCAGGACGCAGAAGGTCCAATGCTCATTAGCCGGTGCAATGTGTCAGCCAATGAGGATTTACAGAGGCTGCCACTGATGAGCGCATTGGAGGCCTTTGGACTCGTGCTTAGGCCCTCCTATTATTACTCAGCCTAGCTGTGGGGGGTTGGTTTCCCCTGGAGCAGCATTGCTTCATTGCACTTAAAGGAGCAGGTCCCCCGGTGGACGCTTTCGTGGCGGAGGTTGGTTTGCTTGCAAAGCAAACCGTAGTCGCGTCGGCTGGAGCCATTTTTGGACGGATGGTTTCCTATTCTTCCCACGACCTTAAGCTCGACCTTGTGTCATATTTTGCTGCAGTGGGACAGCGAATAAACACCCCTCATTAGATCCAGCACCCCTAGCTGGTTACGCTTCTAGCCTCGGCCTCTGCGGCCGGCCATTCTCTCTCTTTCCTTCTCCCTGGTCCAATGACCTATGTGCCAGCATTCCTAGCTGGTCATGCCTGTGGCCCCGGCCTTTGCAGCCGGCCACACTCTTTCCTTCTCTCAAAGATCGTTACCATCTCGTCGACCCACTGGTCGATCCGATCTTAACCACCATCCTCAATTCGGGAAACACGCATGGATAAAACTCCATGTTCTGTGTCGTTCACAGTCTGTTCGTCGAGAGTCTATCAGCGCCTGAGAATAGCCCCCAAGTTAACTCATTTACTTGGCAGTAAGGCTCGCACACTGAACTTGGTTTCCACGTATTATCTCGGAGCTATCCTACCATACAGAATCCACGCGTTCAGACAACTCCGCTACAACTCTGACGCCAGTACTATCAAGACAAGAAAGCTCCCACTTTTTACTCTCTCTTCTCCAAATATTACTTCTCACGATCGATCGTATCAATGTTACCCGTACATGTACCTCATCTTTATTCTTGAATTTAACGTAGGTCTCTTGTCTGGACATAATTCTTGTATGTGTTCAATCCACTTTGTTTCTTCAATACGCGTCCAACTTCATATTTGGTGCGCATTCCATTCTCTTCGTACAGCATTCCTTCCTTCCACATCTACAGGGCTGCACACGCACTACAGTCAAACCACGACGAGGACTTCATCCCCTTGTCTCTCAAACAACAATCCATCGCTGTTCGGATTCAACAAAAGACAATACGTGCATAACTAAATTTGATCGATTCTTTCTTTTTCCTCCCTTTCTTTTGCTTTGTTTCAACTTGGAATTATTTGTAGAAGTCGTTCATAATTTTCAGATAAAGCAATTTTAGCCGGTTGACCAGCCATCTTCAAGATAATGAGTTTATGTTGATATTCATTATAGCATAATTTACAATAGTTCAGTACAGGACATGAGCATCTGCAACGACTTTCAGCCTCTTGTCCGCGATGAGAAAGCCTGATCCGGGTTGTTGTAGAAATGCCCCGTTTGGCCCCATCAAAGCAGACGACTACGGCAATGGGTCGAAAAAGCATAGGGAAGTAAAAATTTTGCTTATCACTGTCATATTTTCTATCTATCTTTCATTTTCAATGATTCGTGTTGAAACACAGTATGCCGGAAACGAGCACTCTTCCACTGAAACGTAGAGATCGGTGATGAATAATTGATTTATTTATTTTTACAGGATACATACAAAATGACGTCGCTGCTTCCAAGAGACTGGGACAAGGTCATTAAAAATATTGAATCAGATGATAATCTTTTTCAAAAGTTTTACAGGTATGACAACGACAAATTAATCAAATACACCACTAACTATTATTCCAATGGAAATTACAAATCATTGCCACCCATATATACTTTGTTATATATATATATATATATATATATATATATATATATATATATATATATATATATTACATTATTATGTATATACTACATGTATATATGTATATTATATGAATATATTATGCATATGTATGTATTATATATATATGTATCTATTAAATATATCATATATATTGTATATATATATATATATTATATATACATTATGTATATATGTATATTATATATATATAACATATATATTAAACCAAATAACCCAGGTAGACCAGTCATCTCCTCCACTAACTGCCACACTACCAAACTATCTAAATATGTAGATTACTACATCCAACCCTTCGCAACGCAAATCCTACGAGACGCCACAGACATAAACAAAATCAAACACATTACAACGATCCCAGGCAAAGCACTTTTAGTCACTATGGATTTTAAATCTCTATACCCCAACATTAAACATGATGAAGGCATTCTAGCACTCACAGAAGCCCTAAACAATAGAACTACTAAAGAACTCAGTTCTGTAACAATTACCACCATTATGCACCACACTCTAACTCCAAATAGTTTTCACTTTAACAATAGAGACTTCCTCCAAGTGAAAGGCTACGCCATGGATACAGTAGCGGCCTCATCTTATACTAATATCTTCATGGGTAAATTTGAAGAAACCCACATTTACCTGGAGATCTATAACGATTGCATTTTCCATGGCAGATATATAGACGATATTTTTCTGGTACACAGGAGATGAAGCCAAATTAGAGAATTTCTTTACATATATGAACTCTGCACACAATTCAATTAAGTTTGACTTCGTGACATCCACTGAATCCATAGCCTTCCTAGACACCCGCAGATACATAGACAACAACAGAAACCTCCAAACTACCCTCTACACTAAACCCACAGACACCCACAATTACCTCCACGCTAAGTCAGCCCATCCCCAACACCTAAAAAGAAGCCTACCATTTTCACAAGCCCTTAGAATTAGAAGAATTTGCTCTACAGACAGTGAACTCAACAGACATAACCATAACCTAGTACAATATTTCACCCAACGAGGTTATCCACCAGAAGATACAAAAAGCCGAATGAAAAAAGCAACAAAAATACCCAGGGATGAAACTCTCAAGCTCTCCTTCAATAATAAACCTGACCACATACCACTTATAACCACCTTCAACAACACACTCCCACCCTTAGTACACATTATTAATAGGAAATAGAACATCCTCACCATTAAAACAGATCTAAGAGAAACATTTACAGACCCGTGTCATCAGTTACCGCAGGCCCCCAAAAATCAAAGACATGATTAGCAGTAACAATATCATAAATAATGAAGTCTTACACAAAAATATCCCTAAAACCGCTAAATTCTGTAAACCTTGCGACATAAGAAATGTTGCAACCACCTTAAGTACATCAACACTTTCACAAGCACCACCACCAAAGAGAGTTACTACATATACCATAGCACTAACTGCCGTAGTAAAAACATTATATACCTTCTAGAGTGCAATAGATGCAAGTTACAATACAGAGGCAAGTCTGAGTGGCAAATCAACATTAGACTCAACAATCACTGAAACAGAATTAAGTCACAAAACAATCGCAGCCCACTTCCCGTAGAACTACACTTTCGCACACCCGGCCACAATTTTGCCTTGGACGCTAGTTTTATAATTATTCATAATTCATAACAACCAACAAGCAAAGAATTCCCATGAAATAAGAGACAGAAAAGCATAACGAGCAATGGCCAACCAATAAACCCAAAAAGGAGAAGATAAATAGATAGAATGAAGGAAGATCTTAAAACTTGGAAAAATAGAGCCCCCCCCCCAAAAAAAATGTAGGAATCTAAAATAAACCGAATTATTCGCCTGAAGAAGCCTAAACAGAGCAGAAACATAAACGTGTTTGTGTAGCGTATCGTTATTTCATAATGCATACATATATATATATATATATATATATATATATATATATATATATATATATATAAAATGTGATCTAATATATATAATGCACATATATATATGATATATACATATGAAATAATATACATACATAATACATAATATTCATATATAATTTATATATAGTATATAATATATGATTATGTATAATATATATAATGTATGTATATAAAATATATATATATATATATATATATATATATATATATATATATATATATAAGTTCATCGATTCGGCGTGATATATATATATATATATATATATATATATATATATATATATATATATATAAAATTTTGATCAAATCAAAACTACGTATGTAGGTTTATTATAAAAATTTATATATATATATATATATATATATGTATATATATATTATATTATTATGCATATATTGTATCATATTATACATATATTATATCATTATAAAAATTTATATATACATATATATATACATTATATTATTATACATATATTATATTATATTATATATATATTATATTATTATAAAAATTTATATATATATATATATATATATATATATATATATATATATATATATATATATATATATATGTGTGTATAATAAAACTACATACGTGGTTTTAATTTAATCAAAATTTAATTCATCAAAATTAGGATATAGAACAAGTATTATGATCAAAAGTACACGTGATGTTCTTCGTTTTCCCAGGTACCACCACAAATCTTATCCTTTAAAAGACTGCAACCCCAGATGCAAGAAGAGACTTTTGTGTTCTCTTCGCTTCAATAACGTCATCGATTCCGATTTATGCTGATTTTGCAAGGGAAATAACTCTTTGCATCCTCAATGACAAGTTCAAAAGAAGTTTGGAGACGTTTATGCAAGTATCAATATTTAGAATATTCAACTTGTTATTCGATTTTGCAATGGTGAACTGTATAACAAGAAAAATACCTGTTCAGGCTTGTTCCATTCATTTTTAAAATAAACTACTGTTGTTGTTGTTGTTGTTCTTCTTCTTCTTGTTCTTCTTCTTCTTCTTCAAGTCACGGTGAAGACATAACTTTTACTCTCTTCTTCTCTCTAAAGCTGATTATGAAGAGGAAAAGAGGAAGACTTACTCCGCCTAGCTGCGGGGGATCCGTTGCCCCGGGGTAGCACTGCTCAATTGCACTTAATGGAGCTGGTCGAGACTTGTCCTGACGCCTTCGTGGCAGAGGTTGCTTTGGTTGCTTAGCAGACCAAAGCCGCGTCGGCTGAAGCCATTCTTTGATGGAGCGCCTCTACCTTCCCCGCGTTAAGCTTGACCTTGTGTCAAATTTTGCTGTGGTGGGACAGCGAATAAATAAGTATAACTGACTGCTGTAGCTGAGACACAGACATAGTGAATTTTGTGGGGAAAATACGTTTTCTCTTCCCCTTTTTTCAAAACTAATTAAAGAGAGCGAGAAGAGGAGGGTGGCGTATGTGACTGAAAACGATGTTAACAAAAGCATTATTGTGCCATTTTTTGTACGGGTAGATTACTATGAAATATTTCTTTTCTTTTTAACATCGTCTTTAATCACACACATTCTGGCGATAGGTACTCCTTGAAGCCAAAAGCGATTCTGACACAAATTGTCACTGCTATTGTTATGGATTTGCGTATTATTGTTAATGGTATGATTTAATCGAAACATTAAAAATAATCTTGATAAATTCTTTGTATAGGTGTTTTCCTTTTCACGATTCCTTGATACCTGTCTTTAAGGTGACTGGTCAAAACGATAAAACTGGAGTACGAATATTTCAAGTGCTTATGTAGTAATTAAGTAATTTGATTGAATATTTTTGGTAATTGAAATGAATAAAAGTACTATTGTGATTTTTTTCGATTTCGAACCATATGTCAAAGGAAGGGTAGCACAAGACTTATATACTGTACTGTCTTGTGGTCTCATCATGCTCAACCTTACATGGAGAGACCACAAGACAGTACAGTATATAAGGAAAAAAAATGGGTGTCCGTGACATCATAGAAACTATTAAAAAACTCAAATGGCAATGGGCAGGCCATGTTGCAAGAATGAAAGACAACCGATGGACGTCATGTCTCACAGCATGGATCCCCAGAGATCACATAAGAAACCAAGGCCGACAGAACACAAGATGGAGAGATGAACTGAACAGATTGAGGAAATACTGGCTCCACGACGCCCATGATAGAGGATAGTGGCGAATACTTGGGAAGGTCTATGTCCAGCGACGGACATTAAACGACTGATGATGATGATGATGACAAATTCAGTTGAAATATTTGTATTGTCCTGTAACTGATACTTTTTTGCCGAACGTGATTGTAACTTGCAGTAGTCCGTACTGCTAGGTTGACCTGTCCACGGTTGCTCTTTCTCTTGATGCCTTTTGACAGGTATTTATATTTAAAAGTGTTGTATCAGTATCGTGCTCTTAGTCTATTTTACTTAATATGAACAAAAATGAATGAAGAGATGAATTTAACGCGTTAGTTTGTCTTGAGAGATTCTTTGTACGGATTTTTTCCTCATTAATTTTTTAATCGATAGAAATTCACAAAGCGATTTACCAATACTTGAATTAAAAGGTGTGTAATTGTTTCTTCACAATCATTCCTTTTTTTTCTACTAGTTTTGCATAAAAATTAATGTATGCATTGATGAACGAAGAAATCAAATGAAATTTTAGCGTTTTTCTTTTTTCTTATCTTTTCGAGCAAGCAGTCCCGAAATATTGGCTTAGAAAGTTATTTCTTCATTCCATATTTCTTTTGGGAATTTTACCACTCAGTTTTCCTTCATTTATGAGGGTTTTTTTTAACACCATTCGACTGCAAAGTTCTCAATTACACAATCAAAATTGAATTATTTTCATCTCCTTGTATTTTAAAATGATTATTTACTATTGGGGGAAATATGAAACTGAATGTTGCAAATGTTTTTTCTCCATGCATATTTTCCCCTTAATTAAATTTTCAATTAAACCGCAATGACTTGAATCAAATTCTTATCAAAATTACATTGATTAGAATTAAATTAAACTGTTTCTTCTGCGATTAAATTAAATGGATTTTAAAAAAATATTACAAGATGATTTTATTGTTAATATAGTCGGTAATACGTTCTATTCAATTATCGGAAGGACTATTAACGTACGTTTACACAAAATTGGCTCTAGGGTTGATGCCTTCTCAGAATGTCAGCCCTGGTGTTGCAAACGCAAAAATTTTCGCCCTGAAACGACCAAAAAAAATCTTCAAAAACGACAAAACGCACCAAAAACAAACTCTTAGCCTTAGTGTGGCCATTTTTCATAGTTAAAAATGGCTTGATTCAGTTCAATTGCCAAGGAAATAGTTGAAAATTGGCTAAAATCGCTGAAAAATAGCGCTAAAGATAGAAGTTTCACAATGCCAAAACAAGAAACACACTAACTTTAGCGCAAAAAGCGCTAAATTGGCAACACAGGTTACCCCCGACTCATTCCAGAACTTGCCCTCTTTCCAGGATATCTAGAATCTTGGCAATCGTCTTATACTACGGATATACGTACCTCAAATGATTCACTAAATGTCTCTATTGTATGAAATATGAAAAGATTTTTCGTGTATGCTCCTACTGTGTAAGGTTTCTTCCTAAGGTTTTTTAATGTTATAAGACAAGAAATCATAACTTCGGTAATGGCTGAAATTCTTTTTTTTTCAATACGTTATTGAAAAAACAAGGACATATTCATCAATGAATTTTAGGACTATAGCATTATTTTATTTCATTTTATTTTTTGGCTTTTCATAGCCATACGTAAATAGTCACCCCGACACTAAATACGTTGAAACTAAAAAAGGTTTTAGTCAGTATAGCTGGAGCCTAGTTCACCATCATCCTTTCTGCATCCATCTTTTATCGTCTGTATACATATATATATATATATATATAAATATACATATATAGATTTATCTATATATATATATATATATCTAT
>OY735229.1:8145210-8146582 GCA_963457665.1 Thysanoteuthis rhombus | reverse complement strand
TATATACATATACATAGATATACATAGATATACATACATTTAAATATATAATATATAGACATATACATAGATATACATATACATTTATATATATATATACATATACATAGATATACATATACATTTATATATATATATATACATATACATAGATATACATATACATTTATATATATATATATACATATACATAGATATACATATACATTTATATATATATATATATACATATACATACATATACATTTATATATATATATATACATAGATATACATATACATTTATATATATATATACATATAATAGATATACATATACATTTATATATATATATATGCATATATATACATATACCTATACATTTATATATATATATATGCATATATATAGATATACATATACATTTATATATATATATATGCATATATATAGATATACATATACATTTATATATATATATATGCATATATATAGATATACATATACATTTATATATATATATATGCATATATATAGATATACATATACATTTATATATATATATATGCATGTATATAGATATACATATACATTTATATATATATATATGCATGTATATAGATATACATATACATTTATATATATATATATGCATGTATATAGATATACATATACATTTATATATATATATATGCATGTATATAGATATACATATACATTTATATATATATATATATGCATATATATAGATATACATATACATTTATATATATATATATGCATATATATAGATATACATATACATTTATATATATATATATACATATATATAGATATACATATACATTTATATATATATATATATACATAGATATACATATACATTTATATATATATATATATAGATATACATATACATTTATATATATATATATACATATACATAGATATACATATACATTTATATATATATATATACATAGATATACATATACATTTATATATATATATATTATACATAGATATACATATACATTTATATATATATATATAATATACATAGATATACATATACATTTATATATATATATATAATATACATAGATATACATATACATTTATATATATATATATACATATACATAGATATACATATACATTTATATATATATATATACATATACATAGATATACATATACATTATATATATATATATACATATACATAGATATACATATACATTTATATATATATATATACATATACATAGATATACATATACATTTATATATATATATATACATATACATAGATATACATATACATTTATATATATATATATACATATACATAGATATACATATACATTTATATATATATATATATACATA
>OY735229.1:8127710-8130210 GCA_963457665.1 Thysanoteuthis rhombus | reverse complement strand
TATACATTTATATATATATATATATATAGATATACATTTATATATATATATATATATAGATATACATTTATATATATATATATATATAGATATACATTTATATATATATATATATATAGATATACATTTATATATATACATATATATAGATATACATTTATATATATATATATATATACATATACATAGATATACATTTATATATATATATATATACATATATATAGATATACATTTATATATATATATATATACATATATATAGATATACATTTATATATATATATATACATATATATAGATATACATTTATATATATATATATATACATATATATAGATATACATTTATATATATATATATATACATATATATAGATATACATTTATATATATATTTATACATATATATAGATATACATTTATATATATATATATACATATATATAGATATACATTTATATATATATATATACATATATATAGATATACATTTATATATATATATATACATATATATAGATATACATTTATATATATATATATATACATATATATAGATATACATTTATATATATATATATACATATATATAGATATACATTTATATATATATATATACATATATATAGATATACATTTATATATGTATATATACATATATATAGATATACATTTATATGTATATATACATATATATAGATATACATTTATATATGTATATATACATATATATAGATATACATTTATATATGTATATATACATATATATATATACATATATATAGATATACATTTATATATATATATACATGTATATAGATATACATTTATATATATATACATATATAATGTGTACTTTAGAGAGTGAGACAGACTCGGGAGTGAAGTTTTTGGTGGTAAGGTTTATTAATCCTTATATGTCAATAGTCCATACATGTTTCGGGATTTCTCCCATCATCAGTGGTGCATGTTGTGTGAGTGTGGATTAAAATGTACCATGTGGAACCAGAGTCCACTGCCAGGGACTATGCATTGTGGGTAAGTTTTGTTGTCAGGGCTACTAGATGCCTCCTGCTGAATGTAAGAATGACCAGCAGGTATTGGGATTTTGGTAAAGCAGCAGCAGTTTGCCTTGGGGAGGGCAGAGTGTGTCAAGGTAGGGGGTAGTGTTGTAGAGGTGGATTTTCTGGTATGTTTGGGGTAGTATAGGAGGGGTGGTGGGGTTATGGAGCTACATAGGTATCAACCTTAAAAGTTACTGAAAATGTTTTGGCTATGAATTGAACAAGGGTTATAACAGGCTAAGGTGATTTTTTTCCTATGGGTCTAGGTGACTTTGAAGCTTCCATTATTGAATGTTTCTAAGATGTGGGTGTGAGGATATTAATGGTAGGAGTTGTGTGTATTAGTGTTCTGTGTGGTGAGGGTTGTTCAGTTTAGTATTTTGATGGTGTGTAGTAGTGTTTTAGTAAGTTTTCTAAACTGCTTACTAGTGTTGGAATCAGGTTTTCTAACTCCCCTTCCATATTTAGTGGTAGGGGGCTTTCCTCATTTTTGGGTAGAGTGTGTGTGTGAGTTGATGTAGGGGTTACCTGCTGGTCAGGGTGTTTGCTTGGGTCTTCAGGATGCTTTCCAAGGGTCAATGTGTTGGGTTGAGGGAGGATGCTACTCTTAGGGCTTTCCTTTTGCAGGGTATGAGGGGTAGTAGGTCTGAGACCCTTATGGAGTCTAGTGTTCTTGTTTCTATTATCTGTATGCTGGTTTTTGTAGTTGTGTTTGTTCATATAGCTGTGTCTGTTCACAATATTGGTGTCAGTAATATTAGTATTTGTGTAGGTGTTTCTGTTATGTTTGTTCATATGTGTGTGTCTGTTATAGGTGTTAGTATTGTTAGTGCCAGTGTAGGTGTTTTTGTTTTGTTTGTTCGTATGCGTGTGTCTATTTCTATCGTTGTTCGTGTGGGTATGGATGATGTTTTTGTCAGTATTGGTGATTCTTGTTGGGTAGCCTGTGTCTGTGTGTCTAGTGCTAAATCTGTGTTTGGTGGGGGAATTAGTTTTTTTTGGGTATGTAGGTGGTAGGTTGGGGGTAGGTAACAGAGGCCTGGTGGCTCTTTTGGTGGGTTGTATCTTAATTTCTCTCATATTCTGTGGAATCGCAGATCTGTGTGTGATATTGTGTCTAAGTTTGTTGTATTTTTTAGTTTTGGTGAGGTTAAGTTGTTTTTTTCTTCCTCCTATGTTGATGTTGATCGCTTCCTGTATTTCATTATATTCATCTGTGTATGTGTGTTGCTGTAATTTTTGTTCCAATTCGCTGATATCTGTTAGAGTGTCTTTGATGGTTTTTTGGCAGAATTGGATGGTGTCATCTAAAAGATCCATAGAAAGTGTGTGGATCTTGTTGTTCCATAGATTAAGGAAATCTGCATCCTGGTTCCCTATGGAAGGGTGTAGGGAGATCCTGAAATTCACGGGAGTGAGTTTATTGTCCTTACA
>OY735229.1:7952710-8122710 GCA_963457665.1 Thysanoteuthis rhombus | reverse complement strand
ATAGTCTTTTCTTCCACTTTCGTTTCAATAACAGAGAAAATCATTGTATCGCTGACAAATTTCTGCCAATTGTCGTCAAGGTAATTCGGCGTCAGGACAATTAGAAGTTTACAACTCTGCTTTATTCCTTTGATCATGCTGTCTATCACATGTTCACCAGGTATGAAATCACGGCTCGGTATGAAACCTAAAAAAACAAAACAAGAAAATATAATCCCTGTTGACGTTTGCTTTCTTATGATTCTAGAATGACATCCAGGAGGTTACAAAATAAAGCAACATAATTTAAGATGAAAGAAATACTAGTAAAATATTTCCTGTGATATAAATCACAAAGTACATTTATTGGTCTCACAACCTGTTCTAACCTCAAAATTGAAACATTCTGTTGTCATGGCGATACCAGCAGGCCAGGATAATGCCAACTCGGAGATGCAATACATCAGCTACTTGTGTGAGGCAAAAGAAAGAAAGGGAAAAAAAGAATAGAAGTGAAGAGAGAAATAGAGGAAGGAAGAAAGAGAGAAAGTGAAAAGAAAGGAAGAGAGAATTATGACAGTCGAGGGAAGTTTCATATTCTGCATGTTATTTTAGTTATGAATGAGACAGAGAGAGAGGGGGGTATGTCTCAAGAATCAATATCTCACATTATCATGTAGGGATTGAAAAAAATTGTGAACTTTTTGAAAACGTAGTCATCTTATCAAATAAAAACCAACTATGTAAATAGGCATGTTTGATTGTCTGTTTGGCAGAGTCCTGTTATAACCTATATATATATATATATATATATATATATATATATATATATGATTATAAATTGCACTGTATTATACAGAAACTTATTAAAAATTATTTCCTGTGAGTTGATATATCATTTGCCGTAGACAACATAAGTAGAATAAACAATTAAAGAAAATGGAGCTGTTGTAAAAATCAAACCTGCAACTGATGGGGTAGCTGCTTCAACATAGCAATGCTCTTACCATTGAGCTAAATAGTCACTGGTAATGTAAAGGCCCAAATAACTGTTTTCACCCCTAATTCTCATCGTATCAATTCTCCGTCTATTCGTTTCTTTCAACATTTCAGTCATGTATTAAGAAATGGATACATGTGATCTGACAGAATGATTATGAATTGCATTCTTCAATTGTTCATTCTATTCAGGTTGTTTAGGGTGAGTGATACATCAACTGTGTAATGATAGGAGATCATTTCAAATTAGTTTCTATATAATATAATGCAATTTATAATCATTCTGTCACATACATCCATTTCTCTATGTACACACACACATATATATATATATATTAATATTGAATCACATCAGAGGATGAGAGAGGACTGGTAGGAAGAGTATCGATCCATATAGAAATAATCCCATCATTTTTTATGGGTATATACTAGTTTATATATACAAAAGCGAGACTTGCTTTGTCACATATAAAACACGTCACTTTTTTTTTCTTCATACATGAGGGTATAGTCTAGATACACTGTTCATATTTTGCAAATATAAGCCCAAAGTAAGTTGGCATCAAATGGTATGATTTACATATTCATCATCTAAACTAGGAAAGAACTGAAAACATCACAAATTGTAGCAATGATTGCAGACTTTTTTTATAAAAATACTAAAACGTTTTCAAATAATTCGAACTTTTTTCAAAAGCTTTGATTTTGCTTTAATTGCAAGAAATAGGATAAAGTTGATCGAAAAAAATTACTTACAAAAAGTCTTATGCTGAATTTAGTTCAATATTTTGTTATGTCAATTTTTGTCATCTAAAACTACTTCGATTACACCGTAATTGATATCTGTCGATAGGAAGATATTAACTCTGTAATAAAAAATCTTGGAATCTATAGTATCTGTTATGCTAGGATTCGCTGAAAAAAAAGGATATAATTAAATGGATTTAGGAAAATATTACTTACTTAATGCCTAAAACATAGAGAAAATACATGTCTATTGACTGTAAATTCAGTTAAAAGGTCAAATGGACCCTCAATCAGTTTTCTCAATCAATATTTTATAAAAGCGCACTCAAGTTTACGATCTTTAACTGGACAGCTGAGATATGGATGATCGAAAATGACAAAACTTGATATTGAGCACAACGGCAAAAGTATCTTCCTAACATTTAAACACCTTCATATGATGAATAACACTCCAGTTTGAAATAAATGACAATGCTTCATATAAAATATTGCGATCCTATCGCAACTAATCCTACTGGTGTATATAGACAAAGAAGACAGCAGTATATCAGGTGTTCCAGGAAAATAAAGAATAGCAGCTATATTTAGATTTGAATTACTATAACCGGTTTGTCTTGATAGACTAATTGAAAAGGCAGGCTGCCGAAGATCAGCAATGTGAATTTGAATCTTGCTAGAGGCTTACTCTTTATTTCTGATCAATGCTACTTACTGACAGAGATGGAATAAATACTTTGCAAAATTATAAGTAGCTCAATATTTTGCCTTTAATTTCTGAAATGTGACTGTGATAGTCTTCCAGGGAACATGGGACATGACAGGTATGGAAAGTTTGAAAGCATAGCTTCTGGGATCAGATCAGATTAAGGTCACAAATTTGTGGCAGTCAGCATGAGACCAACACAGCCACTTGCTTGGCACAGTGCAACTAGACACCCTTTGGGACTGTAGTAGCAGGCTGAGTTGAGAATTGTTCAAAAGATAAGTGATGGATGTTGAGCATTCTTAGAGACACTGAATGGGCATAATACTGGAGCTTGGAAAGGAATAAAGAAGAGTAGATTTTAGAACTAACAATAGGTATTTATTTATTTACTACATAGTACATTGGTGAGATAGAAATCTGCTTGATACCAATAGTAATATCGAAGTGTCAGAAAGTTGGTTGTCAGGAACAAAGTGATTGGGAGCAGAGTCAGAATGGGGTGTGATGTGCTCGCTGCATGACTTTTAATTGTAAGTGGAAGGAGATCAGTAGCTCTGTTAAGAAATGGTTCTTAGGGATGTCAGCATGTTGCTGTTATGGGTAAGTGACTGGTTTCGTCTATGTACTAAGTGACCCAGAGTGGCTCCCATGAAGATATTTGTAAAATGATATCTTTCAGCTTTTCACACTGGACAGAAAATATCTATGTTTTGCCATCAACTTTTATTAGATACTGTGTTTCATCCTGTTTATTGGTGAAGCCTCTTCTGTCATTTGACTTCCCCTCTTCATACCCCAACAGATTAAATGAAAGGTTTTGTTTGACATTCCTATTTGACATTACCCAATTATAGAAATGGGAAAGACTGATGAACACATCAATTGAATCATAGTAATAGAAACAAACAAGATGAGGATACTGGTCCCAATGACTGGTGAAATCATAACCATGACTCTACACGAAGAACCCATCCACTGAATTTTTGTGCTAATAACAAAAAGGATGAAATTGCTGGTCCAAATAACTGATGGGATAATACCAACCCTGCAAATTAGATGAAGAGTTTCATTAGATACTCTTGCTTGACATCATTCAATAAAACAGACACCTGAGGAAGGCTGGAAAGTAGACCGGCAGAAAAGATAAAGAAACTGGTCAAAGAGAATCATTGCATAATGCTGAGGGGAAAGGCTGAAAGACATATCAGCTGAATCATTATGATAAAAATAAAAAGGATAAGGGTAATGAATAAGGATAAGAATGATAAAGGTGAAATTATGACCTTGACTCATCTCAGGATATCAGACATTATTCATCAATATTCTGTAGTTCAATAAACCTACCTCTAAATTTGATCTCGTCATCAAATTCTTCAAGCCGTGGCCTCAGAATACTGTTCACCCAGTCTTTTTCATCTTCTGAGTGTGAAATGAAAAAATCGTACTGAAAGTTCTCTGCACTCTGTGATCGCTGAATCTCCATTGGTCCATTAATGTCAGATTTTTCATCGTTTCTTGCTTGAAATTTTGTTTCAAATTCTTCTCCCAGATTCTGGCAGATTCTGATGGATTCTGGCCGATCCTTAAAGAAGGACTTGTACAAGCCTTCATCAATAAGCATATCGCAACCTCTCGCATCCCATTCAATCATATTTTGTACTAAATCAGTCAGCATCTCAGGGTCATGTTGACGCATTATATTCATGGCATCTGATACCCATTTGTCGCAATGTCTTCTCTTTGCTTCTTTCAGCATAAAGCGGAATTCACTCAGTAGGTTCTTATCTTTTTCTCTCTTGTAGAAAGCCACAAAACACTTGCAAAGGTCATTAAAACTATTAGGAAAGTTCTTCGACCAGTTGTTCAATTCCAGCGAAGTTTTTAAAGACTCGATAGCTTTCCTATATTCACCAATATATGGGTAGTATCTTCCAAGATGACTGTAAATCTTACCATGTTTGGTTATCTCTCGTTTATCAAATGTTTCGTGAAGAGTTTCTAGAGCTTCGTATATGAATTGTATTTGCTGACAACCAAAACTTACACCTGGTTCAGTGTCAGGCATGGCCCTGAGGAAACAGATTTGCGCCATTCTCATCATACATATTTCTGTACGTTTGGACTGGAGACACCTTTTCGCATCTTCATATGCAAGCACTAAGTATTTATTGATTTCATGATCATCAGATTTTTTTTCAATCAGTTTTCTGCTATAAGAATAATAAGCTTCACTTCGGCTTGCGTAAGAGAACCAATTGGTGTATATATCAGGAAGTAGTTGGATTGATTTGTCGAAAAGCTTTACTGCTTCTAAATATTCTTTCTTATTTAATTGGTATCGACCGCCTCTTTGCAAAATTGTTTTGTCATTCGGACACATGGACAAAGCCTTATGATACATGGAATCCATATTTTGAATCCTAATTCTTTCTGATGGATTGGTATTTCTCTCTATATAATATTTTCGTGACTGATATAACTGGACAAAAAAAATATATGACCTCGCAATGAATATTTTCACATTTTCTTCTAAATGTTCAATGGGGGAAAGGTTTTCAATCACATCCAAATGTGTTTCCAGTGCTTTTCTGCAGTTTTCAAATCGACATTCATCAAAATCATCATCTCTTTTAGTTCTCCAATTTTCCAACTTGCCCCTGGCATTGGCAAGGTTGTGTTTCCAGACAAAAATCTCTTCTTTAGAACAGTTCAACTTTTCAAGTATTTTGATTCCTTTTTCAAACTTTTTGATTGCGATTTCCTTGGCATCAATCGTTTTCTCGTAGGCTGTTTGAGGGATTGTATTGACCATTTTATAGGCATCAGTGACCAAGTTGATGGCTCTGTCCACCTGTTGTGTGTGCTTATCTTCGATTTTAAGTAGTCTGCAAGCGTCTTTCAGCAGGACCTTGGGTGTTTTGTCATGTTCGTGTGTCAGATCATAATTCAGGGCATATGCTTGAGCTAAAATACTTCTTGCCTGCAGCAGTTGGTCATTCATGTTCGACTTGAGTTGATCTTTATACCTATGAGAATCTCTCTCGCGGCCCATCTTCTTGTTGAGGTAAATCAAGTCGGCAATAACGTTCAAGTCATTTGGATATTCCATAATTAACTTTTCCAGAATCTCACGAGCGTCCGTTCTTCCTGAGTCCATGTGGAATGACAATACTGCCTGCAGATTGCAGATTGCTGGTATCATGTAACTAGGTTTGTTCTTGAGATGGAATTTCAATTGTTGGCTCACAACAAACAACGCATTGTTGCTCAGCTTCTTCTCAATATTCAAACCAATACCAAACAATCCTGGTTTGAAAGTTTCACTTGACGCCATCATGCTGAAAAGAGAAACAAATTTAGAATTAAATTTTTGATTTACCATTACCATGTAGTCTCTATTTCGATATTTTTTTAAAAGACACCTAAGTTTCAATTTTCCAGTACCAGGCATTTATAAACTCTTGAATTCAATTTTTTTTCTAAGATATCAACATGATAATTCATCATGAATTTTTAGACTCATAATTTCAATGTTTTTGAAAAAGATGCCAACATTGTGACTCAACCTTGTATTTTTCAGCTCTTATTTTCTATGATTTTTAAAAAATGTCAACATTTAAATTCAACATTTCAATGAATATTTAGACTCTTAATGTCAATGTTTTTAAAAAGATGTAAACGTTTTGATTTACCCATTACCATGCATTTTTAGACTTTTGATTTCAATGTTTTTGTCTACATTTTTTGTCATTGCTTCGATTAGACTTATAACCTGTTCACTTAAGTCAATGTTAGCCTTTTGAAAATCCAAGATAGCATCCATTTTTGAAGATGTCTACTGATTTGACCTCCCAAAAGTTGTTTGAGGCCAGAAAACCCTTTATTTGTACAGGTGACATGATATAACATGAGAAAGAGAATTTCCAACAGTATACCTTGTCAATTTGTATAAATTGTGCAAAACAAGTTTCAGACAAAAACTCAAAAGTAGGTTTTACACCACACACTGATGATATTCCCTTCCCAAAATATCTATCTATCTATCTATATATATATATATGGTAGAAATACAAATTGATGGAAGCTTAATTGTATATAACGTAGAAGAATTGAATTTAAAATTAGTGGAAAAAATTGTCAAATTTTTTGGTTGAATATGTTGGTAGAGAATCAACTCAGAAAAAGGTTTTTGTATAATTAGTATTCTTGAAAATGATAATGATAAGTTGGTTTGCATGCAGTCTGAAAATAAACCTACACAACAGATTTGATATTCACATGGATGAACCCTAAAAGAAGAGACAAAAAGAGCGTTTTTGGGGTAACCTACATAAATACGTCTAGTTTCAAAAAATTAAATTATGTTTAGTATAAAATAGCATCCATTTTCAATACATTGTGATAACACCCTATATAAAATAACAAACTACACGTATGACATAAGCTATATATTAAAATCATAGCTGGTGTTTGATCAACACTGCTGGGGTGCCCTGTTGATATAATTGTTTTGTTTTTTAAAATCCCTGGAACTCTTACGTGGTAAACAACAGATGATCCTAACAAGAGAAAATTTACAAGTAGTACCATAATAACAAAGTATGTGTAAAACAGGGGAGATAAAACACTGAAGAAAATTACATAAATTGCATTGACAGATATTAGGAAATAAGTGAGAAAGAAAATTTTGTCATCTTTCCAATGGATACAAATTGACAACATACATTGTTAGCTAAATTTTTTTCTTTTCCAACAATACATCACGTCATCAATACAAACATTGAGTTTTCCGGTCCCAAACAATTTAAGAAGGTCAAATTAGCAGCCATATCGAAAAAATGGCTGCCATCTTGGTTTTTCAAGTGGCTAACGTTATTTTCATATCAACAGCCCCTTATGCAAAATTTTGTGCTTGTATCATAAAATTAAAAAAATCTTACAACAATGAAGGATACCAAAATGACCCAGCATTGTCCGAACACATATGGAATCTAAAATAGAATTTTTTTAAATCAATAACATTCAAAAACAATTTCTGAAAATGCCTATTATGTCTAGAAGAATACACATAAAATTTACAAAAGTAAAATCAAAAAGAACAAACAAATAGAAAATAAACACAAAATGAAATTCCAACTTGAAACTACAACTAAAGTATCATTGAAGATTCCAATGACTGAATTAACACAACAAATCAAAATACTAAAATGTAAAATTAAAAAATCGGGGAAAACAAGAATGAATAAAATTTAATTAAGATGAAATAAAAATAGAATAAAACAAAAAATTGAAAAGCATCTTTAAACAATAAAAAACATCATAATAGATGTAATTATCAAAAAATCTTACGTAGATAAAAAAAAGAAGCAAATACAAAAATAACATAAAACATTAAATATAGAATTTTAAATCCAAGATATAGATCAATACAAAATTTATAGTTAAACAAACAAAAAATAATAGAAGAAAAAAATGAGGATTGATAAAGATACAATAAGAAATAAATATCAGTTGTTAGGAAATAATCAAGAACTGATTAAAGTGAAATTAACATTAACACCGCTAACCAAAGCACTAAAATAGAAAAATGGAAAATTTGGACCCCCCCCCAAAAAAAAAACAAGAATAAATAAACCCAATTAAAATAAAACAAATAATTGGAAAAAAAAAACAAACTCAAAAACAATAAAAAAAAAAAAAACATATAGGGGTCATCTCTAAATGAACTACAAGTCAACAGTTAAGTGGAAAATTCTTAGACAATCTAATACATGCCAAAATTTAGAAAATTCTTGCAATCTCTGCCTTAATGAAAAATTTGAGATTCTAAACTTTACTAGAATCACAAAAAAACCCAAGGAACATTTACTGAATAGAAAGAACGAAACCATATTACAGTGCAGGCATCGCTCTAAATTTCTTTTAATCAACATGATACAACACCAATAAATCAAAAAGTAAAGTTGAAAATTCGTCCCCATGTCCATCATCCCAAAAACTTCCCATAACCATCCTATACCTTCAAACTGAGCCCTAACACATTATAAATTAAACATCAAGATTAATACTATCCACTAGGGTTACAGAAGATACCAGCAGGGGCAATAAAACCCAATGCCAAGATACCTAGGTCAAGATAGATTATAATCCCAGACCACTACTAAGCATCCTTGCAGAGATGACCCCTATATGGAGTTCAAACCCCTTGACAAAATGAATATCCCCATACCACCCACTACCACACTCACGAAATTCTCACGAAATTCTCAATAAATAGACCCAAAAAAACATATACTTGCTTTAAAGTTCCGATTAAAGTAATAATAAGTAATAAATCTTTCAAAACAAAACTATATTTTGGTTTTATTGTAGCTTTTATCTTCCGATTCAGCGTAGATTTTTACATCTCATGTTAACTTTGGAATAAAATTTCAACAGATTGAATTTCTCTTTATATAAATGTAAATATACTCAATATCTAAATAATATTTTTTTAAAGATTTGACAATATTGAATAAGGCAAGAGGGGATTTATTGATTTTTTAATATTTCCATACGTTTTTCTTACAAAGCACCCCTTTCCATTTCAGGGGAAAAAATCATTTATAACTGAATAAATGAATAAGTACCGAGAATGTTACTGAAATCTAATCATTAATTAATTTTAGAAGAATTATAAAATCTGGGTATGTCTTTGCAGGAAATCTTTCCAAGCCAATCTATCACATAACGCCATTTTGCCGAGAGATCAAATAAACACATAAACATTTTCCTAAGTTTTTATCAACACTTGTTGCCTTTCTGTCAATAGTGCGCAAGAGGTTGAAAAATTTGACATTTTCCTAATACGATTAAGTGACAGGGCTATACTCTAATGCTTCCTTAAAATTTGTTTTCAAACAAAACAGTCCTCCAGATTCTTGGTTATTATTGAAAAATACACATCGAGAATTATCATAGAAAGCACCTTCTGAAATAATTTCTTTTTTGTACAACTTACCTCCTCTCTCAGTGTAAGAGTGAGTTTTCTCAAAGTTGGTGTATGTAACAAGTAAACGAAATCAACTGAATGTTGAAAATGACCTGAGAATCAACATGTCAAACATTGAAGCTGATATTACGAATATATATTTGAACCATGCAACGTGCACATGAAAGAATTAAGCTGGGCCTCACATGGAGAGACCACAAGACAGTACAGTACATTCAGAAGAAGACAGGAGTCTGGGACATCATAGAATCCATTAAAAAGTTCAAATGGTAGTGGGCTGGCCATGTTGCAAGAATGAAAGATAACCGATGGATATCGCGACTCACAACATGGATCCCCGAGATCACAGGCGCAACCGAGGCCGATGATGATGATGATGATGATGATGATGACGACAGAGTAACATCAGAGATTAATTGCAAATCGGAAAACATAAACATTGTATAGACCCTAGTACGACTGGCGATTCCAATTCATGACTAATAAAAATTATTATGAACTTCAAAATTTGCCTATTATTATCCTGTATGAAAATTGAATGCTAAAAATAAAGGGGTCCTCCAGAATATTTCCTAGAAAGTGTCCTCGGATTTTCAAAGTTTCGAACTGCTCTTAACAGTTGATATAGCCCTTCACTTTTAAAAAGAAAAAGAAAAAAGTCAACTGATGTTGACCAGTAAGAGAATTCCTTTTTATGTAAGATTTTGAACTTAAAAACTCAAACAAACAAATAAAATTTGTATACCTTCCCATCTGATTTTGATCACGAGAAGTTGGTGAAAATCCACACCTTGGTTTTTAAAAGCTTTCTGACTTCAAGGATTTTTAAAAAAAATAATTAAATCGTAGAAATATCCTTCCACTGTAACTTTGGGATGAAGGTAAATCATTTTCATTTCCTTTTTCCAATGAGTGAAAATAAAGTGAAACTAAAGTGAAACTCGTGGAAAGCAAGTAATTGAAATGATTTTAGCCTTTCTTTTTTTTTTCATTGAATAAGATAATTATGAAAGAAGTAGAGTCTTGATAAGATTAAATCAATTTTGTCCATCGGTGTTGTGGGGGTGCTAGCTTTCGGCTGATTCGGTCAGATGTACCACTGCGGCGTATTTCGGAAACAAATACTATCGCTTATCAAAATGGGACATAACTCTGTAGTGACCAGAGTGTGTAGAAGGTTTGTTTGACTTCGCATCAGAGCGGTGACACCATGATGACTGCCCAAAGTTCTTTAATCTTTCAATTATTATACTTGTTAATTTGATAAATTAGAATTGACTTGAACTTGTTAACTCTGACATTATGTGCAATAATTTGCTTTTTCCTCCACGGACGTTGAATTTATGGTTTTGTGGATTCTTCAAAACTTTCACATGGGCCATATCATTGGTACTTTCCTCTTCAAAAGAGACATTTCATGAGTGAAATTTCACAGATTGTAGCCAACTAAAGCCCTGGTGAGGAGAAAGGGGTTCTTTCAGTGGTGGAAGGAGTTAATTTGCTGTATTCAACTGTAGTACCCATCTTTTAGCACTAAATAAGACATACAAAATTGGACATTTTTGGAGTTATCTGCCCTTGGCAGAGATCTACCCGCTATAACCAATATGAAGAACCTTGAAGGAATGGTAAATTCTTTGTTTCTTCCTCCTTGACGTCACAAAGAACTTCCAATGAGATAACATCATTATTTTAATGGTTTTTAAATTTTCTCTCCGAGTTCTGAGGGTCTTAAGGTAAGCTCGAATTTTCGCTCTTACCTTACTTAAGACACAACGTTGGTGTACTGGAAAGAGTCCAAGGAGCTACCAAGATTTTCCCCTAAATTAAAGACCTGTCATCTACAGAGAGGCTGAGTAAATTCTAACCATAGACATTGAAATTCCGTTGTAATCGTGTTGATATCTTGGAGGTCTACTGTATACAAAGTAGCTTTCACACTTCAGACCAAAACTGTCTCTGTTCTTAGTGTTCAAGATGTTTACTGCATCATTACCAACAAAAAACCAGAAGGCATAATGAAAAACTCTAAGTACTGCCATCCACCGGTCTGAGAAAGAATTCCTTCTCCACTCAAATAACCAAACCCGGAATTTTCGCAGTGAAAAATTTCCTCCTAATCGACCGATGCTTTCAAAAACAATTTAATGAAGAATATCAGAAACTAAAGATTCATATCAGTTTAGTCCCATCCTATTTTCCTGGCTGGGCATTTTCAGCAGTCATTAAAACCAATTTAAAGTTATTACAGGTATTAGTTTTTCCAAACTGTTATACAAAATTGAGCCAAAAGTCGTAAAGAAAACGCAACTGCTCGTCGATGTTGCTTAACATCGTTGTACAGACGAGAACTGGTGTACCCAACGTGATTTGGCCGAAACTCTCATGCACTGCATTTAGTTTTCGCAAATGAATACACAATAATTCAGTTCATATTCTCTTACAAATGAGAAATCTGTAAGAATCTGTATTGCACTGATAATTCGATTGTAGGTTTTATTTTTTGGTACTTCGCAGTTCGCCTAGAATTTTTTTTCTTCCGATCAATTTGTTACTCTCTAGAAAAGAAAAAATAGAAAGTTTTACAAAGGAGTTCGATTTGCAATGTAAGGACAATGCTAGAGCGGGAACTCATTTTCTACTACTTACACGAAGGAATAACTGTCGTGAATTATCGTCTCCCTCCGATGTAGATTCTCTTTTGACCACTATTTGAAGGTTTTCAAGTGTCTGTGTGTGGGTATTGGGGCACGGTGTTTAATTTCAGAGGCTATCGATGAAATGATAGTTGTAATACAGGAAATGTGCATGATGATCTATAGAGGTTTTATTTGCTAAAACGTTCAATTGTTCTGAATTTTTATATCAAATATTCACATTGTTTAGAATAGTCAATGTTTCATATTCATATTAAAGCTTGATTTGGGATGCAATTTGATGTATTGTTGAAGCTTGATGTATTGTTTGATTAGGATGTTATAGTTGGATGAATGTGTGTATAAAGTGTATTCTTTTACATATGTAGTGTGTTGTTTACAGTTGTGGGTGTTTCATGGAGGGTATGATGTAATATTTTAGGGTGGTTTCCTTTCTCATTTAGACCATTAGGGGATAGGGTTATTTTTTTGTCACAAAACCCATCTACGCGCGTTTCAAGTGTGCGTGTGGTGTTAGGGTTAATTTTGTTTTCTATTCTTTCCATGATCGTAAATTTGGCCCAGCTAGTAAAGTCATGATCTGTTAAGTGGAAGTGCTGTTCTACAGATGGTGGTGGTCTACAGATTCTCTTCTGTATCTATGATTATATAATCTATATTGAAAAAGCCATTCAGACTTTCCTATGTATTTTTATTGCTATGAAATGTGAATAAAATGTGAATAACATTTTTTCTGATGCAATTAGATTCATGAGTTGAAGATTGAAAGTGAATGATTTTTCCATCAATGTATGCAGAGCTAAAGAATGAAAAACCTGAACGATATATTTTATTCCCTCAGAATTTTCCTCAGCTTCATGACAGAATCTTTCTTCTACAAGAAAGTATTTTAATGGCTAGAACAATGGGCTTTTTTTTACTCTCCTTTCATACCCTTTTATTAGAAAAAAGGTAATCATATACCATGTGGCAAAAAGAACCACATCTCATGTGCTCTCCTCATCGTTTTTATAATTCACGATTATTTTAATGGATTCAGCATTAAATACTTGGGGATTTGTCGTAAAGTAATTAATAGAATTGTGTGAATACGAGCTATTGTCAAACTCTGAGGGTTGACTTTATTATCGTGAATTTGTCAGACATTGGAATTTAAGTCATTTGAATTTAAGGCATGAATGAAAGAGAGAGAGAGGGGAGTGAGGGGGAAGAAATGGTGATGCCACGACCTCACGTCGTGTCAACTCACGTTTCCAAGTTCTCAGTATTTTCTGTAGATATTGAATTTCTGTGATGAATATACTACAATTGGGTTTGGGCTTAATTTTCGTTTGTCACCACGTTGACAATGGCATCATCAAAACCAGTGACGTAATGGCGGTTCGAATAATAGTGACGTACACAAAAACTGACGACTTATATCAACTTATTTTATAACAGGAACTACTAATAATAGATTTGAAATGGATCACGCAGTTTCAAAATTATATTGTATCAAGAAATTGATTCTGTTTTGTTTGTAATTTATGTGAAGCAAGGGAGTTTGACCCTAGCGCAGCCAAGGTTATTAGTATAGTAAAATTAGGAATTAATCAGCTAAGCCCTGACAAGATTCTGTTTTGAGCAATGCAAATCTTTTTACTGAAATTCCAAATTGCATCCTCAATGCATTCAAATTACCCCCTACTAGGATGCCATTTTAGGAAGAAAATATTAGATACTATAGACCTTGTTCAGATTCTCATTGTATTTCATTATAGTTTATAGCTGACTTTTAAAGAAATGTATGAATTATGTGAATATATACGTTCGTTTGTAAACCTGTTCTCCCAGTTGGTTGTTTGTTCCAGTGGCATAGGAACCATTTTTATGAATGCAGTTACTTGGAGCTGTATGGTCGTCAAAGAAATGCTGTAGTCTTAGAATAAAATAATTTGGTTGAATATTTTTACTTGATTCCTTTTGGTGTCGTTTAAAAATCTCATATGAAAATCAGAATGGGTCTTCTGAAAGAAACGATTTCTTAAAAAAGAGTGAGCTAATGATAAGTCTTTTGACGGTCTAATTTCTCGCGATTAGGCAAGGTGATCAGTAATCTCTTAAATCCTGTTTATCAAAGAACAATAGAAGACATAGATGAAAACAAGAAGAGTTTAATAAAGGGTTGTTTTTACATCTTTGGCAGGGAGAAAAAATATGTGGATATTAGCCAATTCAAAAGAATTAAGTAGAATATCTCTTTGAGAAAATGGTGAATAAACTTTTTTTTTTAAATTAAGTATTTACATTCATTGGATGCTGATAGCGATTCTCTTTCAATACGTTTCGAACGCCTGAATGCAAATCTTTATTGGAGACGACGCTTCCTCCAAGAAGCAAAAAGCCTTTTAAAAGTCCGATATTTCTTTTTATCTTTAGCTTTGCCTATGAAAAAAAAAAAGAAGATTTTATCGAAGAAATGAGACATTGCATGAAAGAGAGCAAATACATTGTGTCAGGATTATCAAGGCCAATAAGGACAGACAGAAACTCACTAATATCAATCGAGGATAATTTCGATGTAATTTTCAAATCCTTGTTTCGAAAAGAACAATTACAATAAAGATATCGGCAGGTGTTTCTGATTTTGTAGAGACAATAAAGATGTTTGCGTGGAAGAATTGATCAAACATTGATACGTTAACATATTAAAAAGGAATGAGGGAAATATCCTCGAAGTATGAAGGTGTACCAATTAATACACACCTGCAAATATAGAGATTTATATGGATCTCTCTATATACCAGACCGGTTTTTGTTTTTAATTCGATAAAATTTTCATAGATTACTTGAGAAATTTGTTTCTTGTTGGAAGCTTATCAAGGCCAATAAGCACAGACCAATCAGACATTTCATAATAATTTTCAAATCTATGTTCATAAGAGAACAAAAAATAACATAAGTGTAGACAAGTCTCGACTAGAGTAGAGCAGAGCAGAGAGAGAGAGAGAGAGAGAGAGAGAGAGAGAATTTAGTCAAATATTTCGACATTAAACGCTTAAAAAGAATTGAATAAAGCTCATCCTTGAGAAGAGAGACGAGTAATTTTATTTATGATTTATTGGACGCGATTAGCCATTTGAACACAATTTGGGAAATCTGTTTCATGTTGAAAGGCACGAATTGTTTTCAAGATTCTCAAGGCATCCCAACGCGACTCAGTGCCTTTTAATACAGACATGAGCTTTGGAATAATCGGTGCAACAATCAAAAGAGATATTTTCATGTAAACTGACGCATAAATAGATATTCGTCGTAAAACATAAGCACAGGTTCCAAAAATATAAACCCCTACAACTAATCTAATCAGAACTTTGGCAATTTCACACCGAACTGGGTGGTGTTGCTGAACGATTCTATCAAACAATTCCCGATAAATAAAACGCTCTTCCAATCTAATGTAAATAAAATCTTCGCATATCTTTGGTGCCAGAGTCATGGATAGTCTCTTTAAGGAAAGATACGTCTCAGAAATTGATTCAGAAATCGAAACCAAGAAAAAGACGAAAATTGCCAATAAAATGACGATGTCTGGTTTAGCTATAAAGGCTATCACAATGTCAATAGTATGTGAACTTAACAATTGGAAAGATGTCAAAAAGACATAAAGAGTGAGAAGAAAAAGGAGAACACTAGGCAAAAACATTACAAAACATATCAATCCAAATATCTTTCTACTAAATCTTGTGTGTATGTGTAATGAACAAACAAGACACTGCGTATAGATATAAGGTATTGCTTTAAAGATCTGCAGCATTGGGCACCCATAATAGAAAATACAAAGCAGTAATTCGGAGACAAAAAGAAAAAAAAATATGGAAGCACAGACAGAGGTGACAAACAAACCCATCAACTGAAAAATGAGTCGGGATTTATCGAATGTATCATAAGTCCATTTACAACGGTCAAACCATCGCTTAGCAACGGCCAACCAAAACGACGGATTTAAAGCAGTCAAAAGACTTGATTTCAGAATAGCGTGTAGCAATTTGTAATCATGCAAGTTGGACACATCTAAATTGCCATAATTTTGTAGCAGTTTGATGTTTTGGGCCAGGAACGTGAATGTTTCTCTTTGGTTGAGTGTGCTACATGCTATAGTTTGGCAAAGACGATCAGGAACATTAATCACAATCAGTCCTAAAATGACAAAAATTGAAAACCAAACATAAGGACCACCGCATACAGTGTTCTCGGCACTTCTTTTAAAACCAAAAATCATCGCTTTGTAACCAAGAGGAGTATTATTGTCAAGATAAGAACTTAGTTTTTCTTTCATTGAAACATTCAACAATATCAAATCTGTGAAAATTACAAACAAACATAAGATAACGACCAAGGATCTTCGGATTCTCGATACAATCCCTGATCTTTTCCCAAAGAGCAACAACCACCTGACGAAAATCGGAACACTATAATATGGATCATGTTCATTTAGCCAGCTTGATTCAGTCCCGAATGGTGGAAGGTATTCTTCGTTATTTTCAGAACTGGTGCTCACTGAATCAAACAAAGACGATATTTGTGGATGGCCGTTTAGTTTGGCTTTCGAAATAAAGCCGATAGCAAGAGGGGAAAATAGAAATACCAATAATCCTGTGATAAGTTGAAGTATATCGAGATTTGTTGTGGTGATCTTCTTGCCCCTGCATAAATCGATGGAATTATTATAACCCATGTGATAATGATTTACTTTACAACAATATCGACTGAAAATCGCTATAAACCTAAATTGCGGATTTTCTCTTTGGTCGTTGATATCGTAACAGACATGAGCAATGGCCTTGTTGTCTGGAAGATGTGCTGTAGAAACAATTCGTATAAGTTGTTCGAATACAAGTCGAAGGAAATCTACTCTTGACACAGTGCTTTCATTACAGGATTTCGACACCTCCATATTCACTCTTAATGAAGATGTATATTCTTTCAAGATAAACAAAGAACGAATTTCAAAGTCATACGAAGCATACATATAAACTGGTAAGCCATTTTCGCCATCGTACAACCACATGTATCCGTTGGGATCGGCAAAATGATCATTTGGTTTGGATTTTGTCAAGACATCGGCAGCTTTTGAGTCGTAATGAATTCGAAAGAAAATGACTTTCTTCCCATTTTCCAGGCTTGCATTGAACAATTTCATTGAAGATTCCGAGACATTGACAGTGCATTGGTGACGCTCTGCAGCTTGTACAATCATTGGATGATCGCTCAGAACATGTGACAATAGGAGAGCCATACAAAATACAGAGATCTGCATTATGAACTTCAGACCTCAGTCCATTTTCTCTGCAAATAAAACACATGAAAGTCATTAGCTATTTTTAAAAAACTTTTGGATCATCAAGGTATATGATCTATGAAATTCTACACGGTTGATTTTTTCCCTGCATTTTATCGCAATAAGATAAATTTTAATTCTCTGTGTAAAATATTCAATAGTAAAATATACAATCAAACTGATAAAAAGCAAATCCGACAAACATGCCTATTAGTGATGTTTCTTAACCTGTAATGGAGATTCCGTTTATGTTTTTTTTATATTAAATATCATTGACTTCATCAACAGAACAATGAAAAAAGATTACAAGCAATTTTATTCATATTTGCACATCATTAATAAATAGTTATTGTCTTTATGTAAAAAATATTAGTTTATGACAGTTGAAACCGAAGATTGGTCAGAGAATGACCTCTCTTGACCTTCCAAGTTAGCATATGAGAGAAGTTGATTATTAATTATTCTTCATGTCTAATATTAGGTCAATAGGTCTTGTAGTTTTAGCGTAAAAGAGGCACAGAAAAACAAACAAAAGGCTCAAATATCAGTATAGATATCCAACTTAGCTCCAGCACTCCAGCTTGTAATTTCGAGTAAAATCTAAAATAGTTTCAATTCATTACTTTTCAAGCTTTATTCCAACTTCAAAGAACGACTATGCTGCTGCAAATTTGGATGAGTACTATTGAATTTTCTGAATTTATTATTCATTTTTCCTCTTTGTTTATGATATTCTTCACCATTTTCTTCAATGACTTATTCATTCATCTAGCTCTGTATTGCTTGATTGTAACATCCCCTGCCCCCAAACTTCTGTCCATATATAAACTGGAATGTAGCTCCAAAGTCTCTGAATGTGCACCAATTTCGTAAAATATTTCAATCAACCCCCAAATCGACCCCTTCCCAAAGAAAACGAACCAAAAATAAATATATATATATATATAAATATATGAATAAATAAAATAAAATTTTTAAAAAAACATCTGAAAACTAAACCCAAACTCCCCACCCCCCCACTGCCTCGACCGGGGCTTGACTGGCCATAAAAACAAACAAATCAAATGTTAGATTAGATGGAAGAGCGACACATTCAATCACATCTTGCTGGGAGACGGACATGATATATTTAGCAACGAAAGGTGAAAAATTCAAACTTTTTCAGCTGCTAAAATAAAAATGTTATACGAACAAAATTCAATAACTTTTACTTAAACAAATTTGCGTAGTGAAGCAAACATCCCTGAAACTTCGGATGCAAATCAAAGAAACTTCTCAACCTTAGACAGAATTTGACTGTTTTAAGGTGCTCAATGATTCAGGAAGGGTTGTTTTCATTGGCTCTCATTTTCAATGAGAGATGAATATTCATAGATTCAGAAAAAAAAATTCTTCGATATAGTTGCACAAGATATTAGAGGAATTTGCTATTAAGCCGAGCTTGGATACTGTGACAGCACGTCTGCTGCACTGAAAGTCGTGGGTTCGATTGAGTGAAGAGAGTAGAAAAATCTTCATTAGGACAAATTTGCCTTTGCACTCAGCAACAGTGTCATCAGATTTTGAAAGGATGGGGTTGATGTTAAAGGAGGGGGGGGGTTCCCCCTCGATCTTGACCCATAACAGAGGAAAAAATATCCGTCCAAGATTTTGAGTACTTTTAAAGAGAGAGCGGGAAAAAAAAACCCTTGAAATGAAATTTGACCCCGGAAAGTGGAAATAAATCTCCTCTGTAACTTTGACCCCTGAAAGAGAAAAAAGTTCTTTATTTTGTCCCCTAAAAATGAAATTAAACGTTCCCTCTTGATTGTTACTCCTATTAATTGGCTTCCTCCCCAACCTCCGATTTGAACCTTTAAGAGTGAAAAAGAAATTGGTACTTGGTTTGAGTTCTATAAATAAAAATAAATGCTCCAACTTGAGTTTCACAAACAAAAGGAGGGGGGTATTTTTTTGAAAAAGAAAAAAATCTCTATTTTGAAACTAAAATAAAAAGGGGAGGAATTTTCTATCGATTATGACTCTTAAAAGAGAGGGAAAAAAATCCAATTCAATTTTGACGTTTTAGAGAAAAATGAAAATTGGATTTTGATCTTCAAAATACAAAAATGTTCTTCCCTCTATTTTGTCTCGTAAAAAAACATAAACAAAAAACAAAAAAAAAATAAACTCGATTTTGACGTATAAAGATGAAAATGATTTCACCCTCGATCTTTTGCTCCAAATTGTAAACCCCACCCCCTTCGTTTTTGATACCTAAAAGTGAAAAATATCTCCCCGCCCTTGATTTAGACCCTTAAAGCGAAGAAAAAAATCACCTGTCATTCTTGATTCCTAAAAGTGAAAGAAGAATATTATCGATTTTGAAGAGTGAGAAAAAAAATCTTCACCTTAATTTAGTCCCCTAAAAGTGAAATTCCCTTAAATTTCGACCCCCTAAAATAAAATAAAAATTACGCCTTAATTTTGACCCCGAAAAGTGGAAAAAAAAATACCCCCTGATTTTGATCCTTTAAAGTGGATAAGTAACCCTCGATCTTTTTTCTCCAAAATAAAAAAAAAGATCCATTCTGGCCCTCCTTTTTAGGGTCCGACTAAAAACCTTTTATATATTACATCAGATATACTGTAAACAGTGGGAACTGAAATCTATGAGAACCGTTAAGGTATTATTTTAATACCAAGTAGCTGTCGTTTTCGACGCCACTGCTGTATTGCTGTTATGCATAGTTAACAGATGCACACGGTCCAGCCTGGAAGAACGGTTACCAATCTTTCTATCATCAAAGACCCCTTTTATTTAGATGAATTTGCTCATAAAATCCAACGCTTTTAAAAGGTCTGCCTACTCAACAAGCTTACTCAACAAGGATACCCGGCAATACCCTTGCGCCCCTAGAGGCTGGCCAATCTTAACTTCAGAACTGCCACTCTATAGTATTCTGTCAGTCACCTCCTTACGTCACCTTGAACACTTTACATATAGGGAGTGTCTCAACAGGAGGAGTAGACGGTCTGACCATTGCATTGGCATGGAACTCGGAGTCATCGCGAAGCGATGAATTTTCTGTTTATATCTATTTGAATATGTTCTACCCCAGATATCAAGCACTCTACACTCGTTGAAAACTCAACCCTCAAAATATCATAACACACACACGCACGCACACACACTTTCTCTCTCCTCTCTCTCTCCCACACGCATATATATATATATACGTACATACATACACACATATATATATATATATATATATATATATATATATATATATATATATATATATATATATATATATATATATATATATAGTGAATGAGAAATATACATAAAAAAAGAATGAGAGAGGGAAAGGAGCAGGAGGGGGAGAGACTAGTCATGTTTAATATGATACATAGCAAATAACTGAGTTGGTCTTGGGCCATACACAGTTAAACATGGGAAATTTGATGAATAAAAACTATGAATCAAATCATGAGAATACAAAAAAATACGAAAAAGAAAATACATTACTTACAACTCGAAGCAAATTTCTCGATCTGTTTTTATTTCCTTTCAATTCCTGGGCCTGAAAGTTGAAATAATCCAGTCTCCACGAGGATATAAGAACAAACCTGCTTTCAGAGTGAATGTCATTTCGAAAGAAACCTGCTTTTCGAGTGAGTGCCGTTACAACCGGAACATTTATATTGAGATTGAATCATGATTTGCAGAAAGGCTTCACTTTTCAATAACGGAAAAACCCATACAAAACCAGAATCACTTATAACTGACAGAATACAACCATACTGAAACTACACTCGGGTCTCATTCAACCTTCACCACAACCACAAACGAAAGAAAAAAAAATATCTTTCCTCAGTCGTTGGACATTCGCCACACCTCTTTATGATGGGCGTCGCTGAGTTGGTACTTTCTGAATTTTTCTAGCTCGTCTCTCCATCAAGTACTCTGCCGGACTAGTTTGCGAATATGATCTCTGGGGATCCATGTTGTAGTTGTAAGTCGTGATGTCCATCGGTTGTCCGCCATTCTTGTAACACAGCCAGTCCATTGCCATTTAAGTTTTCTAATGGATTCTATAATGTCTCGGATTTCTGTTTCCTCATGGATATATTGTGTTGTCTTGTGATCTCTCCATCTGGGGTTGAGCATAATCCTTTTCTCTTCTCTCTTAACTTTTTCGATCTATGCTCGACATGCACGGATATTTTTCATATGCGAAAGTACCCATACCCCCTTGGTAAACTACCTATCTTTCTTCTCTCCGGTCACCTTTCGTACTCTTTTTTAAAACTATATAACTTTATTCCCGATCTTCTCTCTCTTCCAACCTCCTCAGTAACATTTTAGTAATATCTTATATCTTCCTTTTCTTTTTAGCTTCTTGTTAACTACCTTTTTAAAAAAAAATCTTATCGCCCTCTCCTTTCTTGATCTCACTGAACAATTTAGGTAACTTTTGTCCCCTCTCTCGCTTCCTTTACGTACCATTGAGTATTAAACCAAGAGAAGCCATCTGGTGAAAAGATGGTCGCTTAAATGTGAGGTAGGAATATAATAATTAAATACTTACGATACACACAGTCAGTGATGTAGGATTAGATTCCTATGCTAAAATCTTCGTGCATCTCACTCTTCCTACCCTTTTATTGAATTACTGAAAGTTCTTTGATGCCCCCTCTCTTTCCACTCTCATTAAACTTTCTACTTTTCCTGACTTGCAGAATTTGAAGATCAATAAAATGAAGTAACAAAGTAACAAGACTGACTGCTTCAGGGTCGAACTCCACTCGGAACTCGACTATTTCAGCCACTCGAATTTTCAAATAACAAAAAATTAAAAAATGCTCTCTGTACTCAATGAAGGGAAATTAAAGGAGTTTTATATTCTCGCGGATCATTTCAACTTTCAAGCCTAGGAATTGAAATAAAGAGAGAAAAAGACAATAACTATTTATTAATGATGTGCAAATATAAATAAAATTGCTTGTAATCTCTTTTCATTGTTCTGTTGATGAAGTCAATGATATTTAATATAAAAAAAAACATAAACGGAATCTCCATTAGAAACATCACTAATAGGCATGTTTGTCGGATTTGCTTTTTATCAGTTTGATTGTATATTTTACTATTGAATATTTTACACAGAGAATTAAAATTTATCTTATTGCGATAAAATGCAGGGAAAAAATCAACCGTGTAGAATTTCATAGATCATATACCTTGATGATCCAAAAGTTTTTTAAAAATAGCTAATGACTTTCATGTGTTTTATTTGCAGAGAAAATGGACTGAGGTCTGAAGTTCATAATGCAGATCTCTGTATTTTGTATGGCTCTCCTATTGTCACATGTTCTGAGCGATCATCCAATGATTGTACAAGCTGCAGAGCGTCACCAATGCACTGTCAATGTCTCGGAATCTTCAATGAAATTGTTCAATGCAAGCCTGGAAAATGGGAAGAAAGTCATTTTCTTTCGAATTCATTACGACTCAAAAGCTGCCGATGTCTTGACAAAATCCAAACCAAATGATCATTTTGCCGATCCCAACGGATACATGTGGTTGTACGATGGCGAAAATGGCTTACCAGTTTATATGTATGCTTCGTATGACTTTGAAATTCGTTCTTTGTTTATCTTGAAAGAATATACATCTTCATTAAGAGTGAATATGGAGGTGTCGAAATCCTGTAATGAAAGCACTGTGTCAAGAGTAGATTTCCTTCGACTTGTATTCGAACAACTTATACGAATTGTTTCTACAGCACATCTTCCAGACAACAAGGCCATTGCTCATGTCTGTTACGATATCAACGACCAAAGAGAAAATCCGCAATTTAGGTTTATAGCGATTTTCAGTCGATATTGTTGTAAAGTAAATCATTATCACATGGGTTATAATAATTCCATCGATTTATGCAGGGGCAAGAAGATCACCACAAAAAATCTCGATATACTTCAACTTATCACAGGATTATTGGTATTTCTATTTTCCCCTCTTGCTATCGGCTTTATTTCGAAAGCCAAACTGAACGGCCATCCACAAATATCGTCTTTGTTTGATTCAGTGAGCACCAGTTCTGAAAATAACGAAGAATACCTTCCACCATTCGGGACTGAATCAAGCTGGCTAAATGAACATGATCCATATTACAGTGTTCCGATTTTCGTCAGATGGTTGTTGCTCTTTGGGAAAAGATCAGGGATTGTATCGAGAATCCGAAGATCCTTGGTCGTTATCTTATGTTTGTTTGTAATTTTCACGCATTTGATATTGTTGAATGTTTCAATGAAAGAAAAACTAAGTTCTTATCTTGACAATAATACTCCTCTTGGTTACAAAGCGATGATTTTTGGTTTTAAAAGAAGTGCCGAGAACACTGTATGCGGTGGTCCTTATGTTTGGTTTTCAATTTTTGTCATTTTAGGACTGATTGTGATTAATGTTCCTGATCGTCTTTGCCAAACTATAGCATGTAGCACACTCAACCAAAGAGAAACATTCACGTTCCTGGCCCAAAACATCAAACTGCTACAAAATTATGGCAATTTAGATGTGTCCAACTTGCATGATTACAAATTGCTACACGCTATTCTGAAATCAAGTCTTTTGACTGCTTTAAATCCGTCGTTTTGGTTGGCCGTTGCTAAGCGATGGTTTGACCGTTGTAAATGGACTTATGATACATTCGATAAATCCCGACTCATTTTTCAGTTGATGGGTTTGTTTGTCACCTCTGTCTGTGCTTCCATATTTTTTTTTCTTTTTGTCTCCGAATTACTGCTTTGTATTTTCTATTATGGGTGCCCAATGCTGCAGATCTTTAAAGCAATACCTTATATCTATACGCAGTGTCTTGTTTGTTCATTACACATACACACAAGATTTAGTAGAAAGATATTTGGATTGATATGTTTTGTAATGTTTTTGCCTAGTGTTCTCCTTTTTCTTCTCACTCTTTATGTCTTTTTGGTGGTCCTTATGTTTGGTTTTCAATTTTTGTCATTTTAGGACTGATTGTGATTAATGTTCCTGATCGTCTTTGCCAAACTATAGCATGTAGCACACTCAACCAAAGAGAAACATTCACGTACTATTGACATTGTGATAGCCTTCATAGCTAAACCAGACATCGTCGTTTTATTGGTAATTTTCGTCTTTTTCTTGATTTCGATTTCTAAATCAATTTCTGAAACGTTTCTTTCCTTAAAGAGACTATCCATGACTCTGGAACCAAAGACATACGGTTTTTTCACTCATTGATTCTCTGGGTAAGATTGTATGATAATTTTTTTTTTTTTTGCATTTATGCATCGAGGCTTGGCCTGCCGAAATGTTGTTCGTTTGTTTTTGCTTCACATTGAAGTATGATACTTTTTACTTCATTAGAGTTTCTTCGATTGAAAATCATCGAATGGAAACATTTCCCATGTTTGCAAAAAGGCACTCTTTGCTTCACTCAATATTTTGATCAGACCAGAGCCAATTTTTTGTTTCATTCAACTCCGATCAAGCCAGCGCCGATCACTAATGATTTTTGCAAAATGTTGGAAATTTTAGTATTTGCTACCTGCGTGTAAAAAAACAACAAATTTTAGTATTTGCTAACTGCGTGTAAAAAACGAGAACAAAAATAAATAATGTCTGATTGACGAATTCGGGCGAGAACAGATTTTTTGGATGCCCCCTCCCCAGGCATTTGAAGGAAGCGAAATTGACAGGAGTTTCCAGGAATTAAGCGCTATGCAATTTTCTCGGAAGCGTTCATTGTATAACCTATGTAGAGCGTCAACACAATAACCACAAGTGCGGGAATATTTATCCGTGGGAAGATTTTTTTTGCCATTTGTTAAATCTCAAACAACTGTAAACCAAGAAATATACCTACTAATCTTATCCAGATCAAAATCACAAGAAAGGTATGTTTTTTTTTTCTTTTTGTTTGATTTTTACTGATAAGTATATATATATATATATATATATATATATATATATATATATATATATATATACTTTTACATTATATATATATATATATATATATATATATATACTTTTACATCATATATATACTGTTACATTATATATATATATGTATATACAAATATATATATATACTGTTACATTATATATATATAGATAGATAGATAGATAGATAGATAGATAGATAGATATACTTTTACATTATTTATATATATATATATATATATATTCATACTTTTACATTATATATATATATATATATATATATATATATATATATATATATATATATATATATATATATATATATATACATGTACATATACATACATACACAAATTAAATCCGGAGCAGTATTGACAATAAAAATTTGTACAGGTTTTTCACCCCTTTTTTACGCTTGGATAGTGCAATGGTTGACACGTCTGCCTCATGCGCAGACTGTTCCAAGTTCAATTCCTGAGAAAAGAATGCGGAAAACTCTTTATTAAAGCAAATTGTCTATATACCCAGCAGTTAATCGTGTACGCTGTAAGCTGTGTGATTAGGGTCGAAATATCCCATCAGTAGACTAACATCCTTCCCAGGGATGGTGATAAAAAACCTTGTAAGAATAAAAGTCTTGGTCTCAACCAGATTTGAAACTTGCAAGGATCACTAAGCTGACACATTCAATGGACATCGGGACTTCGTACCGACTGTTTACTCTCCCGGGAGTTATCTATTGAAGAATGTTTTTCGTCACTACTTTTACCTGTATAACTATGAAAGATTTTCATCTTGCATGGCCTTCACGTGATTGAATATATCGATGAGAAGCGCTGACCAATAACTGTATTTACGTTATTCCCAATGAATGTGGGGAGATCTGTACAGGAGAAACGGTCAGACATCTGAGAGTCCGCCTTGATGTGCATAAAGAAGACGTAACCGAAGTTGAAATAGAAAGGTCTGGGATGGCTGAGCATATCTGGAGGGAGAGAGAAAAAAGAGCACTCTCCTCTCTGGGAAGAAATCTGGATAATCAGGGAACGCTGTCGGAAGCAGGAGAAAATTGAAGGTTTTGTAGTATAGGCTTGAACGTAACTGAACTCGAGTTCGATGGGAACTGTTTTCATTTATTAGAGTCATGAAATAAAGTTATTATGACTCCTTAATATAAGTAACCACACAAAAAAAATGTCACCAATTTTTGCTATGGCCTGGTGTGTATAATTTTCAAGATGGCCATCAAATACTTATAATGTCCACTACTTGTTCATTATTCACCCGAGACGAGTCTCTTCAATGGTTTTATGTAGTACAGAGTGTGGTTGATAAGATATCAAGAACATACTGATTACGCAAGCGGCAATACTACCACCACCATGAAGGGCAGAAGTTGTCGATGCCTAGGTGATTATCAAGTTTTGTGTGTTTGGCAACCATGCAACACAATATCACAACTACAAGGATTTTATTTGCGATTTATTCATTTTTACTGTTTGAAGAGAAATCGGTACAACTAAACAAAGGTATCTCCGTACTGTCGTGAACAACACAACAAAATATCAGCTGCAGGAAAACAGAAAGTGTCAGAAAAATTAAGCGAAACTAAGCTTTTAAGACCGATCAGAATCAGAAAAAAAAAACTACTTTTTATTTGATTGTATGATTTTTATAGTTTAAAGACGAATTAAATTCAATTGAAAATTAATACGAACTATTACGCATGCACTCAAAGCGAATATCCGATATACGTATGAATTCGAAGTAAATATCCCGTGTACGTTTCTAGGAAATGAAATTGACAGGGATTTCCAGGAATTAAGCGCTGTGCAATTTTCTCAGAAGCATTCATTGTGTAACCTATATTAGCGTTAACAGAATATCCACTCAAGTGGGAATATTTTTTTGTGATTTGTTAAGTCTCAAAGAACTGTAAACCAAGAAATATACCCACTAATCTTATCCAGAGCAAAATCACAAGAAAGGTATGTTTTTTTTCTTTTTGTTTGATTTTTACTGATAAGTATATATATATATATATATATATATATATATATATATATATATATATATATTTTTACTGATAAGTATATATATATATATATATATATATACTTTTACATTATATATATACCGTTACATTATATATATATATATATATATATATATATATATATATATATATATATATATATACTGTTATATCATATATATATATATACTTCTACACTATATATACCATTACATTATATATATATATATATATATATATATATATATATACTGTTACATTATATATATATATATATATATATATATATATATATATATATATATATACTTTTACATTATATATATACTGTTACATTATATACATACTGTTACATTATATATATACATATATATATATATGTATATATATATATATAAATATATATGTATATATATATATATATATAAATACATATGTATATATATATATATATAAATATATATGTATATATATATATATATATATATAAATATATATGTATATATATATATATATATATATATATATATATATATATATATATATATATATAAATATATATATGTATACTTTTACATTATATATATATATACTTTTACATTATATATATACCGTTACATTATATACATACTGTTACATTATATATATACATAAATATATATATATGTATATATATATATGTATATATATATATATATATATATATAGATATATATGTATATATAAATATATATATGTATATATATATATATAAATGTATCTATATATACTTTTACATTATATATATATATATATATATATATATATATATATATATATATGTATATATATATAAATTTATATTAGCTGCTACGTATGAATATAAATATATATAAATATGGAAATCTCTACAGCTTTAAACACTGAAAATACTTATTTTTTAAACTTTTTCAGGTCACTTATATCCGAATAATTGTTAATGTAATTTTCGTAACTTATGTGAATCTTTACAATGTTTTTTCCCTGTTTTTCATATACTTTGTTATTATGGTACCAAGTGTAAATTTTCTCTTGTTGGTATGATCATTAATGCACCAGAGTCGGGGATTTTGAAATCAAAATAATTAAATTAACATGTCTCCCAACAGTGTTGATCGAACACCACGCCCTCTCAGCTATGATCTTTATACATAGCTTATGTCTTACATGTAGTTGGGTATTTTAAAAAAAAAAAAGTTCTTTATAGCGTATTATCATAATTGTATTGTATATGGATGTTATTACATACTTCAAATCATTTAATTTTTTTTCAAAACAGAGCTTACTTGCGTAGGTTATACCCCACCCCCTAAAAAGTATTTAACGATATACATATAGTTGTTCTGATCGATCTGGAGTACTTATGATTATTTTTCAAATTTTTATATCTCTTCTTTCTCTTGATTCGTGAATTAACGATTGTAGTAGTATTTTGTTCAAGGTAATTGATGCTCTCCTTACGAAGATCGATTTCTTCTGTTTTTGTGTTCAGTTTAGACTGGACTTGATGTACTTGTACCGTGTTTTCTTGTGTTTGCTCAGTAACATTTATACTGTCAATTCTTTCCAGCTCGATTTGCTTCTGAGAGTTTTTCTTTTTCCATTCCTCGACCAGATGATCTGTCTCTTTCGATTTTTTTTTCTATATCTAATCGATATTGCTTTGTTGTGCATCTGTGAATTAAAAAAAATCCTGGCATTTTCCACCGATGTTGAATCTGGCCATCTTTTATTCAAACTTGCTGGTAACAGTTTGAATTTCTTCAACGTTAGCCGACCAATGAATGTAGCCTAATGTAATGCCTCCGGACCCAACGATGGTTTCGAACTTCCTGAACACTAGTAGCGCCCGTTGGTTGCCGTTGACTGTCAGTTATTATACTTTCCGGTCGTGCTGACCATGGGCGTTTAAATGTTGGCGTACTTTACCCTCAAAGGAGTGTTTATTCCCTGTCCCACTACAGCAAAATGTGACACAAGGTTGAAGCTTAACATGGGAAGAAAAGGAACCATCCGTCCAAAAATTAGCTCCAGCTGACGCGACTTCGATTGCCAAGCGACCGTAGAAGCTAAAACAACCTTTACCCACAAGGATGTTGAAGCGTGGTAATTACCTTTCTTACCAGCTCTGTAAATAACCTCAACATCACTGACCGGTTCAGGGCTTCTGAGGTGACTCGTGTCCCTTGCAGTTCGTTGTTTTCGCCGTGTTGGCCTTGGTCTGTAGACGAAGTGGTTCCACTTCAAACAGCTACTGCATTGGCAATTAAATGCAGAGCAGTTCTGTTGGCCGGAATGGTGTGGCCATGAGCTACCACAATTACGAAAGTGTTGCTCTAGCAGTAGTGGGAACCGTGTGTGATGGTATAATCTAGTAATTCTAATAGTGTGTTGATGGACAGTACTGGCCACATCATGATGGTCGGTCATATGTTGAACGAAGGAGACCGTAGGTTCCGATGTCCGTGCATATCGTAGCAGGTGCTGCAGGAACATATTTGGACTGGCTCATTCTTTTCCGCATACTTCGGATGATTTGCAGCCAGTTATGATCTGAGGCTTGATTTCTGTGTCCTCATCAGTGAAGTTACATGTTGTGGCTAATTGTTTCAGTTCATTAAGGAACTCCTCGACGTTGCCCATACTTTGTTTGAGTAGCCTGAAAACGAACTTTTGGTACTCCACATTCTGTCGTGGATGAAAGAAATTTTCAACTGCTTGGTCAAGCTCATTGGAGTATGTCTCGTCATCTCCGGGTGTAATTTGTTCCGCGGATAAAGAATGCACTATGGAAAGAAGGAAACACCATTTTTTTTTTTTCGCAGATGGGGTGGGATAAAGGGGAATGGACGGAAAAAAATATTTTCCACCAACGTTACGGGAATATCATCCTCTTGCAAGCGTAACATTTCTGTTGCTCGAGTGTGAAGCAGCGGCTTCATGCAGGAGTGAAGCAGATGAGAAATGGTTGTGAGGAGGACAACCGAACACAAGTGATAGTTGGTGTCTGCTCCCGATTCGTTGGTGGTCGAGGGCCGATAACCCAGGGGCGGTTGCTTTCCTTAATTCACATTTGAAATCTCTCTCTCTCTCTCTCTCTCTCTCTCTCTCTCTATATATATATATATATATATATATATATATATATATATATACATACACGTACATATATTATTTATACATATGTATGTACATAAAAATATTATTTATACATGTATATCTAATATCTTTACATGTGTATCTTAAATACTTATACATTCTATTTATTTATATATTCTACATATCTATATATTTATATTTTCATATATTTATACATATTATTTATATATTTATATGTACATTTTATATATATCATTCATATATATATACATATATATATATATATAATTTATATATGTATATATATAATTTATATATATATATATATTTATGTATATATATATCATTTATAAATATATGTATATATTATTTATATATCTATATATATACAAATCATTTATAAATATATATTATTCATATACATATATGTATATAAATCATGTACACATATTATTTTATCTATGTGTGTGTGTGTGTGTTTGTATTGTCGACATCACATGGTAAATGACATTGAGTATGCTACTTATATATATATGTATATATATATATATATATGTATATATATATATATATATGTATGTATGTATGGTGAATCTAGTAGACAATATGGACACACAAAAGTTTTGAAACTGGATTGAATTTATTTCTGTTACATGTTTCAAGAGATTGTTAACTCTTGTTGTCAAATGGGAGATATGATAAAATTTTGCGAATGACGAAGTTTGAATATTGTTTTTCTGAAATTTGTTATCTTCATTGATGAGGAAGTAGATGTCTTCATTTCAAAGTCAAAATCATTTTGAGAAAAAATATTTTTGAAAGAATTGCAGAGATAGGTTCTGTTTACTGTATAAACGTTTCCCCCTTGGATGTCAAAAGTGAACAAGAAACCTTTTCCTTGATTGAGATTAGATTAAAAAGTTTAGGGGAAAAAAACATTTTTAATCGCTTTAGAGGGGGCTCCATTCATGATAAAACTATTATGCAAAACTTGACCCTTACTTTTCTCTCAAAACACTCACACACACACTCATGCTCTCACACACACACACACACACATATATATATATTCATATATATATATGTATATATATATTCATATATATATATATTCATATATATATATATATATATATATATATTCATATATATATATATATATATATATATATATATTCATATATATATATATATATTCATATATATATATATATTCATATATATATATATATATATATTCATATATATATATATATATTCATATATATATATATATATATTCATAAATATATATATTCATATATATATATATATATATATATATTCATATATATATATATATTCATATATATATATATATATTCATATATATATATATATATATATATATATATATATATATGTGTGTGTGTGTATATATATGATGTTTAGTTTTTAAGCTGTAAAGCTTTCTAGACTATATTTATTGATTAAATACACAAATTTTATGTATGACAATGGTATACTCTTGTTTCTCTTTATTCAGCTCCTAAGATAGACAATGTAACTTGGCCTTACTATTGTATCTATACTCAGAAGATAACTTCCACTATGATTTGAAGTGTGATGGTTTGAGAAAGTTGTAATTATTTGCATTGCAAGCATCATATGATACTGTTTTATGAAGGTTTGTTAACTCAGGTTACTTTAAAGTTTGTTGCTTTTAATTGTTCTCTGATGTTTTGTATTTTTTATTTTTTGTGAAAATGGTTTTATTTGTTTAATAAATTGAAAGATATTATTTGTTCAAACAACTTTCATCTTCAATTCACATTATTTACTTTTTTTTCAAGCAGAAAAAAATTCTCTTAATTGTTTTTTGATTGTTCTGGTTCAGTGCAAGTTTTTCGTTGCATTATTGATTCGGTTTGATCCAGATTTTTCAAAGTTTTTCTTTATCATCTTTGAGTAAAGTTCATTATTTGGTTAGGTATTTTAACGTTTAATTTCTGTCACTAGTTATTTTCTTAGTTTTTAATTCCTATTTTGTTACTTCCTTTTTTTTTTTTTTCTGTGTTTTTTACATACTTTACTGGGTTGTTTTTAGTTATTAGAAATTTTTAGAGTAAACTATTTTGTATGATGACTCCTGACACCAATCTCTAACTTCAATTTATGCAATTCATTTTCATCCCTAAATTTTAAGATTTGTAGTTTTTCTTCTAGGCTCAGATTACACATTGAATGAAAGTTCTTACACACATATTTTTCTAATTTTCCATTCTATCTTGGGATTTTTTCTCAATCCCTATGTTTCCAGAACAGAATAGAGAGTGAGATGAAGTTTTTGTGCTCTTCAAGATCAGAAGAGGTATTATGATTAGCTAATCTGCTCTTGAAATTCAATATAGAGATTTCTATGTATAATTCAGAATAACTTTGATCTGGCTGTATATATATATACCTTCACTCTATATACTATTTCTGGCATTAGGTTATTGTTTTGTAGAAGGTATTTTTCAGGTTCTCTACATTTACATTTTTGATCTAGACTTCCATTCGATTTTTTATCATTTATTTGATTGAAAATTTGATCATCATGCTTACAGATTTCTCTTTCCATATTATCAATGCTGCTGTACGACAACTTTGATTTATTTGAGGGAAAAATCCAGTGTAATCTATTATTCAGTAGGAAGTATTTGCAAAAAAAAACACCATATATCTAGCAACTGTGTCTCCCAAGGAATATCCAGTTATAATGAAAATCTATACTTGGGCTTCTATCGTAGAGTGGAAATTGAGATTACAGAAGTTCTTTCTAACAACCAAAACATAGGTATAGAAGAGGACTATTAAGATATTTTTGGTCCTTAAAGGATAAAAATTTGCTCCCGATAATCAAATGTAATGTTCTAAACAAGTCAAGGACACCCCATCTGTCTGGAAGAAAAATTTGGAATTATGATATTTAGAAATAAATTCTAATTATTGAACCATCTAAATGAAGTTAAATGTCGCCACAAAGAAAAGTTTAAACTAAAAGTTAGTTAAACTATTTTTCTTTACGTTAATAAACATCTGTGCTGATTAATTATTGAATTCCAAAATACAATTTGACCTTGACTGCGAAGAAGCAGCACAGGGTTGCCGAGATAGCCATTTTTTGGCTAGATCTGAGGGGATTATTTTTTAAAATTTAGCTGATAAAAATCTACGATAGTCAAAACTCTGGCCAATTTTGGAAAAAGATATTTACTGAGTTTACAAAATCATTTGTATGAATCTTTCAATGGGATTTAGCAACCAATCGCTTGTCTTATTTAGCGTAATTAAAGTAATTCCCCCTCGCATCGTTATACAATATTTTAGCAACCTTAACATTGCTTAATATGCTCGTTCAATGTAAGCAGTCCGAACAGAATGAAAAAATATGGCTGATTGTATTGCTCATGATGGCTTAGCTCCATAAGTTATATTTCATATTATAATCTTCTTCTTCTTCTTATCATCATCATCATCATCATCATCATCATTATCATTATTATTTGTAGTAGTTGCAGTAAAGTAAATAGAGGAAAGGGCAGAGACTTTGCTGTAGTCATAGTCATAATCGAGGTTGATATTGGTGTTTGGACAGCTATTTATCATCATTACTCAATAGTAATCATGAATTTGTTTCTCTTTTCAGCATGATGGCGTCAAGTGAAACTTTCAAACCAGGATTGTTTGATATTGGTTTGAATATTGAGAAGAAGCTGAGCAAGCAAGATCTAAAAGTTGAGGACAAGCAATTGAAATTCCATCTCAAGAACAAACCTAGTTACATGATACCAGCAATCTGCAATCTGCAGGCAGTGTTGTCATTCCACATGGACTCAGGAAGAACGGACGCTCGTGAGATTCTGGAAAATTTGATTGTGGAATATCCAAATGATTTGAATGTTATTGCCGACTTGATTTACCTCTACAAGAAGATGGGCCGCGAGAGAGATTCTCATAGGTATAAAAATCAACTCAAGTCGAACATGAATGACCAACTGCTGCAGGCAAGAAGTATTTTAGCTCAAGCATATGCCCTGAATTATGATTTGACACACGAACATGACAAAACACCCAAGGTCCTGCTGAAAGACGCTTGCAGACTACTTAAAATCGAAGATAAGCACTTAGAACTGGTGGACAGAGCCATCAACTTAGTCTCGGATTCCTATAAAGTGCTCAATACAATCCCTGAGACGGTCTTCGAAAAAACGATTGATGACAAGGAATTAGCTGTCATAAAGTTTGAAAAAGGAATCAAAATACTTGAAAAGTTGAACCGTTCTAAAGAAGAGATTTTCATCTGGAGACACAATCTTGCCAATGCCAGGGGCAAGTTGGAAAATTGGAGAACTAAAAGAGGTGATGATTTTAATAGCCGCTATAAAAACTGTGTAAGTGCACTGGAAACACATTTAGATGTGATCGAAAATCTTTCCCCGATTGAAAGCTTAGATGATCCTATTAAAGTATTTGTCGCAAGGTCATACATATATTTTGCTCAATTGTATATTACACGGAAATCTGATATAGATGATAATATCAATACACCAGAAAGAATCAAGAGATATGGTCGAGATTTGGATTCGATGTGTTCAAAGGCTTTGTCCATTTGTCCGGAAGACAAATCAGTGTTGGTAAGGAGTGGACAATATTTTTCTAGTAAGAACAAATATTTGGAAGCTGTAAAACATTACAATGAATCCATCAGACTTTTCCCAGATATAGACATCAACTGGTTCTCCTACTCAAGCCGAAGTGAAGCATATCTAAGTTATAGCATAGATCTGAGAAAAAAAAAATCTGATGGAGACCGAATCAATGAGTACTTAGAGTGTGCTTACAAAGATGCAGAAGTGAGTCTCCAATCTAAATGTACAGAAATGTGTATGCTGAGAATGGCGAGAATTTGCTTCGAGAGAGCGATGACTAATTATAGACCAGACACACATTTTTCTTGTCAGCGCAGAGAATTCATCCACGAAGCTCTGGAAATTCTTCACGAAACGATTAATAAACGGGAGATAACCAAATATTCTAAAATTTATAATGATTTTGGGATGTATTACCCATATATCAGTGAATATAGGAAAGCTATTCAGTCTCTAAAAACTTCACTGGAATTGAACGGGTGGTCAGAGAAATTTCCTGAGGCGTTTGTTAACCTTCACAGGTGTTTTGTAGCTTTTTACCTGGAAAAAAAAGATAAAAACTTACTGAGTGAATTCCGGTTCATGCTGAAAGAAGCAAAGAGAAGACATCGCAGCAAATGGGTATCACATGCCATGGATATGATGTGCCAACATGAACCTGAGATGCTGACTGATTTAGTACAAAATATGATTGAATGGGATGTGAGAGGTTGCGATATGCTTATTGATGAAGCATTGAACCAGTCCTCCAGCCAGACTCAGCAAGAGCCTATCATAAATTGCCAGAATCTGAGGAGGCAATTTGAAACAAAGCTTCTTGAAAGAAACGATCCAGAATCTGACATTAATGGACCGACAGAGATTCAGAAATCACAGACCACAGAGACCTTCAAGTATGATTTTTTTGTTTGTCACTCAGAAAATGACAAAGACTGGGTAAATTGGATGCTGCGGCTAGAGCTTGAAGATCACGACGAAGGCAAATTTAAAGGTGAGTGCCAGTTATTCCCAAAGGCTCATCAATCGAAACACTATTGATAAATATTGTCTGCTATTCTGAGACGAGACATTGTCATTATTTCACCGGTTGTTTGGACCAATATCCACACCCTTGTTATTTATATCAAAATATTTACTTCGGCCAACGAAGTTGGTGTAGAATATGAATCTACTCATGTTTGTCAGTTTTCCCACGAAATATCTCCGAAAGTTTCAATAAAATTCAATAATATTTTGTGATACAATAGAATTAGCAGAATTTGGAGGTAGTTCTATGATGTTTTCGATTGAGAGATATTTTTTCATAGATTATAACTATAATCCTATGTATGGGAATCATTATAGTTTTTCCACAAAATATATCCTAATGAATTTCAGCGATATTCTGTAGAGGGGGCCATGGGCTAAGGAAGAATTGATTAAAGTTTGAAGTGCATACAGGATCTAATTTAGGTTGAGAAATACATGCCTCTGCCAATGAAGTTGAAAGATGTGTACATTTCAACTCATGTTTTCCTGTCAGTCCACACAATATCCTCAAAACTTCTCAATGAATTTCAATGTCATTTTGTGGAAAGGTGGGTCATAGACTAAGGAATAAATTTGGAGGGAGATTCGGGATCTTTTTTCTATTGACTTATATTCTTTCAGGTATTGAGACAAGAAGCCGAAATATCGAAAATCAAAACTCATATAGTTACCTTCCTCGCATCGTAGCTAAATATCAAATTGTATTTCATTCAATTTTCAGTTGGTGTATGGCGTTAGCAGGGATATGTGCTCTCTGATATATTTCAGTTTAGCCGATGTGTTCTTCAGCCTTCCTCATTGTTTGATATTCTGATATTAGTCATGGTCATGATTTCATCAGTTATTGGGACCAGTGTCCTTATCTTTGTTGTTTTATCACAATGAGTCGACTGATATGATCTTTAGTCTTCTTTATCAGAATTATACAATGATTTTTTCAGATCCGTTTACTTACGTTTGTTTTTTTTCGGGGGGGGGGGTCAACATTTCCACCGTTGTCTATTCTGTTGGGTAATGTCAAACAAAACCCTTTAATTAAACTATGGGGATATGTATTGACCAATGCCCTTTTTAGAGGACCAGAAGTCAAATGACAAAAGCAGTTTTCACAAATGCAAAAGATCAAACCCAGTAACTATCAGAAACGGCGGCAAAACATAAATGTTTTCCATCCAATGAGGAAAGCAGCTACTGAGGTATCATTTCACAAACACTGTCACAGGAACCAATCTGGATCCGTAATTACAGAGGCGGACCAGTCACTTACCCAAATGCAGTGGCCTGTAGATATCCCTCAGAGTCATTTCTTGACAAGGGATCAGGGGTACAAGTTCCCTTCCCTGATTCTACCCTCAAGAACTTAGTTCCTGTCAACCGAATTTCTGATACATTGATACTAACTTTGGCATCTAGTAGATGTCAATCTCGTCAATGTATTATGTTGAAAAGAAATGAATACCAATAGTTAGTTCTTGAATTTACCCTTCTTCATTCCTTTCAAACCTCCTATACTGTGCCAGCTTAGCTTCTTCCACTCTCCTGAACAATTATCAACTCAGTCTGCAGTGACGTTTCCTACGGATGTCCATACACACAGTAATAGGCAACTGGCTACGTAGATATTGTACTGACTACCGCAAACTTGTGACTCTGATCGAGCTCAATTTGATCCCAAAACCTATGCTACCATCTTTCTATATACCTTTCACGTCCAGTGTTCCCAGGAAAACTGTCACTACATACCCTTATGGATAAAATGTTATGGAAAGTAAGAGACCTGTCGAATGCTTGATGGTACAATAGCCGAAACGTTGCGAAAACAACAAAGCCTAGGAAAATGGATCATTTGAATCAATGTTTACTAGTAACAACATCACATTTCAGAAGTTAAGGCAAGATAATGAGTTACAGTTAATTTTGGCGAGTATTTATTTCATTTTTGATTTGTCCGTAAGCAGCGTTGATCGAAAATAAAGAATAAGCCTCTGGTAAGGTTTGAACTCGCATCGCTAATCCTCAGGAGCCTGCCTTTCCAATTAGTCTGTAAACAGCAACTGGTTATTGTTATTCAAATCTAAATATAGCTATTATTCTTTATTTTTCTGGTCGTCTGATACGCTGCCGTCTTCTAAACTTAAATACACTGGTAGGGTTAGTTGTGATAGAATTCAGATATCTTATGTGAAGCATTTTCAGTTATCATCAATAATTATGGTGTAATCGGAGTAGTTAGAAAAATTCAAATTACAAACATTGAATTAAAAACCTGTTTTAAGTATTGTTTTTTTTTTACAGCCAACTTTATGCTATTTTCTTGTAATTGAAGCAAAATTGAAACTTTAAAGAAGTTATTTAGATTATTGCCATAAGTATTACAATTTAGAAAAAGTCTGTAATCAGTGTTATATTATGCAATGGTTTTGGTTCCTTCTTAGTTCAGATGATCAATCATACCATTTGATGCAAACTCATTTGGGCGTTATGTATGCGAAACATTAACATAATATCTTGACAGCATTCTCATATATGAACAAAAACACAAGTTTAGAGATTTTGAACGTTTCAAAACAACACTGACTTTTGTATTTATAAACTGATGAATATTTATTTATAGACTGGCACTTTTTCCTGCCGTTCCTCCCTTGTCCACTGACTTGATTTAATATTTATTTATACAAACTCTCATAATGTATTTCATACGTAATCCATTATGACTTTTAGATTATAACAGGACTCAGACAAGCAGACCAGCAAACATACCAATTTACATACTTGGCTTTTATATGATAAGATTACTACATATTTTTAAAGTTCATAATTTTTTCAATCATGTAAGAGATTGATTCTTGAGCAATAACTCCCCTCTCTCTCTCTCATTCAAAACTAAAACAACATACAGAATATGAAACTTCTCTCAACTGTCATAATTCTCTCTTTCTTTCTTTTCACTTTCTCTCTTTCTTCCTTTCTCTATTTCTCTCTTCGCTTCTTTTCTCCCCCCCCCCTTTTTTTGCTTCACACAGGCAGACGATATATTGCATCTTTGAATTGGCATTACCTAGGCCTGCTGGTATCACCATGACAACGGAATGTTTCAATTTTGAGGTTAGAACAGGTTGTGTGACCAATAGATATACTTTGTGTTTTATATCACAGGAAATATTTTACTAGTATTTCTTTCATCTTAAATTATGTTGCTTTATTTTGTAACCTCCTGGATGTCATTCTAGAATCATAAGAAAGCAAACGTCAACAGGGATTATATTTTCTTGTTTTGTTTTTTTAGGTTTCATACCGAGCCGTGATTTCATACCTGGTGAACATGTGATAGACAGCATGATCAAAGGAATAAAGCAGAGTTGTAAACTTCTAATTGTCCTGACGCCGAATTACATTGACGACAATTGGCAGAGATATGTCGGCGATACAATGATTTTCTCTGTTATTGAAACGAAAGTGGAAGAAAAGACTATCATCCCAATAATCCTTGAGGAATGTAACATACCGGACAAACTTAAAATCTTTACCCCGATCTATTTCACCGAGGAAAGTAACTGGGAGCGGCTTCGTAGGAACCTTCGCATCAATTTAGATGCAGAGACGGGACTTGAAGAAAGAATGTCTGCCCTGACCACCTGCGATATTGACGAAGACTAAAGAGCATTTAAAGTTGAATAAGACATTAGCTCTGGCAATACATGATGCTAGAAAACTGAGCTTAAGTTAGTCTTTTTCTTTAATTTGATACTGTGGCCAATAATTAGATGTAATTAGAATTATAATGAAGTAGACATGCGAGTGAACATTTGCCCATAGATGAAGCAATTAAAATTTTGAATAATCATTACCACAATCTCCGAGCTGACAACAAGCAAGGTGACGAGGTATTCTTGTCTTTCCATTTGGTTATTTTTGTTGTATCCTAATGACCAACTGATGTGATCACACGGCACCAAATCTGTATATTTTTTTTTTGATATGAATAAAATACATTGAAGAAGAATCCGACGCTTGGTCAAGGTGGGGCATGAGGAATGTGCTGGTCTTCTCTGTCTTGAGAATAACTTGGCTGATCTCATCACACTTTATTATTTCTTTCACTATAACAACGCATTTATTCTGAGTTCAGTAAACCCTCTGTTTAACAGACTGATAGGGATGGACGGTTGTTTCTTAATTGCGAGTAATGTCCATCAAATCGATTGTTATCTGAAAAGGGTCATTTTTACCCTTTTTAACTTTCGAATACAAATATTTTAGCACAAAGTTATCTTTGACGCGTTATAAAATATAAATTTACTGAATTATGATACAGAACAAAATTTGCAAAAAAAGGTAATCGTCCAGCTATAGTCCTGGATTGCCGAAGATGTTCATAATAAGAGACTATTTTTCAATAATCTTTAATTTCTTTGCCACATTTAAGTTTGCATAATTCTGCGTCAGTTGATGGCATTGACTTGCGAGGATTGCGAAATCATTTAATGAATTAAAGTAACATTCAAAAGTTGCAGATGATGACAGAATGTTCAACCAAAACAAAAGCAAAAGAAATCCCAAAATATCTAGTTGTTCCAGAAAATTATCTAAAAGATTATCCGAAATTGAGGCAAAAGCATTTAAACATATCTAGATGTTTAAGGAAATTTTCCTAAAATACACAGCATATCAAACCTTCATTCATTGTGTTTTATATCAAAGAATAAAAATAACACCAAAAATCTAAGGACTGTAAAGTGAAAAGAGAAGCGCACAAAAATCCCCGGGACAGAATAATAAAAGAATGTATTTGTTGAAATGTGTATTAAATAAGATGATTCGATTGTAATTTTAAGAAGTAAGAAGAGATGTGCTTTTGGAGTTGTTCTACTCTTGTTAGAATAATGTTTTTAATTGTTCAATGAAGATATAAGTGCATAATATTCATAGTATAAGAGATATGGTTCTTATATATATTTCTCGTCAAGGAATCGTTAGAACGGAAGATGTTGTTGGAGATAAAGGATTTTGTTTCCACTTAGTTTAGTGTTAGCATCACGCACTGACGTCACTGAAGATGTTGAAGAAGGAAGGGATATGTATAAAGAGAATGCACGCCGAGAATGAACGTAGACGCGGAGATGAAACTTTTGTGGGGCATCTTTGGTTGGAATGTGAACTGTTTGTTGATTGTATAGTCCTGGATTGTTCCAGTAGTTCTGGATGAGGAATGGGTAGCGCCAAGATGTTGGAGCAAAAGGATTTTGCTTCCATGTATTTTTTTTACAAATCGGAATCACAAATATGGATGTGGGAGTATCGTCAAACTTGTAGTTCTTGTTTTTTAGTGCTACACTATTCAATTGCTTCAACTTGGGCTTTTACATTATGTTTTTGGAAGGGGTAATTTGCACTTGCTGGGGAAGCTTTGAAACGTAATATTCAGACTTCATTACAGAATTTTATGATATCATTCGAGATGATTCTGTTCTGCTAACACTTTTGACACCTAAAAAGTTGGGAAATGTATGTTCTGTATCGTTAATAGTTATTGTAGATTTTCTGAAAAGTTGGATGGTTTTGCTTAATACAAGTAAAATGGACCACACGTTAGTGTCAATAGGTAGGGGTCTGGATGACTGTGTTAAGTTCTCAATGTTTAATATACATAAAAAGGGGATAAGGTATGTATAGGGTTTGGTAAGTTTCTAACATTAATTATATATGGTTGGAGGTCTAGAATTGTGTAATGGCTTCGTTGTGGGGAATAAGAGTATATGTATATTAAGGGGTCTTTTGGGCTTGGGTTTAAGCGTTATCTTAGGTGTAGAAAAAAATCAGTTGGTAAGCATAGAGTAATTAGGAGTGATGTAATTATGGTGTTAGACACCGGTATGGTTTAGGTTGTTGAGTCTAATGTTAAGTCCATTTGGGTTGACGATTTCAATTCATAATATATTTATTACATATACAATATACGTATTATATATATATATATATATAATATATATCATATATTTTTTATATACATTATATATATTATACATATATGATATATATCATATTCATAATATATAAATATATTATATATATGTTATATATGCATAACATAGATATATTATATCTATGTATATGTTATATATAGATGTTATATTCATATGTATTATATATATAGATAAATGTTCTATATGTATATATATATATACAAAAACGTTGGTGGGATTCAAAAGGAATGCTGCAATGGGACAAAAAAGCCCTTTCCTAAGGCAAAGAGTTCAGCTCAGTGACAACGCTTGTCCTTGTATTGCAAATACGATGCAGTAAACGATCATGTAACTGTTTGTCGACGGTGTCGCTGAGTTAAGGACACATGGGCAGCTATAATTAAGACGCATTCCCGGCTTGTCAGGCGTTTTGAAGCTTTTGGTTCCAGTACCTGTGTTCCCTGATGGTCACCAGTCTGGGTATTGAACAGGCTCGACGTTGTTCAACTTGGGGGATCTTCCGAGAACTGCAGTATCCAACATGGTTTGGACCATAACCTGAATGGGAGATCTTTTTCAGTCTTAGTCTTTGTGCTGAAGAGACATTTTTTAAGTCTTTGGTTTGGTATAAACCAGTGGTGGATTGAACCATGGCCTACCGAAATGGATGCAGTATTCTACCATAGGTATTACTCTCCAACACAAGAGTAAGTTGAAATTAAAGTAACAATTAGGGTCAAGTAAAAGATAACCCCAACATTGGGAAACAAATTAAAGCGAGAATAAAATGCTCCCAGAGATGAGGCACATTACTAAAAGGCTGATATTTTACCAAACTGAGAAGTGCCTACACTATCCTGCTAATTTATAATCTATAACTACTGGACGGTAAAGTATCTCCACTATGTAAAGCATAACAAACAGTGACCAACAGAGAAAGAGAAAAGATATGTAAATACAGTAAGAGGAAAGATCTCCACAGCAGAAAAATACCCCCCCCCCCGCTAAAAAAATGTCCTAAAGAGGGATTTGAAATAAATCGAATCATTCACCTAAAAAATCCTGAACAGGGCAGGAAAATAATTGTGTTCACGTAGAGAATCCTTTATTTCATTATATATATATATATGAGTGTGTTTTGTGTATATATAATAATAATTAAATAATTGTGTCATTCACAGACAGCTGTTTCGTTGTATTATAACTCTTCAGTGCGGCTATAGACAATTCATTATCCCATCCAGTACCACGAAAACTCTTTTTTGCCATCATGCCAATGTTATGGAACATGACAATGGAGAGAATAAAGTGAAATAAAAATTCAGAAGACTTTGTTGAGTATAAATGATATTTTTAGTCTAGCTGCAAGTTCATGCTGGATTATTCTGAAGAAGTCAGCGAAACGTCAAATAAACTGAGAAATCTCATTTTTACACAAGTTCCTCTGAATTGTCATTTAATTCTAATACATTACGTGAGTGTACATGTGTATGTTTCTCTGAACGTGTGTGTGTGTGCACACTTCTCCACCTCCTCAAATGCCTCCATCAGAGACCCACTTCAGGCTGAACTCGACCCGGATGTCTATTTTTTTTATAAGAAATCATATGAATATAGGTGTGGTGCACATGTTTTATTGTGTATCTATCACAATAAGGTTTTCATATGAATCGGTTGTAACAAATAATAAAAGTTTCTACTTATTTTTACAAATTTCCAGGTCATAAATTGGAGAAAAAAAAGATTGTCGGCAACTGCAGAGAAATTGATTTCGTATAAGTAAAAATTTTTTCGTTCCTCCTATTCTAATAATTCGATTCATAGTCTTTATTTACAGTATTTATGAAGCTTTCAACATTTTAAATCATTGGCGATATTTGTTACACAAGGAATTAATGACAAAGTTTTCTCATGTAAAATGCTACACTATTTATTGGTATACATGAATTATAAACATATAAGCGAAATGATTTTTCTTATGTTTAGTGAATGTAAAGTTTTTTTTTCTGTTCGATGTGTTTAAAAGTCTTGTAATTGTGATTGAGCGGTAGCGTTGTTGTAGACACAAGTTATCTATCGATTTTGCCGGACTGTCCAGTTATCTCTTGGCTTCCCCTGAATAAATAAGTTTTTTTTGTTTTCTTAAAACTTCAAGTCTTTTTCTGGGAATTATAGTAAAAGGTCATAATTTGCAGGAAAACTTGTTCATTTCACTTTTTTCTCGGTCGTTCTGGGGAAAAATGTTTAGCCTCCAGCAAATTCTCAGGTATGTTTCTATTTCCAAATTTAGTTATTGTCTTTTCAGGTAAAGAGATATAGGATAAAAAGAGAGAGAGAGAAAGAGAGAGAGACACAGACAGATTGTGTGTATGTTAAACAAGGTTATATTTTTATTTTGATAAAATCTTTGTATTTTATACATATATATATATATATATATATATATATATATATATATATATATATATATATATGGGGGGGGTGAGTGTGTGTGTTATGATAACTCGGTCAATATAGTCAGAAACCAACTACATTACATTCATATGAAATAATATTGCAGAGAAACTAAATCCATTGGAATTTTATTCATTCCTGCAGATCGTCATTTTGAAATAGGCTATGAATCTAAAAAATCAAATGCATATATATATATATATATATATATATATATATATATATATATATATATATATATATATATATATATATATATATATGTATATATGTGTGTGTGTGTGTGTGTGTGTTTAGAATCATTTTTCTCAAATACAATGCAAAAATAAAATTCTGCAATCTTTGCAATCAGGCAAAGAAAGATCTATTTCTTTATCTGATAACTATCTATGTTTGTTACCTTGTTCAACATGCTATATCTGCCTATTCAAGTTGACCAAATCTATTAGCAACCCGATGCAGCTTGTGGTAAATTACATTAATTCACGTAAAATTAGAGATGAGTTTTGAACTTCCACTATGATACCACCTGGTAAAAAATGCATTCCACTATATTCCCAGGAATAAATAAGCAATATTTTTCCATAATTCAGGCAATTAATCATTAAATCAACTAACTTGGTTCGATTCAAATTTCTCTGAGGTAAATTCTATTTTTGAAAGACTTTTAAAGTTTTCAAGTGGCTTATCTCTGTTCAGCAACCATTGTGAGAAATCGCTTAAAATCCTCCGTGAGTATGCAAGACTGCTTTCTTCTTTTATGACTACCTTCATGCTTTATTCTTGCAACTTTAACCATGATTATAACTTCAAAGAAGATATTCATATTTTGCTAAACGTTTCTTAAAGAGAAAGTCCGTGAAAGTGCCAAGATTGACTGGACATAACATAACTTTTATTTTAGTGTGATAGAAAAGTGTGCGATTTGTATATACATACAAGCATGCACCATGACCATCATATTTACACAATATCCAGGGCCTTAAACATTTGCAAGACTTCATGGTTATAGAAAAAAAAAACATTCAAGAAAGCTTTTGTTTGAAAACAATACTGTGGATAAAATGAAAGACGGATATGTAATATAATTCTCTGATGTTTACAAAGATAAAAATAGAAAGATTGTGAATAATTTAACTGATCTTGTGTTAATTATTTCATTCATCTTTCGGTTTTTCCCGATGAATCGATTCCAGAACTTGGGTTTCGTCCCCTAGGCTTTTCTCCTATTATCTTCCACAAGTTCTCGATAGGACTTGAGTCGGGACCCTCTGCAGGCCATCTCATGACTTCAATGTTCTCTTCTTCAAAATAGTCTTCTATCCGTTCAACAGTGAGACTGAATGCATTGTCCTTCATGAAGAAAAGGTTAGCTGCTAGGGAGTAGCTTGTAATGTTGTTGTCCTTAGTTAAGTTAATTAAATTATCATCTTACTCCAGCCTTCGATTCTGTAGAAATTTCCATAGCTAAATCTATGGAATTAACAGGATTGTGTCACCTAAACACTAGGCGACAGTGCAAACAAAGTTCAGTCCCTTAGCACTGCTCACAGTACCACCCAGGTGGCAGATTCCGAAACTAACGAAGGCAGATTAAGAATGTGCAGGACCATAAATTGCAAGATTAGAGAGGTTCAACTCGTATATCCATCCACTATATAAAAGTTTTTTTCCAAACTACGTCAATACCATTCACCAAGTCTTTATTATGAAATCTCATTCAACCATAACTAAAATTTCTTTCCGTTTTTGATCATTTTCATCTTATTCTCTTTTGTACATAATTAATCACTGCAATCCACAACAGACCAGTTTAAACACTGTTGCTGGATCTAGGATATTCATGAGAGCTGACATTCATATCTATCTGAACTTTGCTCAGCCCTTATCGTTGATGGCAGCAACTTGAAATTTTGCCTGCCTACTCCCCTCAATGAGTATGGAAAACGTTAATTTTCATTTTTTTAAAATTTCCCTCCAAAATAGAATTTTAGAGAAGGGTTCAATGTGCAATGTAAGTTTATACTAAATTAGTCACCAATTTGTGCTCTCTTTTTTTTTTGAAAATTGAGATCTTTTTAGTGATCATAGCCTGACAAAAAGGTGAGAGTAGTAACTTATTCATTGATCACTCTTTTTCCAAACTTTTTAATTGATCACCTTCAACACTGCATACATGGGTATCAGTGATTCATAATTTCCCTAGGAATTCTACTTTTAATCTATTTTGTATCTTTAGCAAAAACAATGAATTAATTTATTTCTGAAGTGTTGATTTTATCCATGTTCTTTTGAACACTGGGAGAGACAAAAAATCAACACAATAAATATTAGAATTTTTCTTGTTCACATGAGAAATTAGATTTTTGGAAATGATATTTTCTTACTGTACATGTTTACCATGAAAATTACTTGTATGGTGATATATGTATATGTATAACATATTTCTTCATTTATAAGACGAAAGATTTCGTACCTAAATCTGAGCAGAAATAGATAAATAAATAAACAAAACCAACTTGTCAGGTTTCACCAGTAAGACTGAGGAAAAGAAAGCGCTGATTGATAATTTTACTCCAATGTATACAAGGTAATCGGTGTGAACACCCACCATCTGTGTTTAGGAGTTCTCACTATACAGAGAGTGAGTAAAATGTTTCTAAAATATTCAACACGGAATAAAAAACAAAAAATCTCTTTTACAAATAAGAATATCTTTTCAATCATGAATAAAAATGTATATGGTCTTAGTGTTTTTACGTGTGTCCATGTGTGCTTATATATGCCACATATTTTAGCTCACTTCCTACACCCAAATAACATAACCGTTCCAACTACACAAGGCATATTCATGTTAGAATCTTAGCTTACGTGTGTAAAATAGAAATAACTCCAGCAAGCCTTGAAATGAACTAAGGCTTACAGGATTATCCCCCCAGGAACAAAAAACAAATGTATATACATAAATCATATTGTTATTGCTTCAAATAGACTAGATTGTTAAATAGTTTTTATTCATACATCATTTTTATCATTGAGTGGGCAAGTGTGTAAAAGGTTTGTATGGAGATAAAGTTGTTTCTGTTCATATTATTTGTGCGCCATTTTAAACATCAAGTGAGGGAGTGTGTGAAATGTTAAGTATATATCACCAAATCGTAGTGGAGATGATCCTGTAAGCCCTAGTTCACTTCAAGATTAACAAGAGATACCTCCATTTTACACAAGTGAGCTAGGATTCTACCCATTTTCATGTGACCCTGACTTTTTTCTAGACATTTTCGAGCAGGGCCAGATATTCTGCCAGGACTTCTGATTCCTCTGTCAGCAAAAGATCCAAATGATCCTCATGATCTTCGGATATAATATCTCGAAAATCATCCATTACTTTTTGTTCTTGTTTCAAGCGTTCTTCCTTATTGGGATCATTTTCTGAAGATTGAAAAAAAAAAAAATTATCAGTAATTATTTCTTTGCCAGGGAGGAAATAACCCAAATTTTTATCTCCGAGCCTCGAGAGGCTGGTATTGAATCTCTGCCTCCAGACTTGCCCTATCTCTGTAATTCGAGGCTATTCCATTATGTTTGGGAAGTATTGGAGATGAGGTTTGGCTTATTTCCCCCTGTAGCCCAAACTGACAGTTTTTTTTTTACACATATCAAAACAGGGATTTCCTTTTGTGCATATCAAGACCCCATAATCAGAATTTTACCGACATATGAATAGATACATATATTCGCTAGTTATGTATACAAGAAACTTGAAATTGAACCTACCTGATGAGGGAGAAGTGACAGGAGAAGTGATGTCTGGTGGCAAAACACCATCATATCTATCCAGTAGATCAAGGGCTTTTAGGATATCATTATCAGTGTTACGCAAAGCTTCGTGTGCAAATTGAATGTTGTAGCCAAGACCAGTCATCTAACCCAAAGAAAACAATAAAAAAAACAAGAATGAATATGATTTTTGAACCAATCAATTCTTATTTATCCATGCCCCACTAAGAGCAATCACCATAGTCCGTATGCGTACCAAAAGATTATTAAAAAAAAATATATCTTTTATCTGAAAAATACCAGCACAAGATCTAGGCATTGTTGGTTTGGCCAAATGATCAAACAGACCTCAAAAGCAGATTTTTGTTTTGGAAAAAAACAAAAAAAAAAACGTCTTTAGATGGTGTTTAGTGGTGTACCCACCCATGCACAGTTTCATGTTTGTAACCCCAAGGATGTGACCAGGAGTGGCTAGAGACACACACAGACAAGCACAGAGAGAAGAATCACTTGGCTGGGCCATTTGAGGAGCTACACTGATTCGAAAATGGTCAGAAAATGTTAAAGAAATTTACAATAAAATATAAATTCTGGCCTCCTAAATTGATTCAAATCAAAAGAGAACATTTTCAGATTATGAATTCAATTCAATTTAATCAAAACAAGGATAAAATGTAGAATTCAGGCCCCTTCAACTACATAGAAGAATATTGTGATGAAATAATACGACAAAATTTGAGAAACTTATAAATCAAATCTTTTAGGGTCAAGATTCTACATTAGATCTAACGCTCTAAATTGCAGTCAGCCCCTGGCAAACCAGAGTACGAACTGGGCCTCAGCTTAACCCAGTATTTATTTACCCTGCCTCCTCATGAAGACATGACATGACACAAGGTCAGTCTAATGTGGGGTCCTGGATGTGGGCAGTTCCAGAAATCCATCTCGTAAACTCATGTTGTGAAGATGTCAAGGCAAACCTTCTCCTGCCTTTTCAATGTAATGGGGAGGTGCTGCCCCGGGACTTACTGATCCCCCTGAGACTCAGCAAAGTAAATATTTTTGTGGCATCAGGATAAATACTAAGCCTCTGCGCATAGCAATACCAAGTCTCAGTAAATCCTCGTCGCCTATGGTAAAGCACCTGCACAAAGATACTGCCAAGGTTAGTAGATTTAGTACCTCTTCAAATTATTCAATCAAGGGTTTCTCCAAGTAGGCCTCCAGGTCTCTCTGGGGATTATCAAAAAAATCATTGGGGGTGACAGAAATATTTGGAATCTTTTTTGAAGGAATAATTATGAAGCTAAATTTTCTTCAAATATAAAAATGTATTCCTTTCCTTTCTTATCCTGAAATGGCTCCACGCTTTTCAGAAATCTTTTGAAAAATCAATTTTATATTTATATAATTAGATATCGATAAAATTTCTTTACCTACATAAATAAAAAAAAAAATTCTAAATCATTCTTTACACAAGCAGTCAGGGGGGGCCAGGTGTCAAGACCCTCTGGATCCACACTTACAAGGCAGTCAAAATTGATTCTTTAACTGCTCACTGAAATATCTCATAAATTGATAATAATTTACGTTGTTTCACATAAGATATTCAGGTAAGATCAATTTGACCATTGAAAATTCACAAAGGACATATCAACAAACTTCATCGTTCAGATCAGTTCTGTCATTGGGACGTCCCCAATGACTTACTAACAAAGTCCACTGTTTATTATGAGGTGTTTGGACAGGATCACTTTCTGTGAGTAGTTAGAGCCCTTCCAGGTCTAATAAAATTGTAGCCTTATATTTTCCGACTGAATCCATGCACTTACCTGATCCAGAAGTTCCTGGTTAACATTTGCATCGTACATGACAGCCAACGAATCAAAGTTTTCTCCAAGAAGCTACAAAACAAATATTAAAATCTATCAATATAGGTTTCTATAGTTTTCAAGTTAGTCTGGCTGGCTGGCAGGCCATGTTTGTTTGTATGGTGCATACAGGCCAAAGCAGTGAAACTAGAGGTCTGAAAATTGGAACACTTACTCCTTATTATGTCTAGGAAAAACCTGAATTCAATTTGCAAAAGATGCTGAATTGGCCCCCTTAGTTTGTGTCCTATGACATTCAGGCTTGTTTTTTTAAAATTTTGGCCCAACAAAAGGCGAAAGAAGTAATTTATCCATTGATCATCCCTTTTTCCAATTTTTGAATTGATTACCTTCAACATGGCGTGTGACCAGAAGACGTTGGTCATATGACAGTTTCCATTGAGTGACTAACCAGACCCATTTTATTTTTATTTGCTCTGGCTGGCAAAGCATTAAGCGATTACTAATTTGGCCCATCTCCCCAAAAGTTTGCCAACCCCCTGCTTCAAAGCACTGCATTTTACTTGCAATGTATCCAGCCAGATTTTCCATGATACAGCTGAAGCCTTACTGCATACTTTATTCATGATACTGGGGAACTTTTCTTTTCAGAAGTAACAAATTTTCCGGTATATGACCGGCACCAATGAAAATTTATGTTCAAAGTATCCAAATGTTATATAATCCGCACCTTTGATTATAACCACATCTTGAAAATTGTTTTGCAGCAACTAGTTATGGGGAAATCTCTTTCCTACTAGTAGGTTATGTCACCAAAGAAAATACAAATCTTGAATGAAAAGTCAAATTACATTTCATTGAATTTGCATGATACTGTATTGGCACAAAACATGGTTTTAGAGAAATGAATATCAGTAGTTGAGCAAGAAAAGTTGGAAACTTCAAATGTTCATTCACTTTAATAGTCTTCCAATGCATGAGGGTGGGGTGAGGTAATACGATGTTCTATTTCCATAGTCTCCGATTTGCTGAGTTGTAACCACTATCACAATTCGTGTTGAAAAGGAAACGTACGTGTCCAAATTCAGCTTGAAAAGCTACAAGTATAGCCCGCACCCCTTTAGAGAATAATTAAAGTTGGTGTATACCTTGCAGGTTATGCACCAACTTTAATTATTACAGTAATGCCCCAGCTCTCGATACATCCCTGAACGAAAACTGCACGTATGAGATCATTATAACAGAGCAAAAATAGAGATCGGGTTAGCAATCATTTTAAAATATATGATGAGGTTGTTGAACCTCAACAAGATAGAATGGATTAGTGCTGTGTATTCCATCTGGTAGCTTCATTCCGGATCTAGATGTTGATATATATGGCTCCATGATGAATTATTGAGTGAGTACACATATATTCTCATACACATGGCACAATACCAAAATGTACCAAATACACTTATTTTGAAGACTGTCCATAAGACTGTCTTTCATCCTTATTTATTTGGGAAATTTAACATCATAAAACAACGAAAGACATCCATAACTCGCATAAATGAATTACCACAGCCTGTGTGTATACCAGGCATAGTTATATAAAATTATCTCCAAAAATAGATCTTTTATCTAAAATTATCTAAAAAAAATTCCTGTGCAAGATTTGGGCATTGTTCGTTTAAACTGATCATGAAAACCTAAATGAAGCACTTTTTGAAGAAACAAAAAAAAGTTTTTACATGTTGCCTTGTGGTGCCCTGAAGGTTGTAGCCCCCAAAATGTGACCAAGAGTGCCCAAACACATAGACGAGCAAAGAGAGAAGAATCTGTTGTCCACTGTTTGGTGGGGCGGGCCATTTGGGGAATTATGGTGATTCAATATAGTTATTTTGAAGATTGTCGATGAGACAGTTTTTTTTATCATTATCTCAGATATTTAACACTGCAAAATTACAAAAAAAGCTATCAGATCAGTGCTCAGCAGGATATTACTGTGAAAAGTGATAACTGGAGCAGAACTTTTACCTCCAGAGCTGAATTGATATCGTTGTTCGCCAATTGAAGGCACCTCAAAGCAGCTTCCCGGGAATATCCCATCTCAACAAGAGATTTGTAATTCGGAACGGAAACACTAAATTCAGGAAAGAAAAAAAAAACGTTGAAAACATTTCTGTTTAATGAAAATGGAGGTAAGGAGTAGCATTACAGTTAGAAGCACACAAAACAAAAGTTTCAGTTCAGGATGAGCCTGTTTACATCAAGTTTGCACTAAGGCCCTCGCAGAAGGGATGAATCCACTTCACTCTCGACCTCCAGCTGCAGGCCAGTAGCAGGCAATTAGAGCCATTCAGTCCTGTAAGGCAGCCCATCTGAGAGAAGAAAAAATCTTGGGCATGGGTCTAGCGATGCCACCTTATAAAAACGTATTTGTTACTGAAACCGTAAAGTGCCCCCGTGCTCCCTAAGGGATAACCTAATCTCATAATGAAATGTAGACTATTTTCTCCAACCAAAATGCATATCTTACTGCGGATATGGTCATAAAATCTGTGACAGCCAATCATTATGAATCTTATCGTTTCAGGAGAATTCATGACAAAGCCATTGATGATGATACAATATTGAAGAAAAACATCAACACAAGATCAATATTTAAAGAAATATTGATCCTGTCAGTAAAGTTATTTACACAACGCAGGACAGGAACTGTACCTACTTACAAAGTTTGTATAAGTATGAAAGTTTCACTACAAGAAAATTTCTATTTTTGATTCAAAATTTGCAAGTGTTTGAATGTTTGGGATGACAAAAAGTAATTGATTCCAAAGTCTGTGTTCAAACTCCTGCACCTAGGAATCATATTCATAAAAATAAGTCCATCTGTATAAATCTCGGACCTTAGTAAGAGCACAGAGCTCATAGGGGCACATATCATGTACACATTCGAATACTGTGATTATTTATGTTGAAAAAAAAAAGTTTTTGTCGTTTATTTCAAATTCCTCTCAAAAATAAGGTTGTAGTGGGGGGGATTCAGTTTGCAATGTAAGCTAATGCAAATTTGATCCCTTACTTTGTGTCCAGCAGCATTCATGTTTTTTTTGTTGAAATTCAGATAGATTTAGGGGTCACTACCCGACAAAAGGCAAGAGAAGTAACTCATCTATTGATCACAACTTTTTCAAATTTTGAATGAATTTAACAGTTAAGGGAAGAGCAACAAAGTTGCCATTACTTACAGATCCCCATCTTCAGTTTTTCCGAGTTTGTGAGAAAGTTTCCGCTTTTTATGATCTCCTTCGATTTCCTTCTTGATTTTCTTCTTCTCCTATGCAGCAAATAAGAAAAACGAAAAACAGTCTGAATGGTATTTAGTCAATTATTCGCAGGAAGCTGCTTTTTATTCTGGCTAGCTGGATTCATGAAAATCCCACGCATGTTGACAACTAAGATATCATCACTATTCTTGCGTATACATTTTCGCAGTATGTGTATATGATTTTATTAAAATAATTCATTACGTACAGAATGTATCTATATTAACAATAATAAATGCAGGTGCAAATTAAACAAACATATCTATTATCATTATTGATTACTCTTGCTATTTGTCTGTATTCCTACGGTCAACTTTTTTGGTTTCAAACTTGTGAGGGAAGAGTAATGAATGAATGACAGTTAAAATGAAGGTTGAGTCCCTTTTACTTCTATTCAAGCATAAGCAGCCTCTTCTATTCTTACCCTTATTCATTACATTATAAGGGTGGGTGGGAGTTGTGAAAAAGAAAGGATGAAAGATATGAGGTGAACGAATATTAAACAGAAGGCTTTTTATTGTAATAATGATAGTGTGTGATTCTCGCCTTGGAAGACCTAGAAGGGTTGGTAGGAAATAAAAAATAAAAATAGGAACCAAAACCTCATCCCCCTTACACACACACAGCTCTCCATCCCATGAGTCATCTTAGTTACCAGTGAAGTGCTAAAAAAAAGGAGTGAGGGAATACAGGGCTGCCTGCTCCCATGGGAGAGTACTTACTTTTACCTCCTACCCGAGAAATTTTTTCAAAATTTAACCACAGTCAGAGTTGTTTTGAGTCTATCTGAAATGAGTATTTGAATACATACTAATTTCCTTATCTGTGAATTGTTCAACAATAGAATATTAGTAGTAAGGGATCACAGACCCTACCTGCTCCAAAAAGTAAAGGAAGGCCATTCCCAAAGCACTACACAACTGATCTTAACCCTCAACAATGTCATGGGTATCCTATTCTTCTTATAATGCAATTCCAAACTTTGTTCACATTCACTGTTCAGTAATCAGGGTAGAATTATATCTTATTTTTCATTGGCTGTTAGGAACTTCTGACTGTAGTGTGTTTACCTTGTTTTTGCTGAGAAGAAACTCTAATCATGTTGATTTTCTTCTCTACAAAAAACACATTTATACTCTTTAAGTAAATAATTTTTCATTTCCTGATTGAATTTTGACAAGCCCCATCCAGGCCTTCCTCAGGGGATCTGCCTGATAGGATGGCTTTTCAGCTAGGACTTACAAATGAAGATAAAATTCATGACAATACTTTATCAAGCAAAAATATGTACAGGTGTCCCTGCTTTCCAACAGTTAGGTTTACACCATTTCGCAATCACAATAGACCAACATAAACACAGAAATTTTTTAGATTTATCCAAGCCCCCTCACTGACCAAAAAACCTCCAAAAACCCTATGTTTATCCGTCTGCTTTGAAGTTGAAGGTCAAGGTTTGTCATCAGCTGTGTGTTCTTTGTAGGCACTCAAAAGATCCCGACAACCCGGCTCAAACCTATGTGCCCTTCCAAGATTAAAATCATACTTTTCTGCAATAAATATAGCACTGTCAATCGAAGTATGAACCTTGCACAAGTTCATTTTTGAAAAATGTTTCACACATAAATAAAAGGTAAATTACTTCTCAACTTTACACCATTTTGGCTAAAAAAGGTTTGATAGGGATGCTCAAATTTAAGATAGCCGTGTGTGAGTGGGGCTGTAGATTAGAATCAGAAATTCTCTTCCTTGATTGGAGAGAACCTTAAGCTTAACATTATAGACTCGAGTAAAGCTCCAGGCCAAGAAATCAAATCCCACCAGCCACTCAACAATCATTAGAAAAGCGACAAAAATACTTACAGCTTTTTTGTTTTCTATATAATTGATGGCACCTTGGATATTGCCACCACTGCTACGGAGCCCAAGACGAGCTTCCTTGTCCTTGTAACCCATTGACATCACTGACAAAAGATAAAAGCAACCAAAATGCTTTTAATAGCTGCACTTTAAACTTTACTCGAAATGTTGCACTTTAAACTTTAGTTGAAACATTTAGCATTAATAAAAACAATGGGCTACTCTATTTTAATATAATTTAAGATTCAATTCTCATAATGACCATAATTTAAAACTATAATTGCCTTACAGATAGGATTGAAAACTCCAATCGTCTCACAGACAGTAATTTAAACCTCTACAGAATGTATTTTAAGCTCCACTAACCACAGATAGAAGTTAAAACTTCACTTGCTTGACAGGATTAAAAAACCCGATGAACTGATTTTTCTGCAAAACTCTCACAGCAAATAAAAAGAATGAATGATACATTCCTAATGGTATTCTAGGTTCCTTTAATCCATTCTAAACTCCTGACAACATATGTGAGTGATGAAAAATAAGGTAAATGAGATTATCTGAGCTTTATGATAAATCATAATATGAAACCCATGCAGAAATTATTTTGCATTAAATGACTAAACAGGAAAGAGGTGTATGCAATGTTATTTGCTCATTCCGTGTTTCTCATTAGTCCTGGGATGAATGTCAAATTGGACGAATATATCCCATCACGATTTTGGTTCTTCAAAATATGGAAAATTTTTGATTCAATAGAAGAAAAGTTTTCTTTAACCACTGAATGAAAATTACTGTTTTCTGTTTTTTCCGTGCCTTTTTAAAAATATAAGAACATGAAGTAGTCTTGAAACAGTTGAACAACTGCTGAGAAATAGGACATTTTCATGATTTTTGATAAATTTCTACGGGAAGATGCATTGGCCAGGAATTTTGGTTTGTACTATTTCTATTTTTTTAAAAATTACCAAATAGATGTTTAAAATGAAATTATACCTTGCGTCAGGTACATAAAGGGTTTGGAACACTAAAGGAAGACATGTATATTTGAATACTTTCAAAGTAGCTTATATTTGTTACTCAAGTAAACTGAGGTTTGACCTTGATTCTAACTTGAAAAACAAGGAGAATTACCACTGATCAAAGTTACCTCTCTTTGAATTTTGGGAAAATTTTGAAATTTATTTTTCATTATACCTGACTCAAGTTTTAATGAAATTTATTTCCTTCAAAAAAGAGTTCCAGTATTAAGTAGTTTATAACATTAGGAGTTGAAATGTAAGAAATGAGTTTGCACCATACGCAGGAAAGGCACCCCAAATCATTAGGTCAAAATTTGACCACTCAGCAGTTGTCAAGTGGTTCGTCAGTTATTCTCTTCCTCTCAACATACTATAGCAAACACGTAGAGATTTTAGTTTTAATTATCGTTTATTTATTTGATAAAATATCAACAAAGTAATTCTAATTTAATGAATAAAACTAATAAAATTGTTTTTTTCCTTAAACTGACAAATTTCCAGAGTTTAGTGAGGTGTCATGGATTGAGTACACAAATATCACATACTGAAATGTTTTTTCCATTATTTTTTATCGAATCTTCGACTTCAACCATTTCTTATGAAAAAATCAAAGTTTTGATGTACTTGGCTCTACTGTTTTAAAATTATCAAAAAACAGAAAACATTAAGAGTCGTATAAAATTGATATAGAACAGAAATTTATTCAATGTCTGAATCTTTTTGTTTGCAATAAATACATTTATGCTAAACTAGAAAGCACTCAGAGAGCGTATACCTCTTCTAATACCATTTTCAAGTGGAGAAATTGTGCATGGATCTACCCGAATTCAAGCACCTCTTCCATACCCCATTGTCCTCCCTTACACAAAATTTCATAGAAATCTGTTTAGTACTTCCAGAGATATCATGTGGACAGACGGACAAACTGGAAAGACAGAAAGACACAACCAAATATATATACCTCTCCAACTTCAATGACAGAGGTAAATATATATTTATGCAAATCATCCATATGTAAATGATCCCATCATCTCTGCTAGTCTTTTTAATTGAAAATACCTTTTACTTTGTCAATACAGGTGTCCATTAATACAACACGATTCATTGTAGTGTGGTTTACGGTAGAAATTGGTTGGTTGGTTGGTTGGTGAACCTAAACATTTTTACCAATATATTTGCCGAATTCTCCAGAAAAACACAGAAAGAAACAGAATTTCTCTTTGAACCTGCAAGCCAGATATTTCGGGTCGAGTGCTATTTTGCAATACCATAATCCCATTTGATGACAGTGGTGAGATAACTTCCACCCTACACTCACCTAAAAATATATTTGACCTACACTGGCAAACAAACAGTAAAAACAAAATGAATTAGACAAAAATATTTCAGAAGTCAATGGATGGAACTCTTTTCACTGATTCGTGCTTTCCCCTCACCTCTCAGATACAGGATAGCTGGAGGCGTGGCAGCTTACAGGTAGAAAGGGTCAAGTCATTGATGTAAATATATAAATATTTTGTTTTTTAAACACTGAAATTTGGTATACTTTGCAATATCTTGCACTGGCGTACCGAAGGAAGGGTTACACCATGATGTTAGGGCAGTGTAAAAATTCAACACTTATCGCTACTTTTAGCACTATTTTTTTGTGATTTTAGTCAATCTTAAGCAACTTTCCAGCCATTTAAGACAAATCTAACCATGTTCAACTGTAAAAAATGGCCACTAAAAGGCTAAATCTTTTTTAGTGTATTTTGGCATTTTTTGACATTAATTTTAGGTTGATTTGGCAAAAAATCTTTTTGAGTTGGCAATACTGGTGGTGACTTCCTGAGTTACCACCCCAGGTGACATCAACCCGAGAAATGCCACTGGTCATTTGTGATATTTATTTGTTCTAATCTCACTTAGTTTTTATCCAATAGATGATGTTTGATGTCCTTCATTTTTGCAGCCCCATGAATATCGCCAATCTGTGGTTATTGCGGCTTGATTATATTGTGTTTGGCTATCTTAGACCCCAACACCTGCGTTATAATGGGGGATGTCTGTATTTGAACAGACTGTCGTAAACTTTCTTACCTTGTTGTAAGGCTTCATCATCAATGCTCACCTGTTTTAATTCTGTTTCAGCCTGAAATCAAAATTAAAAGGAGTTTTAGAAACTGTCATCATAGGTTTCTAGGGTTTTTAAGTTAGTCTGGTTGGCTGGCTATGTATGCATGATGTGTACAGGCCACACCAATGTGGATAGAAGGCTGAAAGTTTAAACATTTACTCCTTATTATAACTAGAAAAAACGTTTTTGTATTTTTTCAACCACCTCCATAATAGGTTCTTAATAGATGGGGGGGGGGTCAATCAGCAATGTAAGTTTATGCTAATTTGATCACTTAGTTTGTGCCCAGCAGCATTCACACTTCTTTTTTTAAAATTCAGACTTTTTTAGCTACCACAGCCCAACAAAATGCAAGACAAGTAATTTATTCATTGGCCACCTCCAACCCGGCATACTGCCAAAAGATGTTGTCAGATGACAGTTTCTACTGAATAACTAACCAGACCTATTTGATTTTTTTTTTTCTGTGAGAGAAGCCATTCTATGAGCCTTGAATAGCGTAATTTGGTATAGCTAGAGATAAGATTTGCTTGGCTCCTAGAGGCACCCCGCTAACATTTAGAGAGAGTTGTCAGGAGAAATGCAGTAGGTGAAGCTCTATTTATACAGTTTTGAGAGCTTCCCTTCATTGGGGCCCAGGGAGAACTTATGATAACTTCCTTTCAGTTACACCTCAACGTTTGTCACTAATGTGGCTCCATGCTGGACTAAGCCTAACTTAATAAATAACTTTAGGGAATGGTTTTGGAGTAAATTAGATTTTCATTGAATGATAAGCAGAAAACAAAATCAAGAGGTCATGTAAGAGTTCATGATCCCAATAGTACTGTAAATTTCATCAACAGTCTACTTATCATAGGATGTCGGAAATACCAGACAAAATTTCTTCATTGTGAATAATTTGTCTACCACAGGTACATTTAAAAGTGGCGGTCTTGTCCATAAGTGCACATAGTGACCAATAGATGGCAGACAGAGCACTGCTTCATGACTCCCCCCTCCCTGCTACACCCTCTTTATTTACACTCTCAGTGTAAGTAATGTTTTATCAATTCACTCCCTTTATGATCCCTGGATTTACTGTGCTCTCTTATGCTTTCACTCACAATGGCTTCTAAACAAAGGGGTGGTACCGGTATCACCAAAAGATGTGTGGGGTTATCAATTATCAAAATAAGTCTTATTTCCGTTATCCATATTTGTTTTATATTCTTGTTTTGAGGGATATTTTGTTTTCTCTATACATAATTCCGTAATACTAGACAATCAACATCCACAGACACCCACTCCCCCTTCTAGTCTGTTGATAAAAGAGTTTGCAGTATATCAAAGGATTTTTTTCAACCTTTGGCACTATGCATTTTTTTTCAAGGGTGCCAAGATTTTGTGCACTTAATAGCTTTGAAAGCCTGTAATGTATAAGTCTGCTCATATATGAGTGAAACTGATATGACAACTCAAAGCAAAATTCAAACACACTATCATTCAGTGATTGGAGTAGCCTGCAGTGGAAGGACAAACTTTTTGCTTAGTCGCCTATACAGTGCTAAAGGGTTCTTCCATTCATCCGATTGTCATTTCATAGAATTAATATACTAACTTTATTATACAAAACTATCCACCCATCAACAGAAGTTTCTTTCATTTTCAAGTGATACTGCCAGGCTGGTTATCACTTTATGTATGTGTCATGTGTACAGGCTGCACCAATGGAGCTAGAGGGCTCAAAATTCAAACACTCACTCCTTATTATGTCTAAAAAATCCCCCATCTATTTTGTTTTTTTTGAAAATTCTCCACCATTCTGGGTATTCAGTGAGGGTTTGAATTTACAATCCAAGTTTGTGCTAAATTGGTCCCTATTTTGTGTCTGGTGGCATTCACGCTTGTCTTTCGAAAATTCAGACTTTCTCAGTGCGAACAAAAGGCAGAAGTAAGTCATTCATTGACGATCAACTTTTGCAATTTCTTAATTGATCACCTCAAACACAGCATGCTGCTAAAAGGTATTGGTCACTTGATGGTTTCTATTGAGTGACCAACCAGAACTGTTCCTTTTTATTTTTGTGCTATTTTTGACATTGAGTGAACAAGGGTATGAAAGTTTATGATCAGGACCACGGTCCCTGTATTGTGCCAATTGCAATCACAATAACGTTTTTAATTCAAAGCAGAAATTCAATGCTGTGTTTCGTTGACGTGAGAATAGATACTACACTTTGATCTGCAGGCTGGAGAAAGTGCATTCCAATATGGACCTCACTTCTCTGACACATTTTTCTTCTCTTTGTTTGTATACTTACATATATTATTTTATATATACATATTGAATTGATTTTAACCTTTAAAATTTTTGAAGGATTGATTCAAAATTTCTTGACTGAATCTTTGAAATTTATATTCTTACCATTTTGATAAATTTCTTGGCCAATTCTTGTTTGTTCAAGTGGAATGAAACAACAGCCTGCAGAAGATGAAGTCGCATAAACAGAGCCAATTCTTTCCCTGAAGAACCCTGAAAAAAGTAAGAAGAAAAAGAAGGAAACTTTCTTTTCATCATTGGAAAATTATCATCATCATTCACTGGCTATATATATATATATATATATATATATATATGAATATTAATAAACCTCACCTCCAAACACCTCACTCTCGAGTCTGTCTCACTTTCTACAGTATACATTATATATATATATGAATATATATATATATATATATATATATATATATATATATGAATATATATATATACATATATATGAATATATAAATATATATGTGTGTGTTCGTGTGTGTCTGTGTTTATTCCAAATTGATGAAATTTGATCGTTTTGATTTGATAACATGAACTTTTAATCGTTAAGAAATTGTTGCAAAAAAGTTTGATTGCACCAACTTTTGATAGTAAATAAATAGTTGTTGTATGTCCTTGTCTTAATTAAATGAACTTTCGATTAAATCAAAACAATTAATTCATTTCTTGTAAAAAAATCAAAAATTTTATCAATTGGGCAATTTTACCTATTCAGTGTAACACACACACATTATATATATATATATATATATATATATATATATATATATATATATATATATATATATATATATGCCACCGATAGGGTAGCCGCTTCAACATATATTCATGTGCTCTACTTGTTTCTTTCAACACGGACAATTTCAGGACGATTATAGATTGGGTAATATTATATTGAAACTCTATTTGAAATGATCTCTCGTTATTACATGGTGAATGTATCATTTGGCCTTGACAATGTAAATAGAATAAACAATCAAAGAAAACAGGGCAGATGCAGGAATTGAAAATTGCCACTCCAATGTAAAGTTGCTCTTACCATTGAGTTGAACAGCTGATGGTGAAGTCGATACTGTATTGGTCACAGTTGTAATAAGAGGAGATCATTTCCAATAGAGTTTCAATATAATATAATGCAATTTATGAACATCCTGTCAGATCATGTATCCATTACTGAATAATGAAATATATATATGAATACATATATTTTTTTAATGCAAACTTACCTTCATCACTTTTAGCCTTTCAAGGTTTTCACCATAACTTTGTTTAAAACAATCTTCACAAACCTTCAATCTTTTCTCTGTAATCAAAAGTGAAATAAAAATATATAAGAACACATTTTTCACAAACGAACAAGTCAAATCTTGAAAACTGATAAAATATGGATATATATATATATATATATATATATATGTATATATATATATATATATATATATATATATATATATATATATGTATGAAATAATTAACGCTCCTTATTCAGGGTTAAGCACTCTTTAAGTGAGGTAACTCGTTCATTATGAGCTTATGCAATGCTCTACCATCTTAGGAATAGAGCACTCTGGTGGATGAAGAATTTCGCGTGAATAAATATATTGCTTAAATTCAACCTTACCGACCGTCCAGTTCTGTGTAAGGCAGAGGTATGATGCCAGCCTCTGGGTCTGAAGCAAAGATTTCAATCCTACCTCGTGGTACCAGATGGGATAATGGATAATACAAATATAATGGATAAGTCGAATAAGGAAGTGGTTCCACATTCAACAAGAATGTTCTAGATCACCCAACAAAAGGCCAGGGGTTACACTAATTTTGAATAGATTTACAGATGAGGAAAATATTCCAACAATACCATACAAAATCTGATGAAATGTATAATTATAAAGTTTATCTTGCAGAATCTTTGCAAGCAAAACCAGCACAAAATCTAAACAGAGGAAAATTCCTCAACTTTAAAGGTTAGAGCTCCACACCTGGACAGCCATCATAGGATGTCTTAAAATTGGTTTTTAACTTAACAAATCTAGGCAGAAGTTTCTGGAAATAACTTCACACAGCACTTTTACGACAAAATCAAATAAACATGACTGCTTTTCCTTTTTATTTGAGGTGAAAACAAAAAATATCACCCTTTCACTCAGGAGCAACCAAAAACACAGTTTCGCATGAAACTATGAATATAGTAGAATTAAATGAACAGATATCCTTGATAACATTTGTCTAAGGTGAGATAGCTTTGTTGTGAGATCTGGAAAATGAGGAGGTAAAAAAAAACCCTGACAATCTTAGAAAAAATCATTTATTTTATCCATAAAATAGTTATTTCACTTATCCTTCATACAATCATTGGAAAAAATCAAATATATTTTAATTTCTGTAAGACGATTTTCTTTAGAGAAGAAACTGCTGAATTCATTTCAGTGAAAGAGTCCATTGTTTCAAATGTTAGGGAGGAGATATTTTTATCAGCAAAATTATTCCCTTCAAGTGGAAGAGTCCATTATTAGAGGCAAAGAAACAGAAAAAAGTCACTCATAATGTAAGTAGATGTTTGTAACAAATTACACAGAATTATAGACATTGACATCTGTTGAACAACAAATTTTCATTTCAAAACATCCCCAACATTTTTACAGATGAAATTTTCAAGTTTATCTTTTCTACAGATTTGCAGAGATCTTAAATGGTTTGGCAGCTGTGATGACAAAAATTGAAAGTTGATATTCATGTCATCGCATAAATATGTGCGTGAGTATATGGTATGCCAAATTGGTAGAATTCCCTGACGGCTGAAGTTCCAACTTTTCTTAACAAAAAATGAATAAATATGTAATTTTAATTTGATCAAAAGATTAATTTATCAAAACAAGGATATTGAATGACTTCTTTTTACAATGAAAAGTTTACGTAAGCAGAGTGTAATCAAAATTTTTATAGAAAAAGAAAAAAAAGTAAATACATAGTTTTAACTTTCACAAAAATTAAAATATGTAGTTTCAATTTGATCAGAAGTTTATCTAATCAAAAAATGGATAAAAACAAGTATTTTTTTTACACGATCAAAGTGAAATTCAACTTACCTTACAAAAATGAGTAAATTTTGCTAATTAAGCAATTTCCTTGAATTGGCATAACATACACAGAACCAACATGTATATTATCTATGTCTGTACACACAGTGAGTGTCGATTGTACCTTTCCTAAAATTAAGTGTGATCCTTTGAAAGGTAATCATTGCAAAGTGAAAATTTACTGTAAATGCTGGAATATAAGACAAATGGTTTACAAGTGTATTTTGAGGACTACTGCTCACTGCAACTCTTCCAAGCCCCATAATTGTCCACATTGAACTTTGGTAGATACCACCCCCATTCATCACAACAGCACATTGGACAATGTATGTATGTATTATGCATAAATGCAACACCAATGGAGTTAGAGGGCTGAGAAGTAAATCATTCACTGATCACCTCCTTTTCCCAATTTTTTAATTGATCACCCACAACATAGCATGCAGCCAAAACATGTTGGTCACAGATGTTTTTTGTTTTATTTTAAATCAATGCCCATCTTATGTATACAGTATACTAACCAGCATCAGGAAGTTCATCAATATTCCGCAGTTGTTGATAGCACCATACAATGTCCAGATTGACCAAGGCGAAATTGTCCACAGCCGACAAGATATCTGAACGGCATTTCCTGCAAGGATAAAATGAGAAAGAGACATTTTTAATAATTCCTTTAAAGTTTCCTACACTATTTCTAGACCCTTTCTTCGAGGCAATTTCTAAAAAAAATTCTTTCCAGTCAATATTTCTAGAAATGTTCTCCCATTCATCTCACTTTGATTACCTGATTCCCAAACTTCACACGGATCAGAAATTAACCAGCCGCCACGTTCGCCAGATATGACCACTATTGAAAGAAAGAGTTTATGTAAACAAGCCCTAAAACAATCCCAGAACTGAAGAATGATATTCGACAAGAAATAGAATACAGGAGACAGATGCATTATGAGTTGTCGTGGAGCATTCCTTAGAAAAGATTTGACTCTATGAAACTGGACATGGAAGCATTTGCAGTATGTTAAATTCTACAATTAATTCAAAGTAATTTCCAAGGTCCAGTATTAATATATCTCAAAAGGAAATTTCTTTACCTTTTTATTAAAAAAAGTTATTCAAATCTCAAAATTGGGAGTGACTTTTGTGTCAGCCTGCATAAAGTGCAGTGCGTATCCATAAAAACATATTTAGTGTGAAACACTTTTCTATGTGACCAGAAAAGTCCATTAAGTGTAGAATTTGGAATGGTCCATCTCTATATAGTAGACTCTTCTGATGATGTAGAAATTACACAAGTCAAACTTCATAAATGAAACTTCATAATTATTCAATGATGAATAGAATGTTATTTGTTAATCTTGGTGGGCAGATTATTTTTTAGTTGAGAAACCAACAAGTGTATGCATCTTTTTACGCGCGTGTGTGTGTGTGTGTAACATTTGACTGTATTTGTACAAAAAAAAATGATGAGGAGAGGCATTTTACTCATCTTTATGTAATGGACTCTTTTTGACGATGTAGTGAAAATAGAATTTTATATCATGTTGAGCTTAATGAATAAAATTCCATAATCATCTCACTACAATCAAAGAAATCTGTGTGTGTGTGTGTGTGTGTGTGTGTGTACTATGATTACACAAAAGCTGGCTTCAAACGAACTTGACATTCGCCTGATATATCAATCAGGACACAAGGTGTCACTATGTTGAGTTTTAAGTTGTTTAGATCAGGGGTTCTATAAATATGTAAGTTGAGTTTAAAGTTATTTAGATCAGAAGAGGTTCTATAAATACACATGTTAAGTTTGAAGTTGTTTAAATCAGGGGTTCTATAAATATATCTCTAAAAAGCTAGCTTCATGTCAGCCATTAAACAAAAATACAAGGATCCTGTGCCTCTATTAGCAGCATCGTAACATGTCTCTAAAATGCTAGCTCCATCTTGGCATTGAAATGAAAACAAGGATTCTCTGCCTCTCAACACTTCTTAAAAATGCTAGCTTCCTATCTGACATTAAAAGAAAATAACAGGATAATCTGCCTAGTGTACAACAAGCCCAACATTTTTGAGAAAGCATGACTTTTTTATGATTCCCCAATAGCAACAATATTCACTTTCTTCATAGTTTCTATAAATTATCTCCATTGACTCTTGCTCCTGAGAATACATTTTACATCAATCGTTACTTACCGCAAATTATCAATAATGGTTACACACAATTTTTTCATTCAAAATCATTTTACACGACAATTATGGCATGTTGCTCCACACACCATGAAGTCCTACACCTTCTGAATATGCACTAAATGAAAATCAGTCCATATATAGCTACAGTAAAGGGGAGTTAAATGTGAGTTTTGATTTTTCAATTATCAGGCTGTTGTTTCGATATATGAAAAAATATCTCTTGATCAAAAACAAATTCCTGGATCTGCGTGAACATTCAACCAATTCTTCCTCAACCCATGACCCACCCTTCCACAAAATGACATTGAAGTTCATCGAGTACTTATGGAAGTACTGTGTGGCCAATCAGTGAATACCTCTAAAATATTTGTCGGCAGAGGTACCATATTTCTCCATGTATAACCAGCATTTTTATCCAGAGAGCATAGAGCTAAAAAATCCAGGTAGAAAACATAATTGTTACACAAAATATTGGATAGTGCGTTTTTCATTTGAAAATTGAAGTTCAATGGGGGGGGGCAAAGTAAATAAATGACAAATGAATTGTGTGTCATCTCACCTGAACTCTTTGTCTGCCTCCAGCAGCAATGGAAGGGCGATACTGTAATCTTTTTTCAACAAGTAAGCTCGACCTTTTTCATTTAATGCCATAGCAAAAGCAAGAGCCTGAAAGGTAAGATAAAGACAATAACTCTCAAATTCATGGACTATTTGTATTGTATTGTAACTTGTTAATTTTTTTTGTAATAATCTTTGTCAATAGCGAGAAAAAAGATTGTAGAAAATTCTGGTATAAAATTATCTATCTCTCCAATATGAATCAGAGATATTTGTTCTTAAGAGGTTGTCTACACCATGCAAAACAATGTGATATTTGCAAGAGGAAATTTAAAGACAAAAAGAACCAGATTTTACAAATCTACCAAAAATCACCCAATCATTAAATTTCAATAAGAATTTGTAGAATTCATTTTTAAATGAATTCATTTTGATGAGGGTATTTTGTAAGAAAAGTTGGTAGAAATAATTTTCTTAAGTCAATCAAGCCCCTGCACACCCCATTATACCTAATTTCATGAAATCTCAATTTGGACACTAAAAATATTCCTATTTATATAAAAATATGTCCCTGCAGAAATTTAATCAGTTGAGATTTTATTTGAAACTTCAATAGGAGATATGAAAATAATGCCCCGAATCTGAAAATAAAAACTGAAATAAAATTGAAATATTGTCTGTTTGGAAAGAAGAGTTCTCCAAGGGAATGAAACTTTTTGAAAATAATTGACAATTACCTTTTTCTCTTCCTTAGGTAACTTGAGAGGTCTTCCATTTTGATCAGCAATTTCCAAAAAAGGAATATCATCTGAATGGTCTGAAGAATAAATAATGCCTACATCAGTGATTTGGAATGTGAGGTGCACACCCCACAAAGGGACTGCTGGGATACATTAGGGACAATTTGGAATTTAAGAGTGAAATAGCATTCGTGGCTTAAAATTGAGTTGTATTAAGGCTTAATTTATTCATTCATTATTATGCAACACCATTGACTCCTAATTACACAATACATTCAATTACTAATAAAGATTCCATAGTAATTAACTGTTAACTCATCAACTCTGTGGGCTGTAAAAGCAATAAAGAAATTACAAGATATTTAGTAAGTAAATTCTCTGTAAAAACAGAATATTGATGAACTAAAGTTCATTAATATTCTGTTTTTACAGAGAATTTGTTTCTTTACAGATATTCTCCTTGATTTAAAACTCTAAACTTTGGTAATTTTCAGAATTTAACATCATATTATCATACATTTTCAAAACCAAATTTGTTTCATCATAATGAGGGGGACAGGGCAAATAAAGTTAACAACCACTGGTCTAAATGTAATTGAAACAAGATAGATGCCTACCGTTCCTCTTTTAAGTTATCAAGGATTTCACCAGCATCATTATGCTGTAAAGTGTCAGTGAGATTTTACAAGAATAATTTATTTTGATAAAAAGTATGAAAGGACCTGTGGAGGTAAGAAGAAATTTGGGGGCATTGAGAAAGAAGAAAAGAGGTAGGGCAGAAATTGTTTTTTCTTAAGATTTGTGGGGCTATCAAAAAACATAACAATTGTACACAAACCTTTACCATATATTGTAGTCCATTTAGAATAAATATGATATTCAAAGGTCAAAAACTGTTTATTATTCTAGTTCATTGATTACAGCCTCAAAACTGAATGCCAGAAGTAGAAATCTGCGGGAATATTTCTTTTAAAGAAGGGGTCCTTTAGTTTTCAAAGTTTTGAAACCACTGTTCTAGAGGAAGGCTTAGAGAAAAAAAAGCTATGATGCCAACATTTATTCAGAGCAATCAAATCTCTTCTTCTCATCCATGATGTTGTCAATACATTTTGGCAAATCTATTCTTCAATCTTCGTCAGAAGTAAACTTCATGAAAGGAGATAAACCTGCCCCCAGATCCCCAACGGAAAAAAATTTGCGGTCATTATTACACCAACTAGAACAATTAATTTCTGTAGCACTAGGAACATAGATGTAACCATACTGCCAACCAAACACTTGGGTAATTCCAAACTCAACTCAGGTGAGTTCCTTAATACCTGCTTTGCTAAGTGAAAAAAACTCATGGTGCCAAAAGACTAATATATGTAGTTTCCTTCAACTTTCAGACTCCCCAACAAAGCTTCTGAACAATTATCAGGACCTCATCCTAGAAGGGATACTCTTCTCATTCCAGATATGGTCTGCTATACCAGAATTTTCCACCTCTTTCTTTGGCTTTCTTATGTTCCTTTAGTGTGACTTTCAGAAAACAGCTAGGTTCCCCTGATATATTTTTCCACAAAAGCATGAGATGATATAGAGGCTATCTTCTGTTAGACCCTTCTCCTGAACGGAAGCAAAAAATTAGTAAGACGGTTGTGAACAGTAGTTTTACCACCAGACACCACTTTGATGTTGTAACATCAACAGACCCTTGAATCCATTGCCTTACACTTGTTACTTAAGTAATATCTGCTGTGTATCATCAGGGACAATAATAATTATCAATATTAGAGTTGTGAAATCCAAGCACATTACAATTTCCATAAAAGTGAGCCTTCCTTGAGGATAGAACCCATGACCCTCATTACAAGAGGTGGTCCAGTTATTTGTTGATGGTTCAAATGAAAAGTTATATAAAAACGACTAAAATCAAGATGAAGGTAAAAACTAGTCAAATCTGAGAGAAAAAATGTAACCACACCTCATACAATCATAGAGATCAAATTTAAATCAGGAAGAACTTACCTTCGACTTTGGATGATAAAATTTCTGCTTCTTCTCGTGACTTTGCCAAATCTGTTGAATTCTCATCCATTTTATAAGCTTCACTTATCTTCATGGGGCAGATAATCACCATCACTTGGCTGTTGCACTGGGAAATAACAAAAACAATTTTATCATTGAAACAAATGCAGCAACTACCAGTGAAATATTGAATCACCAGAGCCATAAGCACTGAGCAGATTGACTGGTATTCTTCCTTTTTCACTCAATTATTTTCTTGCATCAGTACTACCAGATACACCATTTGGCCTAGAACTTTGCAAATGCACAAGCACTCCAGTAGATCTTCTAAAAACATTTTTTTATTTTGGGAAATTTTTTTGCTTGCATCTCTTGGGGAATTTTTGGACTCTGGTAATATCATTCTGGCACTCATTCTGTGCATGCGGCATGTGTACAGGTTGCAAGGAAGGAGCTTAAGTGCTAAGAATTCAAACTCCTAATTATGTCTAAGAAAAATGTCATTGTTTTTTTAAAAATCCCCCCCAAATGGGTTGACGGGGATTGAATGTTCAATGTAAGTTTATGCTTAACTGATCCCTAAGTTTTCATCCGACGGCAGCCATGCTTATATTTTGGAATATCAAACCTTTTAGAAATCCAACAAAAGGGAGAAAAAATGTAACTTGTCCATTGATCACCTCTTTTTCCAAATTTTTTAATTGATCATTCCCAAGGCCTGCCAATTTCTCCAGTATACATCTTTCTGCATTTACATGGAATGACATTGATACAGATTTTTCAACCTGATGTGACTTCCACTACTCAACAGGGACAAGATAGGGAAATCCAAGCCTGACAAGGGAAGAGGGAATGTAAAAAAAAAATCAACATTACCCAAATCCCACATTGTAGCATGGCTCCCACAGGAAAATTCTATTTACCACCATCACATTTAGATATTATAACTGGAGAAGGCCATAGAATGAATCGTCCGAAACATTGAGTTTACAGCACAAACAACAAGAAGAGTTCAATCATCTGGAAAACTCTTTGATTGTTAATGAACCCTCTTGAAACTAAAGACACTATTAAACATGTAACTGAAAGTAAAGCTCCCAAGTCCCTATTGAGACTATCAAATATGTACCTGAAAGTAAAGCTAATACAACTGAGGGTGCAAATTTTAGGTCTTGGCCCAGGCGCATGAAAATCTTACGCAGACCCTGAGTTTCAATTCCAAATGTTGTCTCTATTGGGTTTTTACATATAAAATGTTGTTTTTTGAACAGTAAGATGAAAGATGATATAAACAACATATTTGATCAAAATGTAATGCTTTTGAATAATACTATCAAGTTAGCAAATCTTTCACTTCTAGCATAATTCTCTCTGATGTGAAAACAAAAGTGCCATGTCATATAAAAGTACCAAATGCTAATTCAAACGAATCACTAACAGAGCCACTTTGTGAGGAATGCCCAAGAAACTCTATGTCATTATTTACCTTAACATTCTGAGAAATAAGGCTATTTTCATCTTGAACCAGTTGTCCGGAAACAATTAATTTGATTCTATCATTGGATACACCACACAGCTCAGCCACCTGATTCTTCAAACTTGACCCTGTTTGCTGTAAACTCACTTCCACACTTTCAGGACGGGAAACCTGAAAATCAAAATGGAAGATTGAAAAAAGTTAATTATTTTTTTTAATGACAAGATAGAATAAAAAATATGAAAATCTTTCATCAGTCTATAACACAAACTACTTATATTTTGTCATAGCTTTTTATACTGAATAAGAGTGGTTTCAAGAGAGAAACCCGCTGATTTTGTATAAGGAATTAGGGTTTGTTTTTTCCATTATTCCCTACTACACCAATCATAGCCATTACAGTTCACCATATTTTTCATTTGCTAAATAAATGCAAATAAAAGTAGAAAGCATTAGAAAAGCTCCCAACATAATCTAACCTTTGCTCTAGCCAACACTCAAAATAATTGCTTATCACTTGTTGTGAATAGAGCAAACTTTCAAAAAGTAGGGTATACCTACATGCAACAAGCATACCCAATGATTTCTTGGGGTGGATGCAACTAAGTGAGCGTGCATACCAAATAAGGGAAGAAATTAGCCGACAGAAAGACCACTGGGGTGTGCCCAATCAAAAAAAAAATCTCCTTCTGTATGCCTCTACCTGTATATCTAAAGGATGGTCTTTTTACTCTTTGATAAGAAACAAGTAAAATCCTTGTTCAAGTGTTTTTGTTTAATGCTTGGTTTATCTATTCATTCATTCAGGCTGACTAACCTCAAGTCATTATCTCAATAAGATAATAACAGCTGAGTTGCAAAAATGTCCTTAACATTTTGTTTTTTACCTACATCTATTTAGTCCCCCCCCCCCAGCTATAATCATTCAGTGTAGTCTAGTCTAACGAACCTGAAATTTGGATACTAAAATCCAAAATTTCCTTTCCGAATTCCAAGTTGAAAATCCCAAAATGCTGCCATCGATAAAATTCAGAATCACAAATCTGCTATTGTACATTACATCTTCTAAATTTCAAACAAACAAAAATGTGTAAAATGTAACAATAACAAAGGAAAAAAATGTTTTAATTAATCCAATGTATCATTATTATTAATTCTTTTGCTACTATTTATCTTCATCTCGAGTGCTGTTGCTTTTAAACGCAACTAAGCACAGCTTGCATAGCCTTCAACAGTGAGTAAATGAATTAACAGTACAGATCGGAATAAAGAATGAGTTCTAGGTGAGAATCTGACGGGAAACTAGTCAGTGTTCAAGCAACAGCAATTAAGATGATGGAAAATCGTAGCAAAAAAATTCAATAATGATTATTTACAATACTTCATCTAATGAATAAAAATAAAATAAAACTGGATTGAACCGAACTACCAGTTGATAGTAAACATGGCACAGAAGAAGTTGGGATAGAGTGTGAATTTAAGGGTTTATGTGGACTCATGCCTGCCACTGAATTCCAGTAGTTCAGTGGTAAGAATGGTCGCGCGATAAGTGAGCCACAATCCAGCATAGAAAATTGTTAGTTCTACGTTTATCTGGGATTTATTCTTTATTCCGATCTGTGTTATTAATTTGTTTACTCACTGTTCGAGTTTGGTTAAGATAAAAAGGAAAAGGTAAATAGCAGTCAAAAGATGAATAATAATGATTTACAATAAATATGAAATAAAATTCAATACGTGTTTGCTAAAAAAGCTTTTCTAGAGTAGAAAGAAAAAAAAAACAAACAAGGAAGTGATGGGAGGTGGGAAGTAGTGACAGTTGCAACAAATCCTGCTGTTAGAGTTGGGATTTTAGTAAACAATTCAATCTGGGGGTTTCGAGATTATGTAAATTTCCCAGTGGGTTACTGAGGTGAGCGCTAGGAAGTTTTGAATTTCCTAGCATCCCAGGAACTAAATTCCTTAAGCAAAAAGTTTGTGAGGGCCAGGCCCCACTGGTCCCTTCAATGGTTACAGACCAGTTTGTTTAGGATGACCAAAAATTCACTTCAAGAATAGAGGTTGACAATCAGTTTATAGATTAAAATCAAAGGATTTTTACGAATTAGGTATGGAAAAACTTGAGTAACAGGTGAAATACAGTTATCGACAGTGAAGGAGAGCATATTAATGATTAAAAGTATCTTTGATCATTGCTATTTTTGTGTTTACAAAACAAAATGAAACATTGGACAGAACTTAGTAACAATAATAATGAAATAGTTTGCTGAAGATCTTACCAGAGATTCACAGTTGCCACAAACTATGAGCTTCAAAGTGGCTATTCCTTTTTCATTGAATTTGCCCCGAGCAGCCAACTTTCTCACAGCGTTCATGCGTAGGATTTCCATCATTTCAAGCACCTTTTCATGGGATGTCTTCAAAACTGCCGCATACTTCGAAAGCATCTCCTGAAAACACAAAGCAGAGAACACTTGAACAATCGATATGAAAAAGAAGTGTTATTATACACAGATTTATTAGGACTTATTAGAAACCATCAACCAAAACTTTCAACATAGGTTTCTTCAGTTTTTACATGGGTCTAGCTGGCTGGCTATGTATGTATGTATGTTCAGGCTGCACCAATGGAGCTTCTCGGCTGAAAATTCAAGTATTTACTTCTTATTACGCCTGGAGTAAACGTTTTTGTTGTCTTTTTTCTTAAATTCTGACCCCGAATGTTAGTATGCATCTGGCAGCATTAACGTTAACATTTTTGAAAATAATGATTCTTTTAGTGATCACTGCCCAATAAAAGGCACAAGTAACTTACTCATTGATCATCCCTTTTTCAAATTTTTCAACTGATCTCCCACAACATGGCATGCTGCCAAAAGAGGTTGGTTATGTGTGAGTTTCTTTTAAGTGACTAACCAAACCCATTAATTTTGTTTTTGTTTTTTTCGAAAAAGAGCTTTTTGGAGTCTTTATGATCATTTTGAACGAACCATGTCCAAATCTTGATCTGATATCTTTTTTATAGATAAAACATCAAATTTTTTCGACAATTAGTTCTGTTACATTCATGCGAGGCACAGATATATTTCATCTTGATTTCAGTTGTTTTTCATTGCAACAACTCAGACTGACCAGTCTACGGCAGTAAGCAAACAGCACAAAACTCATTTAGAGCTTATTCGTTATTTTCTGATCTGTACAATTAACTGACTGCCACAGACTGATAGTCTGAGTGGTTGAGAGGAAGAGCAACAACATTTAGGATGAAAGAAATACAAGTCAAGAATTAATAAGGTTGAGAAGGCTTCATCTAATAAAAATAAATCCAGATAATAAGATCCTTTTGTCATTCATCAACTGACCTACCTGAGTTATCACCCCTCGTTCTCCATTCTCCAAAGTGTAAGGTGGATTCCAGAGTTGAACTTTGTTGGAATTGAGAGTGTGTTTTAGCAATGTCAGTTGCGAATTCAAACAAGGGGATCTGTTTTCTCTGGAACTTGACGGATCCTTCTGGATTTGAGTTTCAGAATTTTCATGATGACTGGTTGAGGGTTTTTCATCCATTTTTTCTAACTGAAAAGAAGAACATAAATAGAATTAGAGTCAGTCAGGATAAAGGTTGGTTTGTGTTGGGAGCCTTTAACTTTTTCCATTCACATTCATTTCACAAACAAAAGCAGGTCAGGTTAGTCACTCAATAGAAACTATCGTGTGACCAACGTCTTTTGTCCAAACACTGTGCTGGGATCAGGTGATAAATCAAAAAATTAGATAAAAGGGGTGATCAATGAATGTTACTTCTCTTGCCTTTTGCTGAATCACTAAAAAGTTCAAATTTTCTAAAAAAAATAAGAGTGAATACTGCCAGACAAAAGCTAAAAATTATTGAAGGTGGGGGATCAAAAAACAAAAAAAGTTTTTTCCAGACATAATAAGGAGTAAATGTTTAAATTGGTGCAGTCTGTATGCATCATACCCACATAGCCAACTAGAATCATTTAAATGAAAAAATTTGAGAAAATTTTTGATTGGTAGTTTCTTGAATGGCTAAAAGTGGCTAGATCTTTACCGACATTCAAATAACATTATTTTTTATCAAATTTTTCATCGGATTGGTAGATGGGTTTGGATTTAGGGTTAATAGGTAGGTTTGGAGGTAAGGTTAGTATGTAGGTTTGGAGGTAAGGTTAGTAGGTAGGTTTGGAGGTAAGGTTAGTAGGTAGGTTTGGAGTTAGGGTTAGGTAGGTTTTGAGAAAGGATTAGTCGGTAGGTTTGGAGTTATGATCAGCAGGTAGGTTTGGAGTTAGGCTTAGTAGGTATGTATGTTTTGGCTATATTATGCAAGGGAAGTAAATTAACTGACACACTCTTTTTGATTGGAAGAAATTGTTGTCTGATTTAATCAATTTGTTTCTTTTCATTCCAAATTCAACAGAATACAGTTTCAAATGTTCATAGTTCTTTGCATCCTTTTCTTCTGTAAAAACCTCTTCAAAATCCAGCCACTCTCAGCCATTAAAAAATTGCCACATTGAATATTTGGTCCGTGAGTAGTGATAGCCATAGCATCTCCATGGATTATCTCCCTTGCCAAATATTGGCATTTCGTTGAACCTAAATTCTTATCCGAAAATTCTATGTCTTTTTCAAGGCTTATTGTGAATCGAAGACAAAGGAAACACTTAATAAAGGAAAAAACCCCAACATTTTGTCCCCTTGAATCAGTGATGTATCAGAATGTCAATCTAGCACCAGATTTACGAAAAAAAAAAAAAAAAAAAGCATTCATTTTTCTGTAAATTCAGTGCCAGATATCCTACCGGATCGACATTCCAGTACATCATTATCTGAAATACCATGGTTTGAAAGTAAAGGATCAGGAGAGTTCCAGGGAATTATACCAGCCAATCAAAATAATTACATATTTTTTGTAATCAGTAAACATTGTACAATTATCGGCTTGTTCGTATGTACAACTGTTACACTTTCTGTTTGTCATTCATTTCTCTCATATTTTGCAATCTCTCTCTCTTCCACTACCTGCCCTTGTAATGTAATGAACAAGGGTGAGATTGAAAGAGGGAGTTTATGCTTAATTGAAGGAAAAGGAACTGAATCTTCACTTCAAGTATCATTCTTTTCTCCTCTTTCACGAGTCTGAAGCCTAAAAATTAACTTATAGTAGTAGTAGACCACAAGAATTTAAACACATAGCAAAAAGTAATAATAATAATAATAATAATGATAATAATAATAACAACAATAGATTTATTAGTTTCATTTGCATGATATTATAGTTAATATAAATACATTCCATATTAGAGCACTGTTTCTCAAAATGGGTTCTGCAAAAAATTCCATGAGATAAGGTGCCTTTTTATGAAATCTAATAAAAAGGTATTTTATCAAAAAAAAAAAAAAAATGATTCACAGTTTTGAAAAGGATAATTTAGACAACGTGTTGTTTTTTCTATCTTAATGTTTTTGTTCATTATGTTTTTGTTTTTTTTCATAAGAATACCTTCTCTCTAAAACAATTTTTGTTTCATTTAATGTCTGATCAAAATTACGGTGTCAGGGATTGTCAGTAGTAAAATACGGGGATGGGTTTTGGGAAATCGTACAAGGGTTCGTTGTCACAAGAGTAAATGACATCTTAGTTGTCAACACCCATGGAATTTCCACAAGTCCAGCTATCATATAAAAGTTTGAGGCTGGTATATCTTGAATTTGGCGAGTACCAATAATATTCAACTGCAGAAATGTGTCACACTTTGTTTTGTTTTGTTTTATTTTGATCTACGCAATAACAATAACAGCGATAGACTCTCTCTTCCACTTGGAGGTAACAATTTTGCTGATAAAAAATATGTCCCATCCACCATTTGGAACAATCAACTCTTCTTCCACTGAAACGAGTTCAGTAGTTTCTTTTCTAAAAACAAACAAACAAAAACAAAAACATTCGAATATCCGTGAATATTTTCACGAACTAGTTATTAAAACAATTGTATAGTTTCAGTAATGTGCATCCGTAATGTCGTAGTTACGGAAAAATAAATGTAAACTTTAAAATCAAAATACTGGCTTGAATTTCTCGATTTAAAACTGCGCATATAGTTCTAATTTTTAATTTGAAATTCCAAAAGATTTCTAGGATGTAAACAAACTCTTAATATCTATGGAAATCGATTTTTTGAAAATGTTTATGAAAGCAAAAAGTGTTTTCAAAAAATATTTTCAGGTTGAAGTGAATTTTGGGAACGCTTTTTAAATGTTTAATTGTTAATACTTGATCTTTTTTTTTTTTAAATCTTATCAAAAAGTTAAATCGTTAAAATCGATTCGTTATATATTGCTTTTATTTCAATCCAAGTTTAAGAGCATAAAAACTTTTTAAAATTTCAATACAAAAAGGAAAAATTTATTGTAGTTCTCAATGAAAGGAAGCAACAAAAAATGAATCTTAAGATTATTCCATGAAACCAAAAATCTTCATCAAAGTTCATGAAATAATTTCAGGGAGTTGTTACTTGAAATATCAGAGTTTTAGAAAATAAATATCTATTTGAGGAGTTTATTTTCTATCTTAATAACAATATTATGATTTTTTTTCAGCTGTTCTGAGTTCAACTAGCATTATTGTGATTTTTTTTTCAAAGTTGAACTACCGTACTCGAGTATAATGCGATCTCGAATATAATACGACCCCAACGTTTTGTCGCTAAATATCAGTTATCTATCTGTGCGTGTATATCATCAGTATTTTTACACGCAAGTATAACTCTTTTCCCCGATTTTGACCCCGATGTTTTTTTTATAGGATGTCTCGCATTATACACGAGTAAATAAACATTAAAAATAACTGAGGTATTTTAAAGAAAAGAACCAAAGGAAGACACAAATTATGAGGAATCAAATCATAATTTAGGAATAATTAATTCTTCTTTCGTACATCCATATATTATCATATACATACCCTCTTCTTAAAATAAATCAGAAAATAATATTTTTTGGCAATAAACAACACGTGTTATTTTTCACATTTCACTGCAACAACTTCGAGGATATCACCAGAGCCATTCAAAGCTAGCAAGGATAAATTCTCATAATATTGGCTTGGGTAAATCGTGTATTGGTAGATTGAAGTATCTATTCCTTTTAAGCATAAAGGCATTTAAAATTGATGAAATGATTTTCCCCTCGTTACTTTAAGAAATAAATCACAAAATAATCACATCGAGTTTTTTTTCCCCAGGTTCCAATGATGTTGCCAATTTAGATGTTTTTCATCTAAATCTAGATGTTCGTGATTGCGTCTAGATGTCAAAAATTACTTTTCAGGTGATTTTTAATCCAACAAGCATTATTTTTAATTTAGTTTGATAATAATAAAATGAGTAATGTTTTCAATAAGTCAAGTAACATCTTAATAAAATGAATGTTAAAGATTAAAGTTGCATTCAATTTATTGATAATATATAATGTAAGTATAGTACCCCATAAAAATGATGGGATTTTTTTAATGATATCTATTAATTCGAGAATGTGTCTATTCTTGGACGTTATTTTCAGTCACATAACTCTCACTTTCTTTAATCAGATTTAGAAGAGAAGAAGCGAGTAAAACACGTTTTCCTGCAAAACTTACACGTGTACACAGCGGACTGTGTATGTGTGTCAGCTACAGCAGCCAGTCACACTTTAGCTGCTGACCACATGTATTCATCTCTTTCATCAGTTTTAAAGAGAGGAAGACATAGCAAACTGTGTCTGCGTGTCAGCTACAGCAGTTAGTCACACTTTAGCTGCTGGCCTCTGAGGTCTTCCTCTCTTTGTATCTTTAATCAGCTTCAAAGAGAGGAAGAGTAAAACTTATGTCTTCACCATGATGTGAATAAATAAACATTCTAACAAACATACTTGGTGAGTATGGTCTTCTTATGTTGACATATTTCCTAGATTTTACATATACTGTATTTATCTGAGTACAGTGTGATGTTGAATATAATGTTATGCTATTATTTTGTGGTAAAATATCAGTTATCTATCAATCTCTGTTGTTGTTGTTGTAGTGGTAGTGGTAGTAGTAGTAGTAGTAGTAGTAGTAGTAGTAGCAGTAGCAGTATTTTATCATTTCTTTTTTTTATTTTTAAATTTAAAAAGAAAACTCGAGTATATTGCTACCAATCAATTTTCTATGTTAAATTTTCCACTTTACACAGGAATAAATACACCATTTTGACTATCTAGATCTTTTTGACTTCATCATTATGTAAATCTGGCAACACATCAAATTTCTTCAATTTATGGTAATGAGGTGAGTAATATTTTCAATAGATTAAGTATTCCTTTATTTAGATAATTTTTCAAGATTTGTCACATTCAATTTAATGATAATGTCTGATATACTGATACTAGATTTTAAATATATATATATATATATATATATATATATATATATATATATATATATATATATATATATATAATATAAATATAAATATAAAAATAAAAAGAAGTCTAGATGTTTTTAGCTGTTTCCTTACCCAATTTTAGATATATACTTAAAAATAAAATTGGCAACACTGGATTCCAAACTGTGGCTACGAAAACCCTGCCAAATTTTGGAGAGGAAAGTTCACAGTGTGGCGGTTTTGCATTGGGATTTTTTTAAAGCAATTTTCTCTGTGAAAAAAAGAGAAAAAACCAAGACCCAAAATGCCTCCCAAACCCAAGAAAAATGAGCCTAGCAAAAAGACAGACAGCAAAAAAAAGGAAAAAATCATCGAGGTGAGATATTTAATCCGAAAATAGGTGTAATTAAAAGTCTTGAAATGTGTCTCTTATGTCGCTCGGATTGATACAACATGTCTCTCTCTCTTTTTATATCTTTCTCTTCGATTTAAAAAAAAAATTCTTTTTAATTATTAAAAAAGACATTTAAAATCTGTTTTATTCTGTTAATCGTTATTATTTTCACGAATCTATGGTGTTATTTATCATTATAAAGTCGTTGTCTACCTGTAAATCCTATTTCTTTTCGTCGCCTTGAATTTGTATGGACAAAAAAAAAACTCGGGGCAAAAAACTCTTACCATAAGATGCCTTCAATTTTTTTCCTCCCCCCCTATTGGAACAGCAATTAAACAAAATCATCTCTTTTTTTCCCTTTTTACTTAGAATTCATTTATTACTGTCAATTTATTATTGAGACTGGTACTTCTGTTTTATCAACTAAGACCAGCCTGAAAAGTCAGGCCATACATGTGCTAGTTACTTTCCTATGTGAAGATCTAGCAAGGACAGTGAGTGATTAAGTTTATTGTCTAACTTACGTCCAAAATTGAGTCAAAATCATCTTAAAATACTCGGAGACATCCTAATTCTCCAGGTACATGTTTAGGAAATATATTACGTTTTGTGACTTGAATTATTGTTACTATATTCATTTTATTGAAATATTACTAGATTTATTGAAAATATATCATTTTATTACTATAAACTGAAAATCATTATTCCGTCAATAATCATCCAAATGGCTATTTCTGACATCTGGACGCAACAAAAACATCCTGATGTAGATTGAAAACAGAAATTGGCAACCCTGAGCAAGGGACGTTACTCAGTATGTGACAGTGATCAGTGCTTTCGCATCTGGTAAAATCAAGCAACCTTATTGATAAACATCAGAATTTTTTTTTCTCTTTTAAAGGCCACGACGTCAATTTAATATACTTTGTCTTTTATCTTCTAAAAAAAAAAAATGTTGTCTATCTTAGGAATTGGGTACGTGCGAACTTCAGTCATGGACGAAATTGATTTCGGATGAAACACTCATATTTTTTGCTAGAATTATGGGACAGATATGTAGATAAGTTTGTTTTGGGTTTTTTTTCTTTTTCGTCGGGTGATTTTTTTTAATTATTGATATAAAGGAATGAATAAGAATAGTTGAATAAAACGAGTTCTGATGTTAAATCAATTGCTATCATCATCTGAGGATCTGGAGTCGATTTTTGCCTGGTTTGTGATGGCACGACGCACCCAAATCCTAAGATAGCCAAATGTTGCTTATTTTCAATACAATTCACCGATCGGCTTCTGATTTTAATTGAATTAATAACCCTGCTCAATAAATACACCATTTAGACTAGATTGACGTCCTGAGTGAAACTGTGATAAATATAATGAAAACGAAGGTAAACTGTTGTCGAAAATTATTGAAAATTATTTTGGTTTACAATACTTCTAAAAAAACAAATAAAAAATGATGAAATAAGTTTTTCTGGAGATCTTCCCACCTTTAAGAGACAAGAATGAAATTCCTAAGTAATCGTTTACTAGTAACTGAATTGTTTTCTAATACCACGTCATAATCTTATCTGATATCTCTCAAGTGATTCTAACTAGAATTTTTGAATCAATTTTGCTCTGAACTTGATGTTTAATCTTGAAAAATCATAACTATTGAATGGAAGTTCGAGATAAATTGTAGAATCTACGGCTAGAATCTGAGAAGTTTTTTTTCAATTTTTAATGTCTGTCTTGAGTCGACTTCGGTTACTTAAGGGGATTATACAATAAAGTAGCGTAAACTCGCCATTTTTGTATGTATTGACTTTTTGGCGCTACGGTGTCAGTTGAGTACATTCAGAGCCCTGTTCCTGATATATCTCTTGATATTTCAGAGGTGAAATTACCATCGATGTTATAAAAAGTTAGCTTAAAATCAACCCTGAACACTAACTCTCAAATCCTATGTAGGTAAATTTGATAAAAATACAATGTTGAATGGTTAAATTTTCTGCTTTCATTTTTTCCGTCGTTGGCTTATATTCCTTGTAATTTTATGTATTGAAATATGTGTATTTATGTTTCAGAAATACAGTTTTAATTGGTCATAAGTTTACGTTGCTTCAATAGATTTACATAATGACCTAGTTTACGCCACTTAAATATATAATTAACTTACATTGTTCTTGTGTTGGCGATCGCGTTGTTTGTCTCTGAAAATAATTCAAAACTTTATTCATTTAGATTTGTTAATCGTCTCCATTTTACTGTCTTTTTTTTTAAAGTAATACTTTTCTTTTTAAAGCTCTTTGTATTTTTTACGATCCTTACAGTCCTCACGTGGTCAGAAAAAAAGACGATCTTTTTAAGATCTAACCCTACGGGTATGACAGCAAAAAGTTTGTTCATGCCACAAGTATACTTCAAATCAAATTTATTGCATTATTTATTTAATTCTTTAATTTTTGGATACCCCGAAAAGTCCAGGTTTAGAAATACCTGATTAGATTATGAGGCCAGGTAAACAAATGCGTGGTGGTGTTATTATCTTTTTAATCTTCCAAAGTGTTTGATTATTTAATTTTTGGATATCTCGAAAAAGTTTAGCTTTAGAATTGTGTTATTAGAATATTAGGCAAGGTTAACAGATGTGTGGTTGTATTTTTTTCAATTTTTTTGAGCTTAGAAAGTGTTTTGACTACAATGTGAGGCTTGGTAAAGAAATCTAAGGGAGGTAATTAAGTCTGAAATTTGGAACATCGGACTTGGGGGGGGGGGAGCTAACTGAATTATACTCAGTGCCAGACACAGAAATTTATGGCGCTTGTTACATTGGACCCAAACATGATTCGATCCCAAAAGTCACTTTTTTGTTTCACCGGATGGCATCATGTCTGCTATGCTAATTCTTTTCTCATCTATAAACTATTTGATTTAATCCAAGCTGAACAATAACTATATATCAACTTCTGTTTTTCCTTCCTGAGTTTCACACATACTCGATGTTTGGAATGGTGGATTGAAGTTGTGCAACCTATTTCGACTAATTGGGGACTAATTTTTCTTCATAGACCCCCCCCCCTTTTTTTAAAATTCAAAATAAATAAATACAATTTTGATTTAATTCAAATAATCCACCACCGGCGTAACAGAAAAGTGACCTTATGGAACGAGTCAAATTTGGGTTCAATAAAGATAAGTTCCCGATTTCATTTTACAACAACAAAAAAATGGTTCATTAAATGATTACAAAAATAGACCCCCCCCCCCCCGAATTTCATCATAGACATAAAATATTGGATTTTTACCTCTGCCAATGAAGTGGGTGGTCAGTTGGTTAAAAAAAAAAAGTGGTTGAATTTTTAAAAAATTTATTTATGTATATGCTTATGACCGTCCACCTGATATCGCCAAATGTTCTCAATGGATTGATTGATTGAAATTTTGGGCGGATCCATGTGCAACTTACCTTCCCTACGCCATAGTTATATGTCCCCACTACGCATCGTCCGAATTTCATGTTCGTCCATGAGATATCTCTCAAGGTTCTTGATGGATACAATGAAATGGGAGAGGGGGGGGGGGTGCAATCCATGCACAATTACTTCCCAATGACATTGGCAGAGCTATGAGTTCTCTGGGTGCTTTCTAGTTAATAAAGTTCTACCCTGCACCAGTTGTGTAGACTAGAATAACAAGGTATATATGATTTGATAATTTCATGTAGTTCATCACTGAGTGTAAAATGAGATTTTTATCACATCATCAATATCCACCTCAATGTCTGTCACACTTGTAGTATCAGTAGCAGTCATCAGCTCCTCTCCCTTTCCACTCTGTTAGTAAACTACCTACCTTTTTTTCACCCCTCCCCCATCTTGTCTGTTGCACTTATAGTATTCGGAAACAGACATTGGCTAAGCCTTCTCTTATGCACTTATGATAGCCATCAGCAAATTGATAAGACACCCTGTTCTATATATATATATATATATATATTTTTTTTTTTTTTAAATTATTAATTCCCAGATATATTTTTTTGATCTTTTGCTGTCAAAGAAGAAATTTAGATTGTTGGAAAATGTGAATTCATTCTCTCTCTCTCTACTTTGTGTTGTCCTTTGGGTACGTGACATTTTTTTCTGTCCATCCTTCAAGCTAGTGCCCAGGTGCCTGTTGGTCTGTCACATAAGATGTTCACACTCAAGTCAATGCTGATAACTGGTAACAGGTCTGGTTTGTCACTCAATAGAAACCATCACATGACCAATGTCTTTTGGCAACATGCCATGCTAGGGGTGATCAATGTATAAGATACTTCACCCACATTTAGTAGGGCATAATTTAGCATAAACTTACATGGCAAACTGAGCCCTCTACTAAAATCCTACCCTAGGAATTTTCAAAATAGAAATGTTTTTTTGTAGATATAATCAGTAAATGTTTGGATTTTCAGCCCTCTAGCTACATTGATGCAGCTTGTATGTGTGATACAGAACCAGCCAGACCCACTTGAAAACTGATAGAAAACTATGTTTGCAGTTTCGGTTGACGGTTTCTAAGAGTGTGACTGGTATTGAACAATCAGAACAGACTTTGAAATGGCCAAAGAAGCTATAAATGTTTGATCAGCAACTTGTAGATTTTTTTGACACATGGCCATGGAAAAAATGAAGTTAAAATAATTTCCATTCTTTTAACCTAATGGTTACAAAACCGGAGTCTAGGGATCCATCAATACGGGGGGGGGGGGCAGTGTTACCTTTTAAAGCTTGTGGCAGAGAAATTTTTAAAGGTAAAACATTGTTTATTATTGCTTGTTCATTGATTAGTCTTGAAACTAAATCACTGTGACCTGCTATAACGTGAAAGTTAGGGTTCATAATTTTCTGCTGCATTTTAAATGAGTCCACATTGTGACTAATTTTACATTTTTACAAATCTCGACATAACCCCCTCCCCTTCCCATAACTTTTTCAAGACACACCCATGCGAAAATGAAGAGGAAGACAGAAATAGATATAAAAAAAATTTTAAATCGGGACCGCTCACTCATCAGATTTCATTTTGAAGAAACTTGGTTACATATGTAGCGAGTGTCAAGAGTTGACAATATGTTAATAGTCCTCTCAGGGACAGATGGAAAGGGAAAGGGTCAAATCCATTTCCTTTTTCACAGTTGATGTAACCTGATTCAGAGTTTTGCTTGTTTTCTTTTATTATTTCTAGCATCTTTTTGGCTATTTTTGAAAATTTAGCCTTTTTTTTTTTTTTTTTCAGTGAAAATAAAAAAATTTCAGTTGGCTACACTGACCTGCTTGGCCTCTCTAATTTCAATATCTCTTGGCTACTGACAACCAAATTTAACATTGATGGGCCCAATGCATACCATATCTTAGGGGGTCTTTCTATTTTTGTCCATGTTCAAACCATGTTATATAGAGCCACCTTAAAACAAGTCTACAGAGTACTAAAAATTAGGGTTCACCAAAATATTTTTGGAAAGCAAGGATATGCGGGTACTAGCCATGTCAACCTGTAGGCGTAGCCCAAATGGGACTTTTTCTAACTTTTACACAAAAACTAAGATTCTTTACTCAACATATATCAGACCACGCTTGAAATACACAGTCCGAGTATGGAATCCACATCTCACTATCACAAAACTAGAAAATGTACGTACAAAAAACAACTAAAATGGTCCAGAACTTGAAAAATCTCCCCTATAGTTTTAATTTATGAAGTCTATGTAACCTAGATTAAAGTAGATGAAAGGGAAAATGAAATGCATTCAAAATAATAAAAAGTGTACATAACATCCCTGCAAAAATGTTCTTTACAATGAACAGAAGAGACAACAACAAAATCTATTGAGTCCACTACAAATAAAAAAAAAACAAACTTCTCTCAAAGAATAATAAACAACTGGAACTCACTAGTAAGGCACAACCCAATTATACTAATGATGAAAATGGTAAACGACTCCAAGAATGTATACGACAAATATACAAAACTTGAGAAGAAAACAACTTTTGAAGTAAATAACTTCAAGAGAGGCGAGATACAAGCACAATTACGTGCCTCATTTTCACTCGCTAATTTTCGTGTGGATTTCTTTTGTTCCTTCCAAGACCATTTGAATTGTCAGCTACTCAAGGAAGGTAACTGTGTATGTTTTAATATGTTACATTTTTAATATCATAACAGCCATTACATTTTCTCAACAGATATGATCAAAGGAAAATATCCAGATATTACTAAGACTGGCTTTGAGTATAAATATCAAATATAATTTTAAAGTTTTGCTTGCATAAGCTTCGTCTTAATATGAAATGCTCAGACCTCTCAACATTTTGAGTTTGTCCCGGGCAATGCCTAGCTAGTAACCCTGTTTCTCAAACATTTCAATAGCTATTTACTAGCTTAATAAAATAGATCAGGACTTGAATTGCATTCTTGTTCTAAGATCAGTGTACAGTCTAAATAATTTTCTCTTAAAAGTCTAAGAACGGAAAACAAAATAATCAGTTTGAAAATAATGTCAGTGTAGATATAATCCTGTCGCCAGCTCTCAGTCTCTCTGACAATGAACAGTAGAAAAGGGTACAGAGAACACACAAACACAAATTTGGCTGCTCTGTCTTGTGTGTACACGTATTCGCTTAATACTTCTGTCGATTTGTCTGTTTCATTTTTTAAAAGAAATGAATTGAATACAAGAATTTTAGTTGACAATACCTTGCATTAACCTATCAGATTACTGTATAAATGTTCTGGCACAGACTTGGTCTTACTATTAGTATACCAACGGGCATTTACTAGTTATATATAAGATATTTTAAAAAATCTCTGAATTGTCCAGTTTGATTGAAAAGATCAGATCATAAAAACATGTTTGTCCAATCATTTTTGTTTTCATTGATGATACTTTTATCTTTACTATAATTAAACCAGAAGTTTTTTGTACGCTTTCACTCTGTTATTTTAAAACTTGCCCTCTGTATGTTATGCAGAATCGGCTAAATTGCTCATCTGGCAAAATCTACTTGCAAGAGAAAAAAAGGTTGATTTCGCTTTGAGAACATAAACTATTGATAGTAAAAAAATATTTGTTTTTATCCTTGTTTTGATTTTAGTAAACTTCTGATCAAATTAAAAGTACGTGTTTATTTTTTGTATAAGTTAAAACTTTGCCAAATAGGCAATTTTGCGGATTCGACATGACATAATCAATGGTCTGTTCAAAAGATATCTTCTCGTTTACCTCCAATAATCTCAAAAGCAGAACTTGTGGCGATGCTTGCAAATATTCATGTGTATCGTGGATCATTATTTTTGGTAACAGTCCATTTTAATCTGAGGATGAAAATGGGCTGATTGGTAAAAAAGTTCAGATAAATTTTGTTTTTTTTTCCATATTGCAATTTTGGTAAAAAACGGAATAAGGCCTAAAAGGAGAAGTAGTTTTTTTTTTTGCAATGAACTAATGGCACAAATGATGAGAAGTCTGAAATTGCTTCAATCCCCCTGTACATCCCCATTTTGGCACCATCAGACTTCTGGTTGTTCCCCAAATTGAAAGAGGCATCAACCTTTTCCATCTGATGTTGAAGTTGCTTTGCACAGCTGGATCAAAACCAAAATGTTCTCCTTGAACAGAAAGAAAAAATGGATGGAACTTTGGCAAAAATGCATAGCAGTAAATGGTGACTATATTGGAGTGAAATAAATCGAATTACTGTTGCTTCATAAATGGTCAGACCAACCAATTAACCAAGTGAGCTACCGATTCTTCTCTTTCTTTATCTATGTGTCTCCAGGCACTCCTAGTTACATTTTGGGGGCTACAACCTTGATAATTTGCATCAGTATACCACCAGGCACCATCTAAAAAGAACATTTTTATTTTGTTTTTGTTTTCTCAAAGTTCTTTTTTGTATCTCTATGGTCATTTGAGACCAACAATGCTCAAATCTTGTGCTCGTATTTAAAAAAATTTTTTTTTTTTTAGATAATTGTTTAGCTAATTAGCTTTGATACATATGCAGACTATTATGATTCTTTTATGCAAGGTACTAATATTTACTTCATACCAGTTTCGTTATTCTATCTGGTATAAAACTTGTTTTATACGATTGGAGACCTGGTTATCAATCAGTCCTCGTAGTTACTGAAGTGTTGTAAATCCCAGTTCATATTCACTGTGTAATTCAGGATTTTTGTAGTCCATTAATTTCCCTCTGATCTTATTGTTTTGATTTTATTTTTATTTTTTTTCACAGGATAAAACTTTTGGCTTGAAAAATAAAAAAGGAGCCAAGCAGCAGAAATTCATTAAAGCTGTCACTCACCAAGTGAAATGTGGAAACCAAAGTGCCAAGAAGGTAAGAATTACCATCAATTCTCAAAGTCCAATAATATCCTGGCTTGCGCTCAGGGAACGTTCCCTGAAAAATGCAGCTGTTAAACAAAACAGTGCTATATGGGGTCATTCCATGACGAGGGAACCAATGGTCGTCAATTGACCATCTCCAATTTATGCTCTGGTTTTTGTCACAAGTTGTTTGGGGTCTGAAAAGAAGTCCTGTGAAATTTCAGCTCAATATCTTTACACGTTCATTCACTATGGATCCAAGAACGATAACCACTTTGTTCAGTGCAATGGTGGCTAAATTCTTTTTTTCCATTTTCTACTAACCTGTTCAAATAGAATAAAAAACAGTCAACATGACTAAATTTATTATCAAAAATGGTTGAAAAAGATTGCAATAGCAAATCACCGCTAAGCAGGGTATTGCTGAATATGATCCTTCAACGGCTTTTTATTCACTCAGTGAAAATTAATGCATGCAAGCCATTGACAGTGATGACTCTTGGATATTGGCCTTGTAGCAGATTTATTCCAATTGAGTAAAATGGCTGAGTCTCAAATTCTGTAAATACGCTTACAAAAATATAGTTATGTTTGGTATCTAGTCATTTAATTACCTCTCCCTGAGGGGAAAATTGGGACACAAGGTTAGGGCCCCACTTATGGGCAGTGCATACTTATAATGCCTGATGTTCCCAAGTGGTCACCCGTCTGAGTACTAATCAGGCTTCACACTACCTAGCTTCGGTGATTCAACAAGAATTGGTGCTTTGACCGTAAGCATTGTTTACAATGTATATTGTCATGGTTATAAAGTTGATTCGGTTCTAATTGTATCTGCAGGTTTGTTGTTTTAAGAACTTGTTGGTTAGTCAGGAAACTGGATTCAAATAACAAAGTTTGTTTCTTTTTTCTTTTCTAGAAACCACATAATTTTATTCACTTCTATAAAAGTATCTATTTAGATTTGTCTGTTGCTTTGATAAGAGACAAATTGATTGGTCTCATTGGGCTGTGGAAGACTGATTTGCTTCTTTGATTATTTACACTAATTAACTTTTAGCACCCTTTTTCAAGGGTGCCAAGATTTTGTGTGCATATTTAAAAGCCTGGATCTCGTGTGTCAGTTCATATGGGAGTGAAATTGATACAACACAATCGCCAAATTCAAACACTCTATTGTGTTGCCAGCAGTGGCAGAACAAACTTTCTGCTTGGCAAACCAAATTGTTTACTCTGCTGATAGTTAACTCAATGTGTACATCAGATTTTAGTATTGCTGAGATTGGACGATGAAACAATTTGATTTTATTGCAATTCGATGGGAATAAGAACTCTTTAATCTCTCGGAATAGTTCCACTTGACTGAGTAAAATCTGTAAAGCATTCAGATCAACAACTTTTCTGAGTTAATTTTTCATACACATTTCCATTTTTATTTGATGAAGAATTATAAATCATTATTTCTTGAAATTCTTATGACTACTTTTTTCACTTTATCCCTGATTTATTTGTTGCTTTTTATTGCAACTTTCAACACAGACCAATTTTCCTCCTGCTAAATAGTGCTTCCTGTTTGGGATGTGGGATCAGATCCCACCTAAGGTTTATTCCTTATTTTCTGATCATTGCTATTTGGTTACCACTGGAGGGAAATAGGTCTGAGCAAAAAGTTGCAGTAAAAAGTAACTAATAACAATGATTTATAGTACTCCATCTGATAAAAACTGAAAAATGTATCTGAAACTACCCATTTATAAACAAACATGGTTGCTAATCGGAATAAGGGGTTGGGTTTAACGGTGTTATTTTAACTTCTCTCTACCACTTGATAAATTAATGGGTAGATCAGGCTGGGCTGAACAGTGCTTCCCCTTAGGGATGTGGGTTCGAATCCTTCCTTAGGCTTATTCTCAATTCCTAATCAATCCTATTTGCTTACTGCCAGAGGGAAAAACAATCCAAGCAAAAAGTTGCAATAAAAAGCAACAAATAAAATTAAGATGGATTTCAGAAGTAGTCAAAATATTTGAAGAATTATTAAAGAATAATAAAATGTAATGAAAACAAAAAATGAGGAAAACCATTTGTGGTCAAGAGAACACGATTCTCAAAGGTCACTACAATGCCAATCTGTGTTATCTATGTATATAAAATGCAATATGTATCCATATATGTCGTCATTTTTGACAGAACAGGTAGAGTAGTAATGTCTGAAACATAAAAAGATAGTTTAATTCCTGATATATTTGTCTATGTTGCATGAAATTCTAACAACAGTGCCAATCATGAGATCGAACCAGGGGCCTCAGCCACAGCCAAAGTGACTTTGTGTGGTGGTGCTGTTGGAACATCAAGGCTTCCCACTCTTATCTCGCTCTACGCAAATCATTTTAGAGTGAGAAATAAGCAGCCGATCATGAATGGTGGGCAGATCTTTGGTTTTGATTGCGGTCAGATAACATCATTGGTGTGTTGTAATTCAAGAAAAAAAAAGTTTATTTTCTGGTGTTGTGCCTGGAAAAGTTTCCTCTGAAGAAGTTTGTATGGAAGGGGGTTGTATGATGAACACTGAGAGACTGGGTCTTGCGGTTCTCCTGTTTCAATGAGATGTTTTTACTCCAGTGTGTCACGAAGATAATATTCTAAAGTTAAAGAGTTTTTTTTGTTTTATTTTTCAGCTATCGGAATTGGAAGCAGAGAAGAATAAGAAGAAAACTGACAAAAGGAGTCAGATTGAAGAATTGAATTTATTATTCAAACCTGTCCAGCCAGCACTCAAAGGTAAGTCACCTCTTTCTCTCTAATGCAGTACTTCTGGGAAAAGGTTGAAGTGTCCCGTCTCTTGAGAGGCAACTTCAAAGGTGTATTGAGGCTGGTGGCGAAGTCCTGGTTTTTGTTGCATGCATCTGCTTAGTGATCCTTGCAAGTCTCAAGTCTGGTCGAGACCAGGACTTGATTCTTACAATTTTTTATCACCACCCCTTTGGCAGGATGTAAGTCCACCCTAATCACACAGCTTACAGTTTACTCAATTAGCTGCTGAGTGTGTTGGGAAATTTGCCCTGATAAAATGTTTTTGATACTCTTCACTTGTACCACACTCTCTAATATAATACTTCTTGATCTGGGGTAGATGAACTAGCAACTAATCATATTCAGATTATCAAAATTTTTGTTCAAATACCGAATCAATTCTGGGCTCTTTTTTAAAGATCTATCTGATGATTATTATCAAATTACCATAACTCCACAGATACTCCCTCCCCAATGAACCAGCTTTGTGGGCTATAGATTCTTCTCTCTTTGAGTGTCCATGTGTGTCTCTAGGTGCTCCTGGACATATCTTTTTTCACAAAAGTGTGGGTTTTTTTTGAGGGGGGGGTTGTGTCTCTCTTTTAACTACCAATGCCCAAATCTTATACTGATAATCAGTTCTGGTACACAGATGGGCCATAGCGGTTCTAATATGAGAAGTTCCAATATTTCTCTCTTTTTTTTTTTAATATTTCAACAAAATATTTTCAATTTTTTTTTCTGTGAAATAAGGATTCACTGCAGACAATTCGTATAGAAGGGTGTCACTCTGGATGAGTAAATTTGTCTGAAGATAAATTACACTGAAAAAGCTTCAGAAATACTGGTCTAATACATTCTTCACCTATCTACCTACCTTTCTCCTAACCCAGTGCACATTCATTAGGACACCAAAGATTATTTTGTCATGGGTGCCAACCAAAAATAGTGAACTAAGTTTGCTCTACTGTTTGTCCATAGCTGGGAAGAAAAGAGATGGATTCATACCTTTTCCAAGGGCATGAATGTGAAGTGAACACTGTCTCAGCCAGAGTTTGAACTCCACTTGACAGTTCCATTCTCTGTGTCATTAAATGTTCAGCCACTCTGCATCTCCCAATACATTCTTGATGGGTTTATAAAAAGCTGGTTTCAATTGAAGTCATTGGTCATTATTTCTATCTTTATTCATTCCACAGCAAAACAAGGGAATGAATGTGGATCTCTTCTGATTCATGTATAGCATTTTGGGGGCTTTTTCATTTGTCCCCTCCCAAAGCTAATTTGCATTACTTTAAAATATGGATGCCTAAAAAAATGAGAAGAAAATGATTGTTACGTTTTCATTATAGTGCCACTAACTGCATTTTATCTCCTCCTCCTCTCTAGTCACTTGGCTCTTCTGTTGCTATCTACTCTCCTACCCTAAGAATAGCTTTTTGTTTTCCTTCGTCCTGTCATACTAAATAAAATTTGAATTTCTTATTCTTGCTTCCCACTTGAGAGGCCACCTCAGATTCCAGCATTATCCATTGCCACCCGTGCCATTTACATCAGCTCCATTTTTACTGAGATATGAACGTTTCTCTTGGGATAGGGGCATTAAATAAGCAAAAGGGAAGGGGGTGGTAATGTCAGTGATAGCAAAACAAAAAATTGGAAATCAGAAGAGAAAGAAATTTTTTTTATTGCAACCTTCCGTAATCTTCACATTTACTCAAGATTTAAAAAAAAAAAATCAATTTTCTTTTCTTTTTTTTTTTTTTCTTTTCTCCAACTCAAAATTGACTGTTTTGTGCAAGGCAACGTTTACTATTTATCAAGATAATTTCTCTTTTCTTTTTTAGGTGCTGATCCCAAATCGGTGTTGTGTGTGTTCTTCAAGCAAGGTCTGTGTTCTAAGGGAGACAAATGTAAATTTTCTCATGACTTGGCCGTTGAGAGAAAAGTTGTCAAGAAAAATATTTATGAAGACACACGTGGAGATGGTAAATTGACCTTTTTTTACTTTTCAAATCTCATTTGATGTGTTGTATTTATGGATTTCAGGGTTTGGGGTGACCTAAATAAACATCTATCTATAAGTAAGGCTGCAACTAATGACTATTTTGATAATCGATTAGTCATCGATTTTGAAAGCTATCAACTCTTGAATTTAGCTTCAGACTTTTTTAGGCATGTGCTAACTTACAGAAAAGATGAATTCTGCATTCGAAAATATCTTTCATCAAAAAGATGTAATAAACTTTGTCACTGAAAAAAAATAATTCTTCAATCCTGACCCTTATACAAAAGCATCCAAGAACTCTTTAAAATAAACATCTTGTGGGGAAAAAAAAAATTAATCTCCTAAGACTTGGAGGTCAACTGAAACAAGTTTCAGTATATATTTTTACTTGTCATATCCCTTTGTTATCTGAAAACCTCATTTTGGACCATTAATTATTTTATAGCCTACAGTTCTATGAGTGAAAAAAGTACTTTCCAGTTTAAAAATTGATTAAATTAAGGTTGAAAGAAAGGACGGCAAAAATGTCATTTACTTTTGCAAATTTGGTATTTTGACAAAGTTAGACACCATCAACGTTATCAAAGTGCATCAACATCTGAAGATTGTACTGATCTTCTGACTAACAAGTTTGCCAGCCTTCTTTGATAATCAGCATTCATAATGAAGGCTTTTACTTGAGCTTAGATATGAACTACAACAGCTGATGGGAAATGTGCAATGGCTTCAACCTCAAAGCAGGATATTCACATACAAAATGGATTAACTTTCTATTACTCAATACCAGCCAAAATTGATTCAGTTTATGTACCCTTTATATGAAACTCCAAAATCCCAAACTATTCAAACAATATAGTGTTATGTTGGCTCATACAAAGTTTTGAGAATTCCACACCTGACCTGTGAATAGTATGATTCGAAGTCAAGAGATGGGGCTGATTTCCTAGGCCTTATTCAAATCATTCTAACTTAAGTAAATCCCTTGTAACATTTGTAACTTTCAACTATAAAACAGTATTTAAATCACATACGATGAAAGACAAAATAAGTCCCGATCAAAACAAATTGTCAGCATAAGACCTACCTACGTTTATTCATGTAGGAGTTTTTATTCATCTATTTTATTTTTTACTTATCCATTTCATTACTGTCATCTTCTCTCCTCTTGATTCAATTCAGTAATGCTTTACTGTTTTGTATCAAGAAATGAAAAATTCTAGTAAAGAATAAAAAATAAAATAAAACAGATTTTTACCACTTATTTTCTTCCAACACTACAAAAGCAATTGTCTTAAGGGAGTTAACAAACCTCGTTTTGCTCCCCATCACCAATATATGCCATTATGTAAAAGTAAATATCCTGAAATCCAAAATACATCTAGTCCCAGGCATTTCGATTAGGGGTTCTCGACCTGTATTATGAAAAATGGTTCCTTTTAATGAGAATCTGACTGTGTATAAAATGATGGTGTATAACTAAAATAGTGTTAATCTTTAGCTATTTTGTCTCTCTACAGTTAAAGATAGAAATAAATTTTAGCAAACCGATCAGTCAGTCAATAGAAACCGTCACTTGACCAACATCTTTTGGCTGGATGCCATGTTTGGAATGATCAATCAAAAATTGGAAAAATGGTGAAGAAGTTACTTCTTAATTTTTTTTTTTTTTTTTTTTCTTTTCCCACACTAAAAAGTTAGAATTGAAAAAACAAACAAGCGTGGATTTAGCATAAACTTACATCGTAAATCCCCACCCACTAAAAACCTACTTTGGGCAGGAATTTTGAAAAAAAAAAAATAAATAAATTGGATGTTTAAATTTTTGGCTTCTTACATCTGTCTGGCCTGTACATGTGATACATACATACATACATAGCCGGCCAACTCAAAAACTGAAGAAACCGATCTTGACAGTTTAAGTTTACAGTTTCTGGTAGAAATGTAAATCCACAAGAAAGTTTTGTATTAAAATATTATGTTAAAATCTAGGCCAAACCGTGCATTCATGAACCTAAAGAATGTATAATAGTTGATATGCAACTTAATAATTATAGGATGCTGTATGTGTCTGCAGTCATCCATATAATGAACAGATTTGTGAGGAGAGATACTTATTGAATGCTAATCATGGAGTAGTATACCTTATTCATGTATCCATTTGCTAATGTTTGAAAAAATCCGGTTGCAATTGGGCCTTCAACTTTAGTGCTCATTCATGGGTCACATAGCTGTCTGGTCAATGATAAATTTTAATCATAATGAATTTCTAATGATTCTTTCATTTGATATTGAAGCCATTGTTTCTTTATTGTATTTGTTTTAGTCGAGAATTTGGTTTTTGCTTTCAGAAACCATGAATGATTGGGATCAAGAGAAACTGGAAGAAGTCGTCGATAAAAAACATGGAGAGAGCAACAAGCAAAAACCAAAAACCTCCATCGTAAGTATCTTGAAATTCTTGGGATCGGAAAATTTTGCAAAGAAAATCTAACACTACTTTCTCTAAATCAGTGGCCAGGGGTTTGCAAATTCATGGTCACAAGCATAAGTTCTTCCTTTCTTTGGTTATATCAAAAGACTTAGTTTTGACCATTTATGTAAACTATTTCTTATTTGTGAATTAAATAACTGTAAGCCCTGTTTGGGCCACAGGAACCATATATTGTGGATTTTCAGCCAGTATTCATCATGTCAACTTGCTTGTTGTATGTTTTGCACAAAGAACTTTTTTATCAGATGTTTTAATAAGATTATTGTTGTATTTGATTCTCTTTATTTGTGTAGATTTGCAAATATTTCCTGGACGCTGTGGAAAACAATAAATATGGTTGGTTCTGGGAATGTCCCAACGGAAATGACAAATGCATATATCGGCATTGTCTACCTGCAGGTCAGTTAGTGAAGGCACATATTTTCCTTTCCACTCTTTGTTCAGTTGTTTCAATTCCCCTTTACGCAATAACCAACTTATTTCACTATGGATATTTGCAGCTTGACAGAACCTGCTATTGTACTTACAGACATTGTACAATCGCATACAAATTATGTAGATATTCCTTTTTCTCTGTAAAATAAAAACAAATTCAATTCCTTAGATATTAATATTAAACTCCTTACACAAACTCATTCAGAAAACAAAATTGTGTGGATTAACCTCTTGTAATCGACTGATTATAGTTTAAGTGCAATGCAAAAGCTTCCAAACAAACAGAAAGATTTCCTCTTCTTCAACAAAGTTTAATATCTTATCCTCAACTCATGGAGGTAAATTTCCTTTCCTTTCCTTAAACAAAAGGCTAAACATTAGGCTTTTCAGTCTTCAACAAACTAAATAACTAATCACGAGTGACAGCTGAAAGTAATCAGTCTCTCTCGGTAATCTTCCTCCTCTGCTTGACCCCTAGTCATTGACTCAATATTCTGTCATTGTTTTTAGTTTTCCATTCATCTAACATCCATATACATGAAATGCAATGTGTATCAATAGCTGTTGTGTGTGTGTATATATATATATATATAGTTTGTGTGGATGTAAGACAATCCAATGGGTTGGTATTAGTAATTTGACAATGATCTTAGGCTGAAGTGCCAATCCATGTGTAAATAATCCTGACATTTTGGACGGGTATTATGCTAGCTCAAATGATAGAATGTTTTTGACAAAATGTCTCAGTCAAATGCAATTTCTCTTATGTAGACTCCCAGGGAAAACACATGAGCCAAACTTTTTTTTATCTTTCACAATTCTTCTTTTATTCTAACAATTAATGAAATATTCTACTTTGTTATACAACAGTGTTGCGTAGTGTTTATGCATTGGTATGGGATAGCTTTTCCCTTGTTTTTCTTCTGAAAACTGAGCTGTTTTATCAAGCTTTTTGATAATTGTTTGCAGAGTCAATGTTGTGCCATTCATTTCTGACTGCCTTAATATGTGCCCATATATTCTCTGTGGTGTAAAAATCTTTTATATGAGGGAAAGTGTTTGGCTTATTTATTTCCCTGATGTGTACATTATAGTACTATTCAAAATGGAACATTGTGTCTACTAAATACCAAAGATCTTTACATGTTGCTTTGAAACTTCTTTGAAATAGTTTTTGATGACTAAAAATACTTTTTTCTTTTCTTTTTTTTTTTCCCCCTTTCAATTTTTTTCAGGTTTTGCACTGAAGAAAGATCAGAAAATGTTAGAAAAGAAAGATGAAATTTCTCTGGAAGAATTAATTGAAAAAGAGGTAAACGTTTATACTTGTTATTTGAACTTGTGATGTCGTGTATATTTTACTTCAAAACCTTCCCATGGGTCCATTCAGTATACATGCTAAATTTGGTTGGGTAAATCAAACTTTTAGTATTATATAGAAATTGATAGAAATCAAATCATGAGGATGAAAACAAACATGGACCCAACATTTTTTTTTCTATTTTTTTGCAAAAGAGGAAATCATATGTAAATATAGCACACATCTACAGCCCGTTTATGGCCTACTGGAACTGTTTTAGGCCCTGGTTTAAATTCGGAAGTTCAAAAGAAGTGGTTCGACTGAATATCAACCATTGTAAAATAATATGATGGATTTTTTTAAAAAAAGAAATCAAAAGGAAATCTATTAACTGCTACATTGTTGGAACAATATTTTAGAAGAAAGGATACTTTTTTTTTTTCTCTTTTTTTCCCCCCTTCTAATGACTTTAAATGAATCCAAATAACGTTGAATGAAATGAACCCCTTCCCATTAAGTTCGTACTGGATGCTTTTTGTTTTAACCACTTGGGAGTGTTGCGTTGCACTGACTTTGGAATTGCCAATCCAAGTTCAATATCTGGTTGAGGCTGTTTATGTTCACCTCAGTAATAGTAGGGCAGATCAGGTTCTCTTGGGAGTGGCTCTCCCTTGAGGTGATTTGACATCTTTCTGCAGCTCCTGCAACCAAGCTGATACCAGAAGTATCACTCTCTGCTTTCCTCTTGGCTAGAATCAGGTGGGGATTTGGTAATCCCAGGATCTGAATACATTTCATAGAGACTGAATGGAGACCATCCAACCATTTAGGATCAGGATATTTTTGTAAGATGTCATGTCTGCAAAATATCTTGTCAGCTGTTCCTATGATTAAGCCAGAAAACTTAATTACTTTTTTTTCTTTCTTGTTACTACAAACTAATTCAAATTATTGAAAATAATCGTCACTGATTCAAGCGAATTGCTTTTATTTTTTTTCCACTAGAGAGCTGCTCTATCAAGTACTGGAACAAAAATCACATTGCAGACGTTTTTGGAATGGAAAGAACGAAAGGTGATTATACTTTTATGAAAACTGATGATGAAAACTGTTGTTTTGGAGAGTATAAAATTAAAAAAATTAGTACAAAATAAGAAAAACGGACTTAAAATATACAGTTGATTATTTTAATTAGTTTTGTTTACCTTTTTCAGTGAAGCTTGGAGAGGTATATATATTATGCCTAATCGTTGAAATTATGTAAAAGGCAAAATTTAAACTTTTTTTTACAAAAAGTCATGGTAATATTTTTCAGGGTCGAATTTCTCCTTGTGTATTCCACTTGTCCTAAAACGGTAGAATCTCAGCAAAAACGAATAGTTATTTTATAAAAAAGATCAACTTATTAATTCTTACTGCTATTGTGTCATGGGATCCGGTGAATATCGCACAGTTGTTGAACATCGGCTCTGAAAAAATTTTGTAGACAGTTTCATTTTACAAATTTGGAAGAAAAAAAAATTGCATTGCATCTCGACGATTTTTTTTTTTTTTTTGTGGACAAACTTGCATTTTTTAAATTTTATTTATTTATTTTTTATGCACTGTTAGTCAAGGTAGGATCATGGATATGGAAAAGACTCATCGGAGAGATCATGACGGGTGCCAAAAAATCTTTTTCACTTTTTTTCATTCAAAGAAATTCTGTCTATTTGTCTTGGGTTGGGAGGTAGGATTGGTTAGGGTCAGGGTTGTATTGAGAGAATGTAAAAAGATGCAAGTTTTTTCACAGGAGAATTCTGTGTAAATGCAATAACTACCTTCTACAAAAAATCTTTCCCAAATTCTCTGAACAGAACTGTCTGCAGAAAATCAGTTACGCTGGTGATGATGTTTAACATGTGTGCAATATTACCAGAAACCATAATGGTAGCACCAGTAATTACACTAATATAATGGAGCAGTAAGTTGTAAAAAGATTTTAAATGTTTTTTTATGAAATAAACTACTCATTTTTTTTAGCCAATGCCAGCTCAGGTTCTTCCATTTTATGACTCATGGAGTATTTCGAGACAAAATTCACCATATATTTTTACTCATGTTCATCTGTCCACACACTATCTCCAACAGTTCTTAATGAATTTCAATGAAAGTGTGTGTCATGCACTACAGATGAAGTGATCCAAGAATTTGTTTTTGATATTTCTATTCTTCAGGAAGAGAGATTAATTAAAAGAACACTTGACAAAAAAAAAGCTAAATTTAGTTCTCAAGGGAAGTAACTCAACATTTATACATTTAAAGTTGTCTCCCTTGTTTGTAATATTTCATTTCCATTCCTTCTTAGTAAGTGTATAGCATTGGCTGAGTTATGTGCTGTTTGAGTGCTTTCTATTTTTCATTTTTTAATGCTATGATTATTTCTTTTCCCCTGATTTTTCTAATTGATTGCATCTTACTTTTATGTATTTTCTCATCAGTAATTGATAGAGAAAAATGATGGGCAGAGAAACAAAGAAACTATCAAAAAAAGTCACAGTTTATTTTTATATTTATACATTTTTCAAAAATTTCTTTCAAGCTTATAGATTTTCATTCATGAATTTTAATAGAATAAAAGGTGTGAAAACTTGATGTCTTTTTGTCTTGTAGAAAAAAGAAAAGATTGCAGCTCTGCAAGCTTCGACTGAAAAGAAAAAAGCTGAGTACAAGGCTGGACGAATTGTCGGGGTAAGTCTTGTTATTTAGGATCCCTTTTCTAAACAAATTTGGTTTTGATCCTCTGCTCAGACAATTCAAACTCTTCCTCCTATCTTTGATGTTGAAACAACATTTCAGACAATTTATTTCACGGCCTTCATCAAGTATAAATTTGTGATATCCAGAAAGAAAGAGTTTCTCTTATCAGTCTCTTTCTCTGGTGGTGCAAAGCAAAAATGTTATTGAACAGAAAATTAAAACGTTGACTTCAATGTTTGTAAACAGATTATATTATAATTGGAGAGTTGATGGGGCCTGATTAATGAAGTATTTCATTTTTATTCTTGAATATTTGATTTGATGTTTAAATGACATTTTTTTAAAGATACATTTTGTGTTTGTATATATGAACTGTACTTACATACTTGTGGTCAAAGATGAGATAATTACAGAGTAACCCTTTTCATTTTCCAAAAAGATAATAGAAACATCTTAGGTAGATTTATTGACAAGATAACGCATGGTTGCCTGGAACCCCCACAGATTGGTAGCCAGTCACAGCAACTTAATTGAAAAGACATTAGGAGAAAGGAAGTGAAAAGGGGGTTGATAAGAAGGGGGTATATACGGATTCTAAAGGTGGAAGTAAGAATGATAGACTGTAAGTTTGGTGGTGTGAGAAACGCAAGAAATCGGGAGGAAATTAGAAGAGAGAAGTGTTGATGATCATTTAGTTCCAGTATCAGATTAAAGAAAAAAAGAGGGTGTAAGTTAATATAGTAAAAGAGATAGCAATATGGAAAAAGGACTCTTGCATTCAAGCTAAGGGAACAAAGGTTGATCCCCCACAAGAGCAGAAGACAGAGAGTAGAGTAGTTGGGTGACCATGGATGGTTTGCTGGTAGCAAAAGAAGGACTGATTACTTCTCTCTCCCTCTCTTGCAACAAGCTCTCTCTATGCGTGAGGATTCTATTTGGTCTTCAAACACAGACTATCAATCTATTTTTAGTTGGCAGAAGAAGAAAAATGAAAGTTTGATTTTGAATCCCGATAGGAGTTCTCCATTTTATCAACCCTTTTCTTGCTGCAGCCACAGTGCTGCAAGAATGGTACATGGTTGACATGGCAACATGCCATTATCCTTCAGTTATCTTATTTTAACAATGCGTGCAGCATAGCTTTTTCCATAATTTTGTAAAAATTTGGGAAAGACTTCATTTTCCTGCCACTATTGAACAAAGAATTCCACCTCATGCCTCTGTTGATGGGCAGAAGAGATTAGATTGTCCGTGCAAAAGTTGGTATGTTGAAGACTCTCCTCAAAGTTAGAGATGATGGAAAGAAACGTCAATTATCTAAATGGGACAGGAAGTATTACTTCCAGATAACTGATCTGATCATAGAAAAGAAGGAAGCTATACTGGAAAGACAAGTTCCTAAAAAAAGCTTGTTTAAATGGTTTGATTTCATTCAATATGTAAAATGTATTTAAAGGATATTGCTTGAAAATTTGATGTTCTTTTTACAAATAAAATCTTGTGAATCATTTGATTAATGAAAAAATATGGAGGTAAAAAATGTCCATAGAAACAATATGTAATTCCAAAATTCAGCACGTCATTGGAAATTGTATTGAAAATCATTTCAACACTGTTTAAAGTAATTAGGATCGATAAAGCTTCTTTTCTCTTCACCAACAATGGAACCACTGTGAACTCAGTCACTTCTAACAGAAATGTACTTGGGACAGTTGTAAAATTGAATAATCATGGCACCTCGAAATTCTGTTCAGATTATCTGAAATTTGTATTATTGGTGTTCAGATAACCAACATTCTTCTGTACTTACAGGATATCATCCTTTACAATGTACACAGGCAGATTTTCAGGGAACTGATTTTTCTGGGAATGATGCCATCATTTCCACACATTTTATGAAATCTCAATCATGTGCAATTATTCCCTGCCTATATCTTCCTCTGAAGAAGAAGAAATGTCTTTAAGGAAAAACATGTATTGAAAACACATGCTTTATAAGGGAACGTCGTTTTACCATAACCCATTTGTGCCTGTAGGCCTTATATTCAGTTCACCCTAAAAAGTTGCTGTAGAAAATATACTTGTGTAAGAAAGCAGAGCAAATTACACATGAACACTCATGATGAAAAACAGGCTTTCAGTTTTTACAAATGATTTTGCATTACTATACTAGTATACTTTCATTTACCCCATGTTTCTAATTATACCAAAATAGGTGGAAAAATCTGATATCAGGCATAAATGGGTGAAAGGTATTCTTTTGCCCGCCCCAATATTAAAAGTGAAAACAAGCTTATTTATTTTAATAATTACCTAATGTAAATAAAGAAACTGAATTATTGAATTTAGATAAAGGCAATTAGCTTCAGTATGTGGTACAAAGTTTCCCCAATAAAAGTATCAGTGGACAATTAGCTTTAAAGAAAAAGAGTCTCTGAATTGGAAAACACTGGATTGCATCAAAATTATCTCTCTAATCTTTTTGTCTTTTTAAACTGATCCTTTCTTTCGTTTTGTAGATCAGTGGTCGAGAAATGTTTGAATTCAACCCTGACCTGGTTGCCATGGACGACGAAGGTGCAGATGACACTTGCTACATGGTTGAAAGTTCCGATGATGATGAGGGAGCGGAGGAAGAGACGAATGTGAGTGAATTTTTCTCTTTCGTGCCTGTTACATATCACTGAGTGAAGTGAGTGACTTCACCTCTGGTGCTTGTTGCTTCTAAATCTGTCTCATATTGCAGACTGGGACTAAAATGGAAACTCCTGACAGACGGGGCCTGGGCAGAGATGGCTGAAGCCATAGCCTGTGTAAGGTTATAAAGTACATATAATTGCAGCATTTCTCTAATCCTCTTTATTGGCTTCTTAATTGTGTCTGTGTGTCAAATTTGGCCAAGTAAATAGCTGCTTACACACAGCTACATCTTTTTGGCAAATGTATGCTTTTTAGACATTATCTGAAATCAAATCTTAGATTTAAATGTTCCTCCTAAGCTGATGTCAGACGATCAACTTGATAATCCTATTGTCAAATAATTTTTCAACTAGGGCAGTGCCTTTTCCAAAGGTGCATGTTTGGTAGGGATGGGACTTGATAGTGTGTGAACTACTGTCCTGCCGTGTGTGCTGATTGATAAATCTGGTGGATGTCAACTTTGTACAATAAACACTTGTCGAGTAGTCTTGGTGTATACACAAACAAGTCCTCTGTTTAAACGTTCTCCCTCAACTAACTTGGGACAATATTTGACTTGGTAATCCTATCATCATCAAAATTTATTTTGACTGGGGCAAAGGTGTACATTCAGAAGGGACTTGGTAATCCTATTATCCAAATCTATTTTTACAAATCCGATTAGTTTTTACTCAAACTTGACTCTTTTGGTCGTCTTCTACTCAATGGCTTAAAAATTACATCAAATTTATTCTCGGCAGTGCTTTACCATGTATGCTGTACGATAAGACGAATTGTTTACAATCACTGCAACTTATTCAAGCCCCGTAATTATTCATAATATGTGATAGATGACCACCTAGTCATAATACCAATGCATTGGACGAAGTGTGATATTGGATAAAATCATGAGAAAAGACAATACTCAGAATTTTCTCTTCTTCTCTGCCTTGTTCAGAGTTGCCAGATTAAGCTTCATGGGGAGATGATCCGAGTTACATCTCCAAGACTTACCCAACGCAAGCATTGGAATAATGTTGGATTTATATATCGAGCTCTGATTATTTCCCTTCTGTATCCCAATCCGGACTCCTTGGTCTAACTAAGGAAAACTAATTTCTTATCAGATGTCAGAACTTTTTTGTCTTACTTCCAGGAAAATTACACTGGTCCAATTCGAGAAATTGACCTGGGCTCTTTTGAAGCTACTGAAAATACTGGAAGTGGTGGTACCCAAGTTTCTATAGAAGACCGCATGACTAAAACTGGTATGTATCTCTTCTTTCATAGAGTTTGTCGTCTTTGCAAAAATGAGACGTTGAAGGCAGTTGCTTATTGGCTGATACAACTTTTGCAGATTCAATTCTCAATTGGTTCTTCACTGCAGTTTTTCTCCTCTTTAGCCTTTAACACTTTCATTTTTTTTCAAGGGTGCCAAGATTTAGTGCACTTAGTAATTTTGAAAGCCTGTAATTGTTAGTCTGTTTATGTATGACACTAATGTTTGATAATGAGTGGCTTACAGTGGCAGAACAGACCTTTTGCTCGGTGAATGAAGTCTTCAACAAAATGCCTAAGGTTAAAGTGGATGTGATGTAATGAAATTGACCTGCAAGACAGATAATTGATATAATGAGATTTCAAGAAATGAAAAGTTTATAAAAGAAAATTGACTGGCAACGTCTACAAAAGAATTTGAGATTTGTTTGCAAAATAGATCTTGTCAAAAAAATAAAACTTCAGTAGTTTACCAGTACATTGACAACATTCTTAATCATAAATATTTTTTGTTTTGCCACAAATACTAGTCCATGACTGTCAGAAGTGTACCATAGGCCTGGCTGAAGGCTGCTACAGATACTATGTGCGACGCACGATTGAAGGGAGAAAAGAAAGAAATTAATAAGAGGGTTGAAAAAGATGTGAGAAAATGAATTTCAGTAGTTTAATAAGAGGGTGAAGGAAAAGAAGCTGATGGTTGCTACTGATACTAAATTTGTGACTGACACAGCTCTTCCTTGCAGAAGATCCAATGTTATTTATTCGGCTTATGTTGGTGAGAAATCGGTTTTTGTTCATTATTCTTAATTTTTTGCTACTATTAACCTTCATCTTAATTTTTTTTTCATTGCAACTGAACTTGGGCCAGTTGTGGATCTGAATAGAAAATAAGTTTCCAGTGAGAATGACCTATGCTTAACACATGACTGTTTTTGCCACTGAATAATAGGAACTAGTTGTAAGCGTAAGTTCAAATCAAACCCTTGAAATCATTCGCTGTTCTGGTCTCTTCTGCGCCATGTTTGTATCTAATTGGTCGTTCAGTATCTGTTATCTGAATATTTGTTCTAGCTATTCAAATGAAGTATTCCAGATTGTTAAGTTTTTGCTACTATTCACCTTCATCTTAATTATTTCTGTGTTTTACTGCCACTAAATTCAGTCCAGTTTCCCTTCGGCAATGGATAGATAAATAAGATGAAGGTAAATAGCAAAAGATTAATAATGATTTACAATACTTGATCTAACAAGTAAAATAATTGGTTTTAGTTCTTTAAAATCTCTTTGAATTTCCCCATCTCTTATTTTTTCAGAGGAAAGTAAACTGTCTGAGGCGGCTGCCCTTCCTGCTGTCAATGGTACAGCCGCAGATATTCAAATTGATGAAGATTTGTTCGGAGGTGAAGACCTTGACCAATTGGAGGAAGACTTAGACACTTTAGACATGGAAGACTGACGATCGTTTGCCGAAATTCAACCCTCCCCCCTCTCCGCCACAGAACTCCCCCTCCCTTCCTTTCCTTTCATTGGCGAGGAAAAAAAATTTGAAAAATTTGAAAAAAAAAAAAAAAAAATCTGTTCACAATGACAATGGGACTTTGGAAAGAAAGCAAAACCAAAAAAAACATGTTACCCTTGATAAGGTTGGAGTCTTTTTTTTTTTTTTTCTTTTCTTTTCTTTCTCTTCCCAGTGGAAGCAAATCTTGTCACTGACTTTTCGCTTCCAGAATGTATAGTGACAAAAAAAAAAAGAATAATCTGTTTCCTTTTGAATAAACAAGAAAAGAAAAAAAAATAATGGTTTCCACCTGTAGCTCTTTTTCCTTTTCTCCTTCCCCCTCCCTACACACACACACAGTCATCCAAATGACAATAAATGGGTTTTTAAATTTGAAAAGAAAATTTGGAAGAAATCCCAATCAAATTTAACATGATAGCCTCCATTGGAGTTGCCAAATTAAGCTACAGGGGAAGAAAATCCAAGCTTTAGCTGCGAAACTCACCCAACACAGACATTGGAATAGCTTTGAATTTGGAAATCACTGGATGAATACCAGCCTCTCGATGCTTCTTAAGAGGCTGGTATTGAATTTCTATCAGACTTGTTCAATTTCTTGATTTAATTATATTCCAATGTCTGTATTGGGTAAGTCTCAGAGAGGAAAATTGGACTATTTCTCATTATAACCCAATCTGGAAACCCTGCTTTGGCTGTTGGAAGTGCTGTTCTATGACACAGTACAATGGTTCAAGCCAATCTTTTTTTTTTTTTAAACTTTTTTCTTTTTCTGTGGTCGAAGTCCGAATGTGGCTGGACACTGGAGCATGAACATTAAACATGACTTTTTTTTTTCCTCTCTAGACCTTTTTTATTGTGATGAAAAAAAAAAAACTGAGTGCACCAAATGACCCTACGGCTAAAGTTAAAAGTAGATTGTCATTGTTGAACAATTCTGCCATTTTTTATCAAACGGTGTTTCATTGAAAATGCAAAATACATACACAGATACATGCCACGTACGCACATATACGTGCACATGCACACACACACACACATCACGCATGCAAATACCCCCACACACATACACACTTTATCCCATATATATATATATATATATATATATATATATATATATATATATACGTGCACACATACATTTACACATACATGCTGTGTATACACGTCTGTTTGAAACATCATTCGATGAAAATTAGTGCCACAAAACGACTCCTACACACACACATACACGTACACACGCACATGCTTTTTCTGTCAAATTAAAAATTTCCTTAACACTGAGTAAACAGAAAACTTATTTCCTCTCCCCTCCCCCCGTTACATATCTGCCAGAGTGGGAAATGGGGGGGGGTCATCGTTAATTTCTGTTGAATAATTTCTCGTTTTCTGTTTTGGATGTAAAGATTTTGTTCCCTCCCCTCCTCTCCCCATCCCTCTTTTCTGGTTTTAGGTTTTCTTTCATTTTTTTTTTTTTTTTTTTTTTCCTCTTTTGTCTTTGAAAAGATGATTATCCAAAGTGTCGCACTCATCTCCACAGGAACTCGGGATGAGCAAGTCTTGGACTTCTCGGGAAGATGGTGATGCTTCGGGGGAACTTCTCAATTGAAATATGAAGTATCCAAATGACTGCGCACTAATCTTACCAACTCTGAATTGTAAACACAAAAATGTTTTTATTCCATTTTATTGTGAAAAGAAGAATAAAATCTCTGTAAAGCCCAAAACAGGTATTGATTTATTTCAACATCTGAATGAATAAAAAGAATGATTGCTATCACTCGACACAAGTATGGTGGCTTCTAAGGGAGTACACTGTTGTGTGTCTGACACAGAGCGTCTTGTGTGTGTGAGAAAGAAAGGGTCTGAGTTCACAGTCTGCTTCCAGCTTACTAGATTCTCTGTTGATCGGTGATAGAGCATCGGCCAGGGTTGCCAATTTAGATTTTTCAATTTTTCGATTCTGGGAATCCCTCTTGAATCCCAAAAATTGAAAAAAAAAGAAACATTAAAAAAATTGGAAAAAAAAAAACCAAATAAAAGAAAAATGAAAAATACATATCTGGATTGGTAGCACTGAGCTTTGAAACATGGGGAAAAAACTTTTTCAATCCGAATATTCTCAACACGACTCACGAATTCAAAGAAAGAAAAAATCTAAATTGACAACAGAGGCTGAGATGGCACCTCCCATGCATCTACTACTGTAGGACCCCCCAAATACAGATGGAAATTTCAAATCAGAGATATTTGCCTTAAAATTAAATAAACAGTTCCCCAGAAGGTGATGATCAGGTCCAATACTTAACTTTATTAATAAAACAAAAACCAAAACAAAACAAAATAAAAAAATTAAAAAAAAAAAAGCATACAAACAAAATTGAGAAGAAAAGAGTGAAAGTGAGGAGGAATGAGGAAAAAAAAATTTTGGAGAATGAAAGCGAGAAGGAATGAAATTGAAAAAGGAAAGAAACGAGATGATAAAAGAGTTTTGTCATTTGCGACTGCTCTCAATGAGACAAAATCTTATGACACCTCACTTTTAAAAGCAATGGAGACTCGCCATCATAGTCAAGGCGTTTTCCACTGGAAAACATCTAAAATGAATGATGGTTGTGTGTGTGCGCATTTTTTGTTTTTTTTTGTTTTTTTTTTTCCTGCCCTATTTGAATATTTTTTTACTCTTCCCCCGCCCTGAGGTTTTCGAGTGGCAAACGCTAGAGGATCTAGATGTTATTGATAAACCTGCCAAAAAAGCCTTTTTTTCCAAGGATGAAAAGAAAATTTAGACGGGATCTAGTGGAGTACTGATGCCAAATTTCAAGTCTGTAGTCAGAACGATATTACCCCATGGACCACCTTCCCACAAAATTTCATTGAAATCCATTCAGTACTTTCGGAGATATTGTGTGGACAGAGGAACGAACAGACGTAACCGAATACATACACCTCTTCTCAACTTTGTTAACAGAGGTAATCTACAGTTTTTATAATTCATACCAAGTTAAACGCCTCACAATATAGGCTCCGTCTGTCCGGTTAATCTCTCCCCACATTGTTTCTTAGCTGTTGCAAGTCAGATCTGGTTGAAAGGTGTCCTTTGATAAGATACTTCTTCCCCGTGTGGACACATTCGAAAATTATGACGCATAATACAATTTTAAAGCCATGCGCAAATATTGAAAGTTTCACTTGAAAAAATCGTCCTATCTGAAAGTAACATTTGATTGTGGGTTTATGCAAAGATTATGACGTGTACAAATTGGTGCATAAATGAAGTAAATACATATATGATAATTAGAAATGTCTTCTATCTCGCTATGGAAACGCAGCTGATGTAGTAAGATAGAATTTTATTCATGTTGTAGTGAAAATAATTTTAAAAATCCGTGATCAAGAGAAAGCTATTCTTCAAGCTCAATGCAATGTGTATAGAAGGACATTTTCCAAGCTCACTGGGATGCAAATCTCTATTATCCACGTATATAAAATGCAATGTGTATCAACATATTTCACATATGCCGTCATTTTTGTCGGCACAGGTAAAACCAGTAATAAATAAATGAGAAAAAAATCAATAAACTGAATAAATAATTCTTTTCATCGATGACTTCCGTTAAAAATAAGTAACTTGTTTCATAAACTTATGACCAAAAAAAATCATTGAGTGTTCTAAAATCATTTTTTTTTCTCTCTCTCTTTCTCCACATTCCGGCTTACAGGCTCTTTTGTCCCGGCCTTGAAAAGATTACAAGGGTCATTGGTTGCACACCTATGTTCCACAAGGGTTCTACGGAGACAAATCTTCAGAATTTTGCGACAAAGCAATTACAGCCGAATTGAAATCCGAGAACTTCCTAGATTAAGGAGCCATGACAAAAAAATGATTTTTTTGAACTATCAGATTGATTGATCTGAATAATATATGACGACCATATCTTAATCTCTATTAGGAGTGCTGAAATTATTCTCAGAAAACTTAATCCATTTTAGAGCAGTCAAATTTTAATGCCAAAAATTGAATTAAAACATGTTACATTTTCTTTACTTCAAAATTGATTATGTAAATGATCAATTTTGCATAAATTAAGTTTTATTCATTTCTACATTATTTTCTATGAATGTGCTCTCGATATTTTTTTTAGCTTAATTAAATCATGTTCTGAAATGACAGAGAAATGTTTTTCAAGAGTATTTATGAAAAATACTGATTTTCTTGAAATTTCTTAAAATTCAGCTAAGCTTCATAATCCGAGACCCACGAAAAAACTACATAATGAAAAAAGCTTTGAAAAATATAAGACATATTCTAGAAATATTTTTGCGATTTGTCTTCTTAGAATGAAATAAGATATAAAAAAATTCTGCTGCTTATACAATATTTAGCCTTTTTCTTCTTAAATGGACTAAACAGAAGATTATTTATGTTTTTTCCGTTGTCGACATAAATTCGAATTTCGTTAATAATTATGAGATGTTTACTGATAGACACTTGATTCTGTAATTAGAAAAAAAATATTGAGAATTTCAATCAAATTTTTTTTTTTTTTTTTTTCCGCTTTCGATTAATTTCGAAACATTGCAGTGGATAGACCAGAAGAGAATTAAAAGCAAATGGGTCGTTTTTTTTGTTTTGTGAGATAAGACAAACATTTTGGGTAGGTGCAAAGTCTAGCGGAGAAAGAGTAGAGCATTCTTTCACTTAAGAGATAACCCCCATTGGAGGCCAGCGATAAAGTCCCGGTTTCTGTTGCATGTGTGAGCTTATTCATCCTTGCATGTCCCAAATCTGGTCTAGACCAGGACTTGATTCCTACAAGTTTTAATTTAATATATTATACTGGTTCTTATAAGTTTTTCACGCGTACAGCCAAGTTATACAATTGAAATCGATGGGTCTTATACAAATCGTATAGCTTAATGTAAAAAGGACAACTTACGACAGATAACAATCCCTTACACACGAAAGATATGATACAATATAACTGTACAAAATGGAAAATAAATTCAAAGGATACATTTCAAACCGTTTTCCCTACAAGCTGAGTCTGATGATGGATTTTAAGTTATTTGATTATTTTGGTACTGAAGCTGTTCAATTTAGCCTCGAAGCTTGTCTTATGCTGCAAAAAAAGAGCAGGTAACTCTGGCTCGTCAAGGTCTGAACTCCGTTCCTACTTCTGATCTTTTTTTTTACCTTGTAAGAAAAATGACCACACCAAAATTCCCCAAGCATCGAACAATTTAAAATTAAATCAATTTCAAAAGTTTGCACAAATTATATTTGAGGGCATATAAGTCCCCCGACGCTTTTACCACCAAATGGCTCAAGGGTAAACGTTACTTTCATTGTCCATTCCAACATTGGCCAGAACTTGGGGAGGATTTACAAATTTGGGTGATATATGAGATGAATTGAGGAAAATGCGTTCTTTTCCTAATCTCTCACGCTTAAATGAGGCGTGTGTGTGGTGTGAGGGGGGGGGGCTTATATGCCAGACTGCGAGGAAAAGATGTAGTTGGGCAAGATTTCTTCTTAAATTAAAAACAAATTCATTTCCTTGGATCTTAATATTGAATTCGTTAGATAAACGCTTTCAGAAAGGGAATTGAGAGAATTACCTATTCATAAGTGACATAGTTGACTAATCATTTATATTCTGGCCGTGATCCCCCCCCCCTTCACCACACCACGCACCCGTCGACATGGATGATAAACCTTCATCTTCAGACGGAATCCCATGTTTGACAAATGAAATATGAGTTCCCGAGATTGATACCAAAATTAGCGCGGAAGCGCTCAAGAATTTTTAGCATCTTTTGGCTGTTTGTTGGTCATTTTTGGCGTTTATTTGGCTATTTTTCCATTATCGATTTTCGGCTATCAAACTAGCGCAAAAAAATTTCTTGAGTTGGCAAAACCGAATTTCGATCTTGGCAATTTTTTTACCTGCTACGGCAGGTTCGCAAAAATATCGTCATTATTAAACCGGTCCGCGGTGAAAAAAGATTGGGGACCCCAGTTATATACAATCAAGTACTGGAATCTCTGACAGAGCATAACTGATTACTAATATACAAAGGTGTTTTCTTTGTTTTCTCCTATTCTCCCCCCCTTTTTTATAATCAATATATAAAATACTTATATCTCCAATATTAGATATGTATTGAAATGAAAACAACGATTGTTAAATTCTTGATTTTCCATCCATTTTTTTTCAATACTTTATTCAAATGCTTACACTATTTTTTTTTTTTTTTTTTTTTTTTGCGGATCCAGTATTTTTACAATTTTATTTTTTGGATTTTTTTTCTTTTCTTTTTTTTTTCTTTTTTTTTTTTGATTTCTGTATTCGCAGATTGGCAGTAAAAAAAGATCCAAGTGGATCACACGGATCCATGGCTTTTATACTAAAGCATTCCACCACAAGACATCCACAATTGATTCCTAGGATCCAGGGACCAAGGTCAGGAGTTCCAACCAGAGCAGCAGCAGCAGACACGTCACAAGGTCACCGATTTGTGAGCCGATGCTGTTGGTTGGGAGGAGGAAGGGGGGCAGCCACACTGACCACCGGTCATTTAGGTGGGAAAATACCTGGGGGAAAAAAAACAAAGAAAATAACTTGTTTTATGTTTATAAGAAATAAGGATATGCCGAAGCGGCGAAATTGTTTAATTGGCGAAATTTACTTTTTTTTTTTTTTTGGTAGATGAAAGTTTGAATACATAAACTTTTGGCTGTAAAAAAATGTTGTTTGATATCCTTCTCTTGATTACATGAAACCTTGATGGAATTAAAACAACGCATTTACCTTTTTCTAGTAAAAAAAGTTGAAAAAGTTCGTCAATTAAGCAGTTTTATCGATTCGGCGTTATATATATATATATATATATATATATATATATATATATATATATATATATATATATATAATTGTGTTATCCACTGGTAGCTGTTTTATTGTATTACAACTGTTCTATCTTGTAATAGACTATCTAGTATCCCTTCCAGTGCCGCTAGGTAGGGTCGAAACCTTCGCTTCAGACCCAGATGCTCTACCCTTGCCCTATGCAGAACTATATATATATATATATATATATATATATATATATATATATATATATATATATATATATATATATATGTGTGTGTGTGTGTTTTAATATATATGTTTGACATGTTGACCAGCGTTACGTTCTCATTGGTCAATTGGTAAAAAAACAAACTGGCCAATCACGAGAGAGAATTCGAAACGCAGACATTTGAATGCAACAGACGACGGAGACTTCGATTCTTTGTTACGTAAAATCATAGATAAATCTGAACATAACACTGACCTGTCATAATTTTTTAATAGATTAAGGGAGCGATTTTCAATCAATGTTCAACAGCACATAAGTGTGTCGCGAGCATCAGTAGGTGTGCTGCGAGAGTTTTGAGGAAGGTCAATCCTCCTTGAAACAAGAGCCGTGAGACAGCCTTCCCAGTATGGATACAAAAATAACATATGAATACGTTTAGACACTACTGTTACTTCCATGGAACACATTAAACTCCTTTTTTCAATGATTTGATAAACAAACAAATAGATAAATAAATAGATAAAGGTGTTGTTCATTAAATGCCTAAATGGCAGTTTCAAATTCTCTCCTGGATTCCGTGGTGTATAACCGCCGATCACATCTTGATTTAAAAAAAAAATGATCTTACCGTCTGTGGTAATAAACAAGATTGCACAAAACTTTCAAAATCTTTTGAAAGCAGTGATCAACATTATACTTTTGGCAATAGAATTGATGAATTATTGGTTTGTTTAACTAATGAACACATTACCGAATCACCATAGCCCTACAAATAACCCAGCCGGCCAACCAGCCAAGTGGGTTATAGACTGTGTGTATTCTTGGTCACATTTTTATGGCTACAACCTTGAAAATTTGCATTAGTACACCACTAAGCACCATCTAAAAAAACGTGTTTTTCTTCCCCAAAAGTGCTTTTTGGGGCCTCTATGGTCATTTTGGACCAACAATGCCCAAATTTTTTATGGCATTTTCTTATAGATTATTTTAGATAAAAGATCTATTTTTTTAGATAATCTCTTAGATAATTAGTTCTGGTACGTACACAGGCTATGGCGATTCATCCACGCGAGATATGGATATTATCATTCATTTTATTCTAAATAATCAAAACTCTCCTTTACTGCTGATGGTGTGATTCAACCATTTTAGTGGCTGACTCACTGCGTCGTGAGATGATGAAAAAAAAGGTTGAAAATCACTCGAGTAGAATCAAGGAAGACTTACAAAATTGACTCCAAATCAATGATAGAGGGTAAAGATGAGGTCATAATGGAGATTCAGGAATAACACACGAAGCAGCCAGGGGTCGGGCGACAGATGAGACAGAGACTGTTGACCGTTTAGAACTGATAGATAACGCTCGACGTCGATGTGGCCGATGGAATTCTCTCTCAATCTCTTCATCTTCGGGTTCCTCCTGAAAGGGAAGATGAAAGAAAAAAAAAATGACGTCAAACATCGGTCAGTTCATCTCCAGCAACAAAACAAGAGACAAATTGAAACGAATCTCCAATACATGCCAAAACATTGAAGAGTTTTAGATGGTCGTTTGAAAAGTATTAGATAATAGCTTGGAAGGTTATAGATAGTCACTTGGAAAGTTTTACATAGTCACTCAGGTTTTGTTTTTTTTAATATCCGTATTGGTTTGGTATTTACTGAAGATATTAGGGAATACCTTCTCTCTAAGTGCAATGGAGAGGTACTGTCTCGTGAATGAGTACTTATTACCCAAATAAATGGCTTTTAGAGTTTTAGTTCCTGATAGGTATCAACAAGTGTAATATTGTCATCTGGGTGAGTAGGGGTCAAGTGGAAAATCATTGTAGGCCATTCATGAGCAACTTTGCACCTTTTTTGCCGCTGGCCCATGACATGTTGGCAGAGGTGGAGTGATATTACTCTGGCAACTCAGTCCTGGTCTCTTTGACATCGTAGAACGTACTCTGTAAGTTCCAGACTTCTTCACTGCACGTAAAATTACAACGTCGTTCTCTTAGAGCCTCGAAAAAGACTTCCATTTTCTTCGATTGTCAAAAGCTTTCGACTCCAAATAAATAATTAATAAATAAACACATAATCCCGTTTCGATGACATCCGTTGAAAACCGTAGTTTCCTTAGAACTTGGAAAAAAAAAGGATATGCAAGGCATTAATGTCGGTTTGATTTACGAGCTGTGAACTTTGTTTCCGCTGAAGAAGTAGAAGAAAAAAAGACCAGATGGCTCTTCAGAATTAATAAACACGTCACTCACCGAGGGAAGCCATGGAATATAACCAGCTCAAACATTTTAATAAAAGCAACGAAGATGCAGATATTAGTTGGAATAATTCGAGAGAGAATGAAAATAAACCATCACAAAACTTCAGACAAAAAAACTATTTCCAAAATTCGACATCGAAATTCTAGTTTTCGAAACAAAAAATAATTGACATTTTTATCGAAAAGAATATGAACCATGTCATAAGTTGTATTCGGAAGTATGACTGACATGTTATTTAATGTATATACATACCTGAAATAAAAAGGTCTTATAGAGATGACATACGATATAAATGGTTATATGAATGTCTATATTTTTACACTTGAAAAAAGGTATTGTATATAATAATGAATCATATGCATAAATATATGCAAAAAAAAAAAATGAATTAACAAAAGAAAATTCTTCATTAAAAACTTCAAAATGATAAAATTCAATCAAACCTCTCAATGTAAAAAAATAATGATTGTTTGTAATGTAATTGATGAAGAAATCTGAAGCGAAGAATCCTGTACAACAAAACTTAATAAAGTTTATCATAGTATGTATACCGGCCACAATCCTGCATTGATGTAGGTTTGATTAAAAACGATAGCCAAGGGATGCTGTTTCAATATTTTTAGACAACTTTTCTTGTTTATGTACAAGGGAATGTGTGCGTGGATCCAAGGTTTACATTCGATGGATCCACAAATGAAAAAAAGAAAATTATCTAAAAACTATTAAACGAAAACATTCCTTGCCTATCGACTTTAGTCGAATTTGCATCAACAGGGGTTATTTTGCAAATTACTTCTGATGGAGAGAAAAGGCATTCAAGATGAAAAAAAAAAAAAAACAAAAAAGCAAAAAAGAAAAAAGAAGGTAATCTTTACAACTAGGCACTGGGACAACGGCTATTTTTGAATCGGTCATTCTGAATGGTGGCTACATTTTTTAAAAATAGCTAAAATTGGGTCGATTAGTGGTAGTAGAATGAGTTAGTACAAATCGAATAGATATTTTCTATTCAGTACATTAGATCGGAAATAATGTTATTTGAACTTTTAGATCTTTACATTGAAAATAACATTATTTCGACGTTAATATCTGATCAATAAGTTTATACTCTTAGTAGCCTTCTGTGTGAGATCCCCTGAGCGTGTGCAGTTACCTAGAAATGAAATCGACCCAATTTTAGCCATTCTTTTGACAATTCTAGTCAATTTTAGCTCTTCAAAATGACCGATCAAAAAATGGCCGTTCTACCAGTGCATTATTGCAAAGAATGCCAAAAAGAATGATGATGATGATGATGATGATGAATTGTTGACAATTTGAAACAAAACTGGAATTTTAGCCACGACTAAGGAATGGTGTTCAGGGTTTTGAAATATGCAATAATGGTGACGCGCATGAGAGAAAGAGTAATAACGGGAAGAACTGAATTCCATAACCATGAAATTATCTGGACATTAAACAGAACCATGAACAGATGATTAAATGCGTGAGCAGCATCCATAGTAAGATCTTCGGAGCCCTTTCTAGACTGGACAATAGAACTGTGAAATTTGGATCTAAGAACTAGGAAATTGATGACCATGCGTCCAACAATGATTTATAAGGAAAGAGGAAGAAAGAGACCTCGTTAGCATAGAAGACTGTGATGATTTAGTTGTCAAGAGACTTGGGGACGACACAAGGTAGAGCAATGGTTTATGATAACTAGAAGTTGGAATTGACAAAAGTACAATCGTCAGATCAGAGAAATCCTGAATAAGAATTCCCAAATGAAAAGAAAAACAACTTCATGTCCATTTCAATTGACAAACAAAAAGGAATTAAAGATGAGATGCAATGGATACATTCGTGCAAAGGACATTTGAAGAGAAAAACTGAATCTTTATTAAAGGTGGCTGAACGATTTCTCTGAGAACAAACTATATCAAAGCAAAGATAGACAAGACATGGTAAGATCGTAAATGTAGACTGTGGAGATAGAGATGAGACAATCAGTAATATGATAAGTGAATGAAGGAAGTTGGCCCAGAAGGAGTAAAAAAATTGCATGGGGAAAAGTGATCCTTTGGGAATTGTGCAAACGTATGGGATCACACACGGCTAGATCTGGTTTTCAGACCAGAACACCATAACACTAGATCTGTTTGAACATTAAAGTCCCAAAGAATCTAGATCTTTATTCTATATGACAGCGTTTTGTGTTCATACTCTTGATTTGTGAGATCAAATCACCTTTGCTAATCATTTCTATTCAAGTACTTCTTCTGAGCCAAGTTTATGGTCTTGTGACAAGATCTAGTCATTGAGGATAAGGGGGTGAGAGATTTTTAGATAGTGGATCTCGCTATTCCAGCAGACGATAGAGTGGAACTAAAAGTACATCGAAAGTTGGAAAAAATATCTCGACCATGCTAGAAAACTGAACAAGCTGTGGAACATGAAAGTGACAATTGAGCCCACTATCATAGGAGCACTTGGAACCATAACAAAGAGTTTGTCAAACAGAATAAAAAAAATCGGGGATCTGAAGTATAATTGAAACCATCAATATGACTGACCTCTTCAACCAAACAAGAGGAGACTTGTTGTTACTTGATCTCCGGTGAAAAACCTGATGAATTATCAATAAAAAGAAGAAAGGTAGAAAAAAAACAAACTCTTGGATTTTGAAATCCAGATTGATCACACGATCCAAGCAAGTCCATATCTGGTTGTTGTAATCTAGGATGAGAACGACTGTCAAATTGTAGATGAAGCTGTGTCAGAAAACCAGAGGATCAATCATTTAAGAAAAATACCAGGACCTCGCCCGAGAACTAAAGAAATTGTAGGACATGAAGGCCAACGCCGTATGAATAATATTTGGTGCACTTTGGGCAACCCCTAACCCTGGAAGCGAGATTGAAAAAACTTGAAAGTTACAAGAAGGACTAAGACTGCCCAGACCTCAGCAATGCTGGGATCTGCTGGGATACCGAGGAAGGTGCTGAAAGATTTTATTTCACTCAATCTTCGGTGATAACCACCCATTTAAGATTTGAACATGCAAATACATGAAATATAATAATCGGTAAAATTGGGAAGAATATAGAGGAGATTTGCTGTCACTCGGTCACGAGCGAGAACCACCAGATACGACGGGTATGAAAACACAGTCTCTACAAAATAAATAATCAAGGGAAGGGGAAATAATGAAAATTATGATGATGATTAAGGAGAAGAAGAAATCACAATAACAACAAATACTAAATAAACTTTGAAATTCAATTAACGATATGATAATGAAAATCACAAAAAAGTTCATGATGATAATCCTAGCAACAAATAATTCTCTCTGGACAATAACAATTTATTCAAACTTTTCAATCGCACGTACGACGACGACAACAACAATAATAATAGAATACTGAAATATTTGAAAACTTTGGGTCTGAAATTAGTCTGTCATTGGTATCTTCTTTTTTTTGTCACTTAATTATACTAAATTAGAAATCACTCAGAAACCTGTGACCCTATCATACTGTAAATTGCTTTATTCTCACAGTAAGAGCATTTAACAGCATTGCATTTAACCAAAATATGCGCCACGGTTTGTTGTTTTTGTCGTGAAACAGTAACGAACAAACATACAAAAATCGGATCATTATCATCGGGGAGAGTGCAAACGTAAACCACAATTCTTATTCATAAGTTACAAATTGGACTGGAAATTGCTCTATTCTCCAAGAAAGAACATTCTAACGGTATTACGCTAACAAAAATCTCACTACGATGAGACGTTTTTGTTGTCTTACGATAATAAACATACAGGAACTGGATCATTATAATACAGATTAAAAAAAGGCAGGGTCTGTATTGCAGTTATAATGGCAATGATTGCGTTTAATTATTTCTTGCCTATTTTCTTGTCTCTTCATCATTATTATTATTGTTGTTGTTGTTGTTGTTATTACCTATGAGATTGACCACAAAAAGAATATTCACATATATTGGTTATTTTCATCAAAGTATTCAGATGTGCAGTAAAAAGAAAAAAATGCCATCCACCAATGAGACAAGAACAAATATCTGGACTTGAAAACGCAAATATATTTTATTCTCTTTCCCAAACCAGAGAGAGAGAGAGAGAGAGAGAGAGAGAGAGAGAGAGAGAGAGAGAGAGAGAGAGAGAGAGAGGGAGAGAGAGAGAGACAAAGAGTGAGAGAGGCAAAAAGTAAAAAGGCATAATAAAAAGAAGATCAGAAAGTCACGAGTCATGATAAATTCATCGCGGTAAATTCATCGCTGGCAATCACATCGTGATAAACACATCGCCTGTAATGTCATCGCAAAGTAATTACATCGTGAGCCAATTCATCGTCGGTATATATTTGTACTGCATATTTTTCCCTAGCCAAAAACAATGCATGAATCATAATGTATAAATGCATGAAAAGTGTACGAAAATATGACGAATAAATAATGTTTAGCGATGTATTCTATCGCAATGAAATTATTTTGCAATGCAATCACCAAGCGATGTAATTACACGCGATAGATTTACCACAATGAATTTACCGGACATGAAAAATTACAATTTTTTTTTCATACAAGAAGCTCACACCAAGTGTGCATGGCCAATTCAACAACATCGATCGTGCTAAATAACATTTTGTGGTAAATCAAAGCCGAGCAGATCAATATACGGCGATTTCCGATCGGGTAACCATCACAACAACGAAAATATCGACTGACAGAAATCAATGAAGAATGAATGTTACAAAGCATTACATGAAACAGAGACAAAGAAATCAAGATAAAAAGATTTTGTGGGGTTGCATTTCTCATACGACCCAACCTGATCCTTTCTCACAATCTTCTCTGATTGACTTCCATTGTTGAACATAATCCTCCCGGGGCAGGGTAGGGAGGGGATTTCAAGATTTACAAAAAAAAAAAAAAAAAAAGTTTCTAAATCCTGCAAATACAGTACCGGATCAATTATCCGGTAAATTTCGGACCAGAAGTGACCCAGATCTCCGGATTTTTCGGATATCTGAACCAAGGCTTAAATTATTGAAATACAGAATAAACAATGAAAAGTTTTAAAAAAGAAGTATTATTCAACAGATACGAATTGATGAACTTTCAAAGCAGGTCGGTCTGGTCTTTATTGATACGTCTAAATTCTTGAAATATAGCATGTAAAAGATACGATGAAAAATAAACAAAGAAAAATAAGGGACGAAACTGTTTATCATCAATACAAATTATTTCTCTTCAAAAACAGAGTTTGTTTAATCAATCCTCTAAACTTCACGTGAATGCTATTCAACCACGCCGTGAAAATTAGAACAAATAGTGCCCGTGCGACTAACGACTACGAAGTCCACCAGATTCAAAACTAACCAGCTTGAGAAATAGTCGCTCTTCTGGTAATTCCGGTTCTTTGGGAAACCGGATTAATAGTCCAATACTGTACCAGCAAGATTCCTAAAATTAACCAAATCATTGTCTTTTTAAATTGATCACTTTCCAAACACGATCAATCTCAGAAGTTCACAAAATAACGGGGGTGGGGTTGTGTGAATCATCTCAAGTGATATAAATCGAATTCCTTCCGAGAGTCAAGCTACGTGATTAATGGAACCTCAAGAGGAAGAAGAAAAAAAAGATCAAAGTGAGTTCTTTACTGATTACATTCTGCATGTGCCAAAATCTGGTTCAGGAACCGATTCTTTCATATTCCATGAGGCTTTTAGACTATTCCCATCTACTTGCAAACCAATCACATTACCACAGATATTAATCACGATGATCGGTGTGGTATTCTGGTACATTTGTTCCTACATAATGGTCACATAGTACCAAGTATTTCAATAGATTATCCTCGTAGAGACCCCATATCTATGATTTTATTTATCAAAAAGAATCTCGAATATGGGATAGATACATGTCATTCAAATCATTCGTTGGTTTTCAACAGACAGTTGGTAAAATTATTCTGATAAACTAATTTTCTCTGACTCATGTCAACATCTTGGTTGTTACAGTTTCGGCCGCTGTACCCTCCGGTCTTCTTCAGGTGTCCGTCATAATCTGTAACTTTCTGTGAATTTTGAATGTAACCCTTCATTCAATACACCGGGGAAGATTGTCTTCATTCCACTGTCCATGTCAGAGGGTATCTTGTGTCAGTTGAGTCTTGCTAGTTAATTTATCCTTGTGATTATGCTTGTCTGCCTTTTCCATAGATTGGTCAAGATGACTTGAGATGGGACATAGTGCAGGGAGATTTTGATTCATGCCTTTACAAGATCATTATTGCAAAAGTAATATAAGAAGTGTAAGCGATCTAAACAGGAATTCGAACAGTATTTTCAGCTGCACTTGAGGCCTAAGCACAAAATTTCAATATATATATATATATGTATATATATATATATATATATATATATATATATATATATATATATATATATATATATATACATATATATATATGAAAATGAAAATTGGAAGTTGAAGAGAAAAACTCAAGAGATAGTTTATGCATCTCAACATTTATTTTTTTATTATTCTGAGGGTGTAGTTTGATCTATTTCAACGGGGGTCAACCATTTTTCCTCTTCACCTTCCGATCGTCATTTTCATCTACATTCTGTCGGATCACTTCACATCCACAATAGAAAGATATGTAGATATGATTGGTAATGGATATTTGTATCCGACAATGTGTTTAAGGAACTAAATTTTGCTTGAACCGAATAATGCACGGTAATGAGTGAAACAACGGTGATAAGACAAAAGATCAATGAATATATACATAAGAACCATGATATAAACGTAAATATGCGTAAATACCATTAATTCTGAGACTAACAGAACACGGAAATATAACCGGCCAGCCAGCGGAGAAAGAGAACAAATGAGCTAAGGGTGTTATTTCGACCTCGACCTTTCGTCAGGGTCCTGTCGGCTCAATCGGCTAGCGCAGACCAAGGCTACATAGGGGCCCCAACGGAAAAAAATGGGCGTAAATTCAAATCCCAACCGGGCTTATTTCTTGTTTTTTTGTTTTTTTGTTGTTTTTTTTTGTCTGATTTTGTTTTTTTCTCGATCATAACCTTTGTTCCGGTCACAACCGCAAATAATTCGATCCGAGCAAAATTCAATTCCTCAAACTATCTTTCCTTATTCACATACGCATATATATATATATATATATATACATATATATATATATATATATATATATATATATATATATATATATATATATACATATCATTAAAAATGATGGACAAATGGCATATTCTTTTTTCACCAATCTTTTCTTGTTTTCGTACAAGTGACCGGATTGCCCGTCATTTTTAAATATTGATGAATAAGAGAAAATATGCTACCAAATTATTCATATATATATATATATATATATGTGTGTGTGTGTGTGTGTGTGTGTGTGTGTGTGTGTGTGTGTGTGAGTGTGTGAGTAGTAGCCAAAAAAGAAATCTATACATCCAAAATGCAAAATAAAACTAAACAAGCAAAAGTGTGTTTGAATTGCACTTGATTTCCCGCCAACTAAAAAGCAGGAGAGAGTCATCGTGCATCTGGTAGCCACTAAGACCTCAATGCTTTGAGCCAAGGCAGAGTTGGTGTCTGTGCACCAAGGAATGTCCATTTTGTTGACCATTCGATCAGCAAGTTTTTGCCATTTTTAGCTGCTTTTGGAGCACTACGTCTGCTTTTGAGTGCTACCATTGCATAGCGTGAGCTTGCAACTGAAGAGAAATCCTATGTCTTGACGCAGCTGGATGGAGAAGTTTTTTGTGATTCTTGTGGCGCAAGACGTTGGAGTTCAAGTAAAGCAGTTTATGACCTGATGGATGTTTTTGTGAAACTTGTCGGTTCTAAGAGAGGTCTTCTTCTTCTTCTTCTTCTTCTTCTTCTTCTTCTTCTTCTTCTTCTTCTTCTTCTTCTTCTTCCCAGCACCGATTTTTCTCTTGAGAGTGCTACATTCCATCAACTTCCATCAGGTCGTAAATTACCTTATTTGCACACCGATAGCCTGTGCCACAAAAACTACAGAAACTCCTTCTTCCAGCCAGGCCAAGGCATGGGATTTCTCCTCAGTAGTAAGCAACACCCAGAAGCAGTTATAATGCTCCAAACGTATCTAAAAAAAAATGACGAGTGTGTATGTATATTGGCTTCCTTCCAGTCAGTCTTCTGAAGCCGCAGAGTAGAAAAGATATAAAGGAAAAACAAACCAAAAAAAAAAAAAGAAGGAAAATAAGGCTAAAATAAAGCTAAAAATAAAAAAAACGGTTTGCTTTCTAATTTTCACAAAAAGCACTAGCAACAAATGTCTACTGCTCACTCGACTAAAAAATAACTTCTACTCGCCCACACAATAATGATAATAATACAAATATAAAAGCAAGACTGTTTTGAATATCAAAAATATGATATAATATAACAATGATAAAAAAATCGATATTATACATCAGTCATTTAGATTCTAATGTAAAAACAACTTTCAAAACGTGAGTAGAGCGTTCTGCACTGTAAAATTGTGCGTTCTGCAATGAAAACCGGAATAGAATTTTAACGTCACACATCATTTTTTTTTATGACTGATGAAGATGTATATAATATCGAAAACTTCCAGTATTGGTATGTTATATTATATCTTAAAAAATTCAAAATAGTTTTGTTTTTTTTAAATTTTTTTTAATCTTTCTTTTAGAATATCAACAAGCAAGGCGTTATCGATCATTACTCATAAGTAGGTAATCACGGTAAGAGTAGACATAGTTTTTTTTTATCTTCTTCACCCCGTGCACACAATGAAGCGGAGAAGATAGAAAAATATGCCAACTTGAAAGTGGAAATTTCAAAAATGTGGGAAGGTCCAGCAGCAAAAGAGAAAGTTGTGTCATTTGTAATCGGAGCATTGGGCTCGATCCCGAAACGTTGGACATCAAGACAGACATGCGAGTTCTCCAAAACAAAAAAAAAAAACAAAAAAAAAAAAACAAACTGTCCTCCTTAGAACAGCTCACAATTTCAAGAAAAGTGCTCTCTGTCTTCTGAGGCCTTCTGTTGAGGCTTGACAGTTAGCTTACAGAGTGAAGAACTGGTATGGATACTGTGCCGAAAAAATATAATAATAATAATAATAATAATAATAATAATAATAATAATAATAATAATAATAATAATAATAATAATAATCTCTGTATCATTCCAAGTTTAGTATCTGTACTGTTGCAGATGTACAAGCGGACCACAGAAGGAGACAAAAAATAAGTAAAAGAAAACCCCAATACGAACCGCGTTATAACGGGGGAGACCTGTAGCCGAGACCAGAACGAGGAAACGATAAACGACCTTGGCATTCGCGGAACAAAACTAACTGAAAACGGACTAGAACCTTCCAACTGCAGGCTTCCCTCGTTATAACGCAAGCGTTGGGGGTCCAATAAAGGTGGGGGGAAACGCGTTATAACCGAGCCGCGATCAATTCAGCTACTTTGTAGATAAATCTAGCAACGTTGAAGCTAGATTGATATTTCGTGGTCCACCATCTACCCACGTTATAACGCGAACCGTGCAATATCGAACCGCGTTATAACGGGGAGGCCTGTAGCGGAGACCATAACGAGTGGGTGGGTGGGTTTGGGGGTGGTTGGTGACGGCGACAGCAGCAACTGATTGGGTAGTGGTGGTGGTGGTTTTGGTGAGGGGTGGAGGCAGATACTTACATTAGTCAAAATAAGGCTATGTTCCTCTTCGGATTTGCGTTTCCGCAACTCTACCAGAAGTTCCCGTAATTCCTCTTTCAGTTGCTCAATCTTACGGATGAGTCGCATGTCTTTGTCTGAGATCTTGCGACCACTTCGGGCCTCAAGACGCATTTTCAATTCACAAAGTTCCTGCTGCACAACGGCCATCTTCATTTGAATCTGGAAGCCAACGTGACAAATAACGAGAACAATGAAAAGATTCAGAGGCAAGTTCACTCAAACTGAAACTGGTTTGCGTCTGTCCAGAAGTGAAGAAATTTGGACACTTTCCGATTTGGGTATTCTCGTCCGAAATGCATCCGTCTTGGGCTTTTGGCTGTGTTCAAAGTGTAGCATCTCTTCTTATCAGCTTTAGTCTTGAATTCGTGTAAGAAAATTTTGATGTTGATAACATGGGGTATAAGTTACCCCCCTTCTAGCCAAGGTTGCCAATTTTTATGTGAATTTTCAATTATTTCGATTCTGGAAGTCGCTCTCTAATTCGAAAAATAATAATTTAAAAAAAAATGAACATCTCAATTGGCAACACTGGACTTTGGAACAAGAGAAAAATAATTTGAAGATGGTCAACACTGGACCCAGATATTCGAAAGAAAAAACTAACAACATTTAAATTGGCGACCCTGCCTCCAACTCTAGATAAATTCATTTATTTATTCATTATTCGAGCCGTCATAATAATTCAAATAAATCTTTTTCCCGCCACAGAAAATTTCCACAGTTTACAGCAGGTAATCCAGCGGCTAATGCCTTTATGGGTTAATATCTTATGTGGGGGCTTAGATATTAAACTGAATTTTGGAATGAAGCGAAGAGTTTTCCCCGCCTTTGTCATCGGTTGGCCTTACCTCTAAAAATCAAACCAGCCATAAAGGTTCTTTTCGATCAACGTGGCATCTAAGTCCCCACAACGGACTTGTACAAGATATTAAGCTGATAGGAATAGATACCACACTTTAATCTAACCCGAAAGGCCGAGAAGCCACATTTTAAACAAGGTCACAGAAATTGGAAAGTGCCGACATTTTGTTTCTGATTTTTCAGGGCACCTTTGAATTTCCTTTAAAAACGCCTTTTCAATACGAGAGAGTTTTTTTTTCCAAAGAAACTATGGAAGAAGTAGAAAATAAAAGAAGCTAGCATTCTAATGGAAAAAATATGAATCACCCCCACCCATATATGCTGTGTTGGGGTGATCAATTAAAAAGTTAGAAAAATGTATAACCAATGAATAAGTTACTTCTCTCGCCTTTTGTTCCCTAGAAAGAGCTAAATTTTAAAAAAAGACAAAAAAAACAAAACAAAACAAAAAAAACAAACTGCGGGCACAAACTAGTAACCAATTTAGCATATACTTAGATTGCACATTGAACACCCACTAAAAACCTATCTTGGAAGGGAATTTTCAGAAAAAAATGACCGAAAACATTTTCCTTACTCATTGAGGGGAAGTGCGCATTTGCAAAATTCAAAGTTTCTTCTATGAACGGTAAGGACAGGGTGAAGTCCGGATATAGACATACACAAATGGATATAAATGTCAGAACACACGAATAATGTAAACCCAGCAACAGTGATTGATCCGCTCTATTGTGGGCAGCGGTGATTGAAATCAAGACGCGGATACGATGAAAAGGCGAATTGAAATGAGATTTTGGAATACTTATTAGGAAATATTGAAGGAAAAAATATAATGGAAAGTTGTTGGTTTATTATGATTACAACTTAGCATTTATATAACTTTTTTTCTTCTCCTTATGTTCTCCTAGTTTTGGTGATCAGCACATGATGATAATATGATAAAAAAAAGTAGTAATGTATATGATATTCATTGTGCGTATGCATATATAGTTCAATATCAGCATTTAGGCAGTAGACTTTTATTAATAGTTTGATTGAAGACAATAGTATAAGAGAACGCTTTAATTTGAACTTACTATTCTCTATAAGCCTGCACTACCGGAGCTCCTTTCATGATCACCTACAATTTACGTTAGATAAATTGATGACTTTTCAAATATATTTTATTAAATTTCTACTGCGTTTGTTTTGTTTTTTTTTTACTAATCAATCCTGGTAAAGAATCTTTTAAAGATCACACAATGAAAAGTTGCCTTCAAGGAAATTCGATGGCGCCTTCAAAATCATTACAAAAAGTTTCTTCAATTCTGTGCAGTGTTGGTCGAATGAATACAAGTTTCAGTTCAGTGCTATTACCTGTAATTAGTACTACGTTTCTTGGATTCTTTCTCTCTTTTTTTTTTTGTCAGTTATTTTGGGGGTTGGGGGTCAGTGGATAAAACAACAGCCAGGTATGGTTTGAGAAGAACAGCAATCCAAGGAGTGTCGCAGACTTCAAAGGAATTAGGGTAAAATTAGGGAGAAGGAGGGAGAGAATAATGATAAGGAGTAGGAGGAGTAGAAGGAGAAAAATGAGGAGGAGGAAAAGCAAAAGGGGTGAGAAGGGAGGAGGGGAAAGTAGGATGAGGAGAAGGGAGACGGGGAAGAGAAGGGAAGGAGGATAAAAAGGAAGGATAGAAGGACGGGGAAAGGGAGAACGAGGATGGGAGGAAGATAGGGGGAATAGAAGGGGAGACAAGAGGAAAGGAAGGAGTGACAAGTAAGAGGGGGTCAAGGGCAGATAATTCAAAGCAAGAAGGCGGGATATGGAATCAAGCCACAAAGTAGGGGGCTACAGTCGGCGTAAGTCTGGATAAAAGAGTTCTGGGTAAACGTTTTGAGGGATATTCTGGAAAGCAGGAAGAAAAGGACAAGAAAATAATTTTTTTCCGGTCCATGAAGCAGGTTTTTGGTTTCTGGACGGCTACGGTGGATGGAAAGGAAAAAAAAAAACAAAAAAAAAAAACATGTTTTGTTTATAATTAAAAGCGACATGCAGTGAAGGATTTCCCAAAAATAACAAACATGCAACGATAAGATAAAAGAGAAAAAATTTATTAGAGAAAAAATTAATTTTAAAATACAAAACAATTCGGCACCACATCTGTGAGTCAAACATTTAGTGAAATTGAAATAGAATTTAAAATTAAAAAAAACTCTTTTTAATTCTATTTTAGGGTTCATTTAAAGAGGGCGTTTTGTTAAAATGATTTAATTAAAAGGGGATATGATTAAGTAAAGCTTAATTATTATTATTGATTAATACCAATAATTGATTGAATTAATTTTGAATTAATTGAATTAAAAGTGAGGGGCGAACAACTTGATAAAGAAAAGTTCAAGTCTGTGAAAAAAACATGAAATGAGAAACTGGGGAGTGAATAGTCAAAATGGAGTAAGGCAGGGTGGGGATGTGAGGGAGGGGTGATTTTGTTCATGATGCGGGTGGGAAACCCGGAAAACAACTTAGTCTCAATTCGATTGATGAAATGGGAAGACGGTAATGATAACTTTGGCTCAGAGTAATGGTGTCCATATTTTGAATTACAGTATTTGATGACGAATAAGAGCACCTCCTTTCCTCCCCAAAATGACACAAATGATAAACTGTTCCAGCCCCACTTCGGCCTGAACTCGAGGAGGAGGTGAAAAGAAATTGATGATAAATGAAAATAATTCAGGAAAATGCGTTTTTAGATATGTCCACACATTAACATTATACGCTTTTCGGTCGGCCGTCCTGCCGGTCGGTCGGTCCCAGTTACGTTAAACAATGGAAAGAGGAAAGAAGAGAACTAAAAGGTGTGACGTCATTAATACTATGATGGTATCCGTGAAAGAATAGCTAAAAAACCACATTTTTGTGTTAAAAGAAAGCCAAAAATAGCAACAAAAACCCGCCAAAATGGCAATTTACGATCTTTATTGAAAATAATACCTACAGAATATTTCCATATCACAATATTTTACGAGCATGAGAATTGACTCAAAGGATTTTCTATACCAAATTTTGTTGGGACAATTGAATATTTTGAATGTTGACACAACGTTTCCGCCGATTCATTCTACGGCCTTTTTCAGTAAATATCCCTCAAAAGTTGGAATGTCAATAACTCTTCTCTATTTGTGTTTCTCTATATATAATTTTGAAAAGATTTTAATATATTTTTCTTGTGTTTATAACTTGTTATTCAAAAAGACGTTCATGTCCGGCCAAAGTTATTCAAGCCTGTCTGCCTAAACGTACATGCACGCATTTGGGTGTATGCGAGCATGTCCGTAGATGTTAGTATTTATATATATATATATATATATATATATATATATATATATATATATATATATGTGTGTGTGTGTGTGTGTGTGTGTGTGTGTGTGTGTGCATGCACACGTGCTTGGGTATTTAGGGTGTGTCCCTGGAAAGTGTGCACACTTCATCAATCTCACGGAACACTTGATATCCAATGCTTTTATACCTACGACTTGGTTGTAAAGTTTACAATTAGTTTTCAGAATTATTTATTTACAACAGCAACAATAACAACTGCAGAACATCCGGACATTTTGGAAGGCAATATATGCACATGCTCGCACAAATTCATACATACACACATACATACACACATACCTAAGCAACGCGTACTCCTACACAGATACAGAGGCTCAAATGCTCGCATAGATCAAAGTTACTTGTCTATACGCACATACGCGCGTGCGTGCACACATGTATGGCACATATAGTGCAGACTCAAAACACACATTTACACACACACACACATATTTATACATACGTACGTACATACATACATACATACGCATATGGCACCTGTTTTGCCCACACAATAGCACACATGCTAACACGCATGCGTGCACGCACACACACACGGGTGCACACACACATACACACACACACACACATTCAGATACACACACACACTTATTTACCTACACAACTTGTACCACCACACTCACACTCACGCATGGATCAATGTTATAAAAATGTATATACACACACACCCACATACGCACACACACACATGAAGACACGCACACACATACACGTATACACACACATTAAGACACACACGCACGCACACACATACACACACATACACACACAAACACACGTATGGTGCGTGTTTTGAACTCACACAACACATCTCCACACATGCGTGCACATACACAAACACATACACAATACGAATTACTACGAAGACATAGGTACTCACTCGTACACATAGATCAATTCTACATGCAAATGATTGACCAGACATTAGATTAATAAATGGATTAGAAAATTAATTCCGTTAATCATTAATACACAATAAATCAATTAGATTTCATATTAAACATTACAATAAATAATAAACCCGAATCCTCTGTTAGATGCCAGCTTGAAAGCAATGGGAGTTACTTCCCCTGCTTCAAATTTTCGTCCCTATAAGGGAGGTTACTCTGTAGAAGTTTGCGACAGAAAATGAATGTGATGTATTTGAATAGAAATATTTGATCAATTTTTACTACTTTCTTACCTTCATCTTAGTTTTTAGTTGTTTTTATCACAACTTTGACACAGTTTGTCATTCTACAGCTTCGTGCAAACAGCACAGATCAGATATAAAGAGTAAACAACTGGTGAAAATCGAAAAATCAAGATGAAGGCAAAAAGAAAAAGCCAAAAAGGGTAAAATAATGAGTTATAATACTTCTTCTAATTAAACGGAAATATTTACGCCCTATTCAATTTTGTGGAAGAAATTAAGTATCGAATATAAATTGATGCGTGCATATTTTAAGACATTAGTCATTATTCATCATTTGAATAGAAACTAGTGTAGTTGTTACTTGATTTGAATGCTTAGTTTTCCAAAGTAGATTAATTAACTTATTAGTAATGTTTTACTGAATTATGAATTTATCAATTGTTTTTGATAGTAACGTTCGATGATCTGTCGTTTTATGTCGGCGAATTCAAGAAGTAAAGAGAAGCTACACCCATTTGATGAATTACAACAGATTGCTTGCAGTCTACATCTGTCCATCAATATATTAGCTCCAAAAGATTGGCTGATGATATGCGTACTAGGTTCAAAATAAGGACAACAAATTACAAAATTAATTCACTGAAAATTTATAGTGGATGATTTGATAAATGAAATTCATAAGAAAAATTGTCAGCAAAGGATGACACCAACAGTCACACGATATGTTACACCAAATCAGTGGAATTGCTGAACTGGCGAAACCTTTTTTCACCAAAAGTGGATAAATACGTTATTTTCATTTGATCAAAAGTTCATTTAATCAAAACAAGGATACGAAACAATTTATCTTTTTACAATCAAAAGTTTGCGGAATCAAACTTTTTTACAAAGAACTCAAGTGAATATGTAGTTTTGACTATTTCTAACAAAAAAACAAATAATTATGTAGGTTTGATTCGATCAAAAGTTCATTTAAGCAGAACATAGATATGATAGAATATATTTTACGGTCTAAACCTTATGTAATCAAAATAAAATCATACATTTTTTACAAAAAAGTACATTTTGTCAATTAGTCAGTTTCACTGTAGTATGTAGATTGTAGTTGAGTCAATACAACTAATGGCATTACATTAGCACTAATAAAAACTGGAGCCTGGACAACCTATGTAAGCTTGCGGGATGAAAAAAAACTCAATAAATGGAAATAAGTAATTAAAACATTTTTTTTTTTAATATGTATTTCACCAATCTGGAGTAGTTTCCCATTATCCTAAATATACCGGCATGAAACAAAAGATCATCTTAACATCATGAAATACTATCAAATAACATAATAAAAACATTATAAATAAATAAGAAAAAAATACAAATGCTTTGTAGGGTCTTTAAAATAGGGTGGGGGCGACAGGGTTGCCAGATTGCGCCATGAGAGAAGATAATCCGAGCTTTATATCCGAGACTTACCCAGTACAGGCACTGGAATATGTTGAATTGTGAAATCGAGCAAGTCTGAATGTAGAGGATCAATACCACCCTCTTGGGTCTCGGAGTTGGGGTATCTTTGCAAATCAGGCACTAACAAGATGAGTGTAAATATTAGAAAACTTACTCCTTTTATTGCTAAAAGTTGCTGAAAATGGCTAGATTTTCTCTAGTTTGAAATTTCAAGTATGCCTGAAAAATCATATGAAGGCTCCTGAAATGTAAAGTGAGGATCCTGTTTATATTTCAATCTTATTTTGATGAGTACATTATTTGAAAAATCATATTTTGATTAGTATACTATCTTAGAATCATATTTGAATAAGTATATTATTTAAAAATCACATTTTGTTGAGTATTTTATCTAAAAATCATATTTGAATTAATACATAATTTAAAAATCATATTTTGAAAAATGTACTTTCTAAAAATCATAATACTGTTTATATAATATATAAATTGATATATGTTACTTCTCTTTTCTTATTTCTATTTCCCACGAACTGGAAGTATTTCTAAGTAATAAAATGTAACAAATATATATTATTTCATCAAAGAATGGAAAAATCACACTTTTAGCTAGCATTAGCCATAAAGGGAGATAACTTTATTTAAATGTTCACACAAATCTTTTTAGTGTCTGATTTGTAAGGATTACCTGGAGTTAAAGAATGGATCATCTCCCCTTGTAGATCAATCCGGCAACTCAGGTGGGTGGGTACAAAAGTAAAGTCAAAATGTTAATCAATTATGATATCATATCTTGACTGAATTGATCAAAAATTCCTACCTCGTGGCATGATGATTCACGATTGAATCCTTGGTCATATCCAGATGAAATCTACTCATGACAGAGTCAAAAAAAATTGTTTTCATTAAATCAGTGATTCTGAATGTGGGGCACACACCACACTGGGGGGGGGGCAATTTAAATATACTGGGAGGGGCAATTCAGAATTTGGGTGTGAAGAGTGAAAAGCATTCTGTGACGCAAAACTGAGTTGTACAAAAGAGAATAAACCGACTAGATGTCACAAAACAAAGCGACACACGACTGAAGCTAGCTAAATCAACTTGAGATCAAGATTATCTATAGTGAATATCAGGTTTGGGTGTATCACTAGATTATAAAATTTGAAAACTTGAATTTTTCAAATTTTCAGAGCATATTTTGAATTTAATGTGGTGTTATTATAGCATGTCAAATTTGATGAAAATTCTGTTAAAACTTGATTAAAGTTTGTTTTTTTTAAAATGACAACTGTTTTATCAATTAATCATGAATACTTTTACTTTTCAGCAAGCAAAATAATCTCTTTTCAAAAGTCTTGCCTGTCTTCTTTCCACCTTTTAGATTGAGTGGGTTGGAGTTGCCCTACTGCTGGAGGGGGCGATTGGCGGCAGTGATTGGTTGGAGATGAAGATGGAAGGAAGTGGAAATAGTACTTGGGGAAATTTGATATGAAAATGTGATATTTCCTTTTCACCATGACACACGGACCAGCCAAGCAACCAACACATACTGTGTAATACATATATATATATATATATTATATATATATATATATATATATATATATATATATTATGTATGATATATATTATGTATGGTACTTGACAGTTATCATAAGTGTTCAACAACAGGCTCAGCTGATGGTTACTTCTGATACTATGAGTGTGACAGGCACAGTAGGAAGGGAAAGGGTAGTTTGATGAGATGATAGGAAGGGAGAAGAAAGAAAAGAAAGTTGTTGTTCAATAAGGGGATAGAGACTAGTGGCTGCAACTGATACTATAAGTGTGACAGACATGGCTCTTATCAAATACATGATTACGTTTGATCTGAAATGGTCACCCATTTGAATGCTGACATGACGCAATACTGCTTAATTGAAATGATCACATGAAAATCTGTGTTTTTCATGTATGGTGTGAATGAACATTTTCTTTAGAGAAAGAAGAGGAAAACAGTTGAATAGAAGAGTATTTTTTTTATTAGGTCTCATATTTTAAGTAAGTATTTTAAAAAACTTGTTTTCCAAATCAAGAAAAAATCATTTTATTTTATTGATACTTTTTGACAACTATTTAGTATCATCCAAATTTCTTCTATTGATACTTTTTGACAACTATTTAGTATCATCTAAATTTCTTCTATTGATACTTTTTGACAACTATTTAGTATCATCTAAATTTCTTCTATTGATACTTTTTGACAACTATTTAGTATCATCTAAATTTCTTCTATTGATACTTTTTGACAACTATTTAGTATCATCTAAATTTCTTCTATTGATACTTTTTGACAACTATTTAGTATCATCTAAATTTCTTCTGTTGATACTTTTTGACAACTATTTAGTATCATCTAAATTTTCTTCTATTGATACTTTTTGACAACTATTTAGTATCATCTAAATTTCTTCTATTGATACTTTTTGACAACTATTTAGTATCATCTAAATTTCTTCTATTGATACTTTTTGACAACTATTTAGTATCATCTAAATTTCTTCTGTTGATACTTTTTGACAACTATTTAGTATCATCTAAATTTTCTTCTATTGATACTTTTTGACAACTATTTAGTATCATCTAAATTTCTTCTATTGATACTTTTTGACAACTATTTAGTATCATCTAAATTTCTTCTATTGCTTTTATTGCTACTCTTCTCAGGATTTCTGTAGCATTGAATAAACAGCTTTGATTGGAAATGAACAACAAGCTTCCAGTTAAGACTCAAACTCAAGCACTCAAAGGAAGGTCAAGAAGCCAGTCAGTGAATCAAAGTTAAGATCAAATCTTTAAACTTATCTTCTTCTCTGATCTTTTAATTCATTGTTTGTTTGTGAACAAGTACTATCAGTATCAGTACAGCAATTATTTCATTATTTATCAGATAAAGTTTTATGAATCATTAATATTCATTTTTGACCACTATTTACCTTCATCTTAATTTTTCAATCGCTCTTTTACGCCAGCTCTTCTCAGGTCACCGATCTATGGCAGTGAGAAAAAAAGGTTCAGTAGTTTGATTCGGAAATCAGTCGGCTGGTGAGCTTCTGTGGCTCAGTTGGTAAGAGTGGCAGGATAATAACCTAGCCTTCCTTTGGGGAAGTGAGTTCAACACTATTTAATCACTGCCGTAGACTGATGGCTAGAATAGAGTTGCACTAAAAAAGCAACTGATAATGATGATAAATGTAAATATAAGTCAAAAACGAATAATAATGATTTGTAATATTTCATGCAATAATTGAAAAAAGATAATTACTGTATCATTTTATTTCTTAGCAATAAATTTTAGTGACTGGAGCAAAATCAATAGTAAAAAAATATTTTATATCAGTTGCTTATGATACAGTGGATTCCAGTTTATGGGACCTGTGGTTTTTAGGACCAGCCACACAACACAACCAATCTTGCAAGAACCTATTCAAACATATATAATCATTGTTAATTTGCTTGATTCATTATGACTTTATCAATATTTTTTAAATAAGATCTGATAGAGTAACTAAAAATTTATTTTTCAGTTGCCAAAACAACTTTTTTCCTAAATTTTTCAATTTGTGACTCAATTTTTGTTGTGGTTTTCATATAAGTTGTCCTCCTTGAATTGAAAAAAAAACCCACTAGTGTTTTGTATATGGAAATAATTAGTCGTTCACTAAATTGGATGGTTGTTGGGTCCGAAATTGTGGGCTCCAATATGGTCCTATTAAATAGAATCCACTATATTATGTTACTGTAAGATTGTGAAACTCGAGATTTCATGAAATTACTAGTTTCAAAACCTTACCGTAACAATTTCACAATAAAATGATTTAATTTGGATAGAATTTAGTTTTATAAACATTCAAGTTTGAAATTTGGAATTTGGAAATTAAATCATTAAGATAGATTTTACAATTTAAAATGCCTTGTGAATAGCAGAACTTTTGAAGTGGGTAAAAGGTTTTTTGATTGTATATTTAGAATATGGGGTTATGTAAAAAATATTTTGAAATATAGCAACAGTGAAAGAGTAGAGGAAGGTGAAGAAGACAATGCAGAGAGAAAAAGAAGGAAGAAAGTCAAGATGAAGCAAAAAGAGAGAGAATGAAATAGATGAAAAGGTGAAGAAAAAGAAAACAAAAGGAGAGGAAGAAGAAGAGATAGGGGGAGTTAGAAAGGACAGAGAGGAAAAGAAAAAAAAAGCAAAGGAAGGGGGGGGGTTGAGTTGCAAAAAATTAAAAAGGCCACAGAAAGGGGGAAGAAGAAGAAGAAGAAGAAAGAAATGAGAAAGATGAGGGTAAAAGAAAAAAGATGAAAAAGAGGAAAAAGAAGGGAGGAAGGAAAGGAGAGAAAAGTAAAAAAAAAAACGGGGAAAATGAAGAAGAAAGAAAGAAAGAAAGGGAAAGAGGAAGAGAGGAAGAAAAAGAGATGGATGAGAGGAGAGGAGGAAAGTAGAGAAAGAAGAAGAAAAAGAATGAATGGAAAGGAGAAAAAGAAAAATACAAAAGAGGATGAGACAAAAAGAGAAGCAAAGGAGGAGGAGTAAACAGAAGAGGATGAAGATGAGATAGAAAAATAAAAAAAGAAAGAGAAGAAGAAGGAAATACAAGCAAAGAAGAATGAAAGAGAAAAAAAAAGAGAAAGTGAAAATGGAGAGTACAAGTTCTTTTTTTTTTTCGAGAAGAGTACGTGACAGTCGAGTGGAGTACGTGGATAGAGTACGTGACAGACAGATGTGGTGGGTATTACAGTTAAAGAAAAACTGTGAAATTGTTTTTTTGAGAAGGAAAAAATGTGTCAAAAGTGAAAAAGAGAAAAAGTGTGCGTTGTGTGAAGAGTAGGTGTGAAAGAATTCAATTTTGTGGGATGCGGTGCGTCTTACTTGGTGGACAGACATGTCTTCAGACGTCTCATACAGGTGCATGTTCTCCAGCCTCTGACAAATCTGCTCCCCAGGCACTCGTCGATGGGCAACTAAGTTGGACAGTTGGCGTAACTGCAAGAGGATAAAGAAGTAAGTTATTAAATGAGACAAAAAAAAAAAAAGACATGGAGAGAAATATGAAAAAAAATCTATGTAAAAACGGGTCTGGTTAGTCAGTTAATAGAAACAGTCATGTGTCCAATGTTTTTTGGCAGCATGCGGTATTGGGAGTGATCAACAAAAAAAATTGGAAAAAGCAGTAATCAATAGTTGAGTTACTTCCTCACCGTCAGGCAGAGATCACTAAAAATAAGTCTGGATTAAGAAATCAAAAGAATCATGAATGCAGACAGACACAATGTTAGGGACCAGTTTAGCAACAACTTATATTGAAAATTGATACTCCTTCATTTTGGGGGTGAAATTTCAAAAGAGCAAAAAAATTTTTTTTCTAATTTCCAGCCCTCTAGCTTCATTGACACTGCCTGTATGTATGATACATACATAGCCAGCCAGACCAACTGAGCAACTAGAGAAATCCATGGTGGTAGTTTTGGTTGTTAGCTTCTAATATTCCACAGAGAAATGGATGTTTATTTATTTACATTGTAAAACAAAGCCAAGTGATGTTAAAATACAGATATATAATTAAAAACTGTCAACCAAAACTCTCAACAGTTTTTAAGTGGGTCAGGCTGGCTGGCTGGCTAGCTATGTATGTATGTATCATGTAGTGATGGAACGAAAGGGTTAAAAATTCAAAAATGTAGATTTATGCTAAATTGATTTTTTAGTCTGTATTTGGCAGCATTCAGGCTTGTTTTTTTGAAAATTCAGAGTTTTTTAGGGATCAAAACTCAACAAAAGGCAAGAGAAGCAATTTATTCATTGATCACCCTTTTTTCCAATCTTTTAACCAACACAGCATGAAGCCAAAAGCCAACTGTAGGTTTCAATTGAGTGACTAACCAGACCTGTCTTCAAATAAAAATTATTTTACTATATGAGCACTTTGTTAAGGATTATAATAGGTGCAGGTGGCCTAACAGTGAGCAGCATGGGGGAATGGAATTGGTGAACTGGGTTCAAACTCCGGCTGGGACAGTTTGAGTTCTCTTAACAATAATGCCCTTGGAGAAGGTATGAATCCCCTTTTCCCTCCAGCTATGGGTAAATAACAGGACAGTTGGAGATCTTCAGTACTAGACGGTAATTCATCTTCCAAGCCAGACTAGCACCCCAGTGACCATAAAAATCCACAATTACTATAAACAATGATTAGATCTTCATGGATAATTCGAGAAATGGAAATAAATTCATCTTTGGAGTCACATTAGCGCCCTAGCCTCTATAAAAACCCACAATTACTTCAAATGATGATTAGATCTTCATGGATTATTAGTGAAATGGGGATAAATTTATCTTCAGAGTCAGACCAGCATCCCAGCTGCTATAAAAACCCACAATCGCTACAAGCGATGATTAGATCTTCATGGATTATTCGAGAAATGGAGATAGATTCATTGCTTTATACATCGTACAACATGGGAAACTGCTCTGGTTTGCTATGCAAGAATCATACCCTGAAAAGTAATGCCAAGTATTTTTGAGAATAGAAAAGTATTGCAAGTAATATTTACAATAGTGCTTGTGACCTTTCCTGGGCTCTAATCTGACTTGTTTCAAAAAGTCACTTTCTTGGTTACACCAGGTGAAGTCAATTGTTTTAATTAATTTGAGACTATGTAGTGATTTATCTTGTCTAAAATAAAGAGCTCAACGTAGATAAGGCGGTTACAATTGTAAATGGTAAAGTTTCACAAAGTTCCGCTCACCTGATGTTAAAAATTGTTCGTAACTTTTGTGTGTGGATAATTCATAAAAGGAAAACAGACATAAACCATATTGTTATTGCTTTGAAAAAACCTATTATTCATATCTGTAGAGAGAATTAATTGTCATTAATATTATCAATATCATCAATGAATATTGTACAGCTGATCACATTCAGTGTGATACGAAAAAAAAATGACTTTTTGGAATGAGTAAAATTTGGGTCAAATAAAAGTGCCAGAAGTGTATTGACCAGAGTCTTTTGATGACCCTAGTTACAATATCCCAAAATCATTACTTTTCATATCTTTTTGACTTTAAAGAAATGACCAAAAAGTACAGCTTATAGTTTTGAGAAAGGTCATTAAAAAGGCTGTAACCAGGGATAGAAATGGTAGGCTTATGGAGGACATGGCATGAACTTACTTCACAATTTCTGGGGTTTTGTATGTTCAATGTCTTTTAATGGACACATTAAAGCACACCTAGCTCCCAAAACCGAGCCTTATTGTGTACCTAGTTCCTAAAAACTATTTCTATCACTGGCCATAACAAAAAGTGAACTGGAAAAATCTGGAAAGGTTAACACTTTCCTCTCTGGGAAGAAGTCTAGATCATAAACATTGAATGTCATCAGAAACTGAGAAAAATAAAAGAGACAGCATACATTAACATGTCGGTTGAGCGTACAGTCAGACCAGTGTGTGATTCAATTCTATGTGTCTTCCACTATTCAGTAGGGACAAGTTATCAAAATCCTGGCCTAACAAGGAAGGGAAAGAGAAATACTTGAATCCTACATTATAGGCATTATTGAGTGAAAAAATAATTCTGTTAACTACGATTACACTGGAATAATACCCTGAAGAACGCAGCAGAATGGATTATAAGAGACGTAGTGTGAACAAAATAAACAAGAGGAATTTCAATCATTTGGAAAACTCTTTGAATAACCATAAACTATTTTGTGAAAATAATACAAATTCAGAGTCGAATCAGAGTTACTGGCTTCTAATAGTTAGTAAAATAAAAAGGATCTTTCATGATCTTTAAGAATATTCAACGTGCGCCTTTTCTAGATATTTGTTATTTAGAATTTTGGAATTTTAGAGAAATATAAATTTTGTCCAAACTGGAAAATAAGATAATTAATTAAAATGTGAAAATCCTCCTGAAATAAAATCTAACAATTTTTAAAAAAATCTATCATCAATTTTTCTTTTTTTTAATTAACTTTTATTAACTTGTTGTAGATGTTGATGGGAAAAAAATGAGAAAAAATACTACAATATCAGATTTATAAGCTGTGTGGAAAGATTCAGTTGGCAAACATTCACACTCCCAAACTCAGCTTCCTCCCAAAACAGCGAATGATTTTTGATTTACAGAGGTGAGGGCAAGGCCCCCAAATTAAAGCCATCACTTAGTTCATACAAACACATACATGCACACGAACACACATACATAAATACATGCACACAATCACACATACATACACAAACACATACCTACAAAGACACAGCCTCATGGATACTCACACCACTACACATGCACACTCTACACACACACACACACACACAGAGACATATACATACACACACATGTAAATACATGCATGCCTGTATGCACACAGATACATACGCACATATGCAGAGGGAAGAGAGAGAAAGAGAGAGAGAGAGAGAGAGTAGGTTATGCAAACCTATAACATAAAGATCCTTAGAGAACGCATATTGTTTCCATTATTCTTTCAACTATCTCTAACTTCCAAAATCACCGAAACTCTCAACATAGGTTTCTTCAGTTTCTAAGTTGGTTTTGCTGACTGGCTATGTATGTATTTGTTACACATACAGGCTGCACCAATGGTGCTAGAGGGCTGAAAATTTTACCACCTGCTCCTCATTGTGTCTATGTTTATCAAAAATTCCCCACCAAATTAGATTTTTAGAGAGGTTTCAATTCACCACGTAAGTTCGTGTTAAAATGGTCTCTAGTTTGTGCTCGGTTGTGTTCACAATTGTGTCTGGAAAATTTGGACTTTTGAGTCATCCAACAAAAGGCACGAAGGATAATTTATTCATCGATCATCTCTTTTTCCTATTTTTCAATTGATCACCCCCAACATGTCATGCTGTCAAAAGACATAGGTCATGTGACAGTCTCTATTGAGTCACTGTTTTTGATATGTTTTCCATGAATATTTTGAGCTTGCAAAGGTAGATTTGAAGAAATCTTTTGAAAGTTAGAATGAATAGACATGATGTTATCCCTCTTGTTGAAGACAGTAAAGACTCATGGAGGATTCGCCCAAACTAATTGTCACGATGCAAACAAAATGCCATAATAAAATGAGCCACCATTACTCGTATGAGCCCAGACTTGAATCTGAAGACGCATCTTCCAATATCATTTACAGAATGGACTAAGACGCTCATTTGCAATTGAGACTGAAACGCAATAACGACTGGAAGGATAGCAGTGAGTCGGGGGGTTGGGTTATAGACTTCTGGCTTGGCCTGCATGTGTCCACATCTTGACACAGGATCCATTTCCCCTGCATAAAAGCCAATCACTGTCCATCTCATTATAGAACATTAAATCACATTGACGACCGTTCCCTGGGTTCTGAACAGGGAGAGAAAAGAGAGACGCATCATGAGACTGGGAAGGTCAGAAATATTTCATGATAAAGAGGCTTTTTTCCTTTGTCAATTTCCTACCCTATTCAATTTGAAGCCAAAACTATCAACAAAGGTTCCTTCAGTTTTTTTTAGAGTGTTTCTGGCTGGTTGGCTAACTTCCTATGTATGTACATGTCACATGCACAGGCTGCATCAATGGAGGTATATGGCTGAAAATTTCAATTTTACTCCATAATACGTCTAAAAACTTAACGCTTTTTGTTTTTTTCATAAAATTCATCCCAAAATAGATTTTTGAAAGAGTCTTCAATTCACAATGTAAGTTAATGCAAACTTAGTTCATTTCCGGCGGTATTTATGCCTGATTTCATTTAAAACTATGACTTTCCAGTACTGATAGCTCAACAAAAGGCAAGAGGAGTAACTTATTGATTGATCACCTCTTTTCCCAGTAATTAATTGATCACCCTCAACATAGCATGCTGTCAAAATCTCAGTGAGTTGACAGTTTCTATTGAGTGAGTGAACAGACCTGTTTCTGAAAGAATTTTGTGATTTTTTCGTTTAACATTATCATCATTAGTACTTAGTAATTATTGATATTTCTCAAGTTTGACACAAGGCCATAAGTGTTGGGTAAATATGTGTGTGTGTGCATACACGCACATACACACACTTATCCTTATCTTCATTGGCCAATTGAAATATCTCAGTGAGAAAAGGAAGATAGTCACTCACAAAAAAACGTCACAAGAACCAATGAATTTTGGCAGCAAGCCATGTTGGGGGTGATCAGTTAAAGAATTGGAAAAATAAAATAAGTCAAGTCTCTCACTTTTTGTTGGGCAGTAATCATTAAAAATTTCTGAATTTTCAAAAAAAAGAGTGATCACCTCCGGATACAAACTAAGGGAACCAATTTAGTATAAATTCAAATTGACCCCCCCCCCCATAGAAAACCTATTTAGGGGAGAATTGGAAAAAAAAAAAAATTGTTTTTTTCTAGACATAATAAGGAGTGAATGTTTAAATTATCATCCCTCTAGCACCATTGGTATAGCCTGTATATGTAACAGATTGTTGGCCAGCCAGCCAGCCAGCCAGCCAGCCAGCCAGCCAGAACGATTTAAAAACTGACAAAACCTGTGTTGATGTTGACAGCTTCCGATATTTGCTCTGTTGTAGGCTTATTCTTGAATCAACAACAGAGCTGCCATTATGAACATGAGACTGGTAAGTGCTGCCCTCTGGTGGGATTAATATTTAATGAAGTCTCACGGCATGAATACAAGACTTGTTCGGAACGAATAAGCACATCCCCCATGCTAACAATCATAAATTTCCTTACAATCCACAGCCTGTATTCGAACAAAAAGTCATGTGTCCTGATGACTGGCAGGCATTAGTGAGCTTGTCTAAGTGGAAAGACATGGAAGGAAAAGCTGAAAGAAATTTGCACTGATGTTGTAGGTCCGCAGAAAAAAGAAAATACTTTGCTCAAGAATTTTAATTTTTCGGAAGTGAGGCAGAACAGATCAAAAGACAGGTCTGGTTAGTCACTAAATAGAAACTGTCACATGACCAACGTCTTCTGGCTGTATACTGTGTTGGGGATGACTAATTAGAAAAATTGAAAAAAAAGGGTGATCAATGAATAAATCACCTCTCTTGTCTTTTGGTGGGCAGTGATTACTAAAAAGTCAGAATTTTCAAAAAAAACAAGCATATATACTTCTGGACTCAAACAAAGTGATCGATTTAGCATAAATTTATATTGTAACTTGAAACTCCAACTAAAAAATTATTTTGGGGGCTAATTGAAAAAAAAGAAAACATTTTTCTCATCATAATTAGGAGTAAATGTTTAAATTTTCAGTCTTTTAGTTCCATTGGTGCAGCTTGTGCATGCGATATATACAAAGATAGATGATCAGCCAGCTGCACTCACTTGAAAACTGAAGAAAACCATGTTGACAGTTTTGGTGACAGTTTGAGCTGATGGTTTCTAACAGTGAAAAACTTTTGGATATCTTTGAGGTGCAGAGTTGAGAATTCAGGGTAATTTGGGGGTGAGGCTTTTTGAAAACAAATCTTATCTATTTTGTACTCATTTCGCTTGTTGATAGTGGACTAATTATGTAGGCGTAGTGCGAGTGGCTTAATGGTTAGCAGCACCAAAATAATCCAAACTCCAGCTGAGATGAAAGGAACAGTTTATTCATCATCATCATCATCATCATCATCATCATCATCATCATCATCATCATCATCATCATCATCCTTTTAACATTCAGCGTTGGACATAGACCCTCCCGTGTATTCGCCAGACCAAATGCTTTCTGATCTTGTCTAATTTGTCATCTTATATTTTACTAGCCAAAGTTTTGCATAAGATCTCTGGGGATCCACGTTGTGAGTCATGATGTCCATTGGTTGTCTAGCATTGTTGCAACATGTCCATTCCATTGCCATTTGAGTTTTCTAACAGTTTCTACCATATCCCTGACACCTGTTTTTTTTTTCTCTAATATACTGTGCTGTTTTGTGATCTCTCCATGTGATGTGATGAGTATGATTCTCTCCTGTGCACGTAGCATGGTTCTCAGCTGGGGGGGGGGTCAATCTTTTGGTTAGGTTCCATGTTTCAGCTCCATAGGTGACTATTGGGAGGATGCATTGGTTGTATACTTTTCTTTTTAGGACTAATGGGATTTTTTTATTTTTGAAGGTTGGGCTTGCTCTGCCAAAGCTTACTATCCTCGAGTGATTCTTTGTTTGATTCTTTCTTAACTGATCATTAAAGGGTGAAGAGAAATATAAACACTGTACAACGTAATGTCCTTAGGAAAAAGATGAAATCATCTCCCCCCTCCCCTATCCCTAGCTATGGGTTAATAGCTGGGTAGAATGGGCTCTTCAGCTTCCATTGGCAACCAGTCTAGGAGATGAACAACTCTGAATTCAACTAAGCAAGTCCAACCTCTTGTCCACTATTATGTCAATGAACAGTTTTAAGAACATGTTTCAATGGGCCTAGCAAGCTGGAAGTGGATTATGATTAATCAAGTAAAGTACTTCAGATTAAAAAATGGACCGACAAAATAACATAACTGCCATTTCCACTTCCCATGACACCTCAAGTTCAAGTGGAATGTCATGTTGGGGGTGATCAATTAAAATTTAGAAAAAGGGGTGATTAAATGATAAGTTACTTAACCTTTTGTTGGATGGTAATTACTAAAATAAGTCCATACACATACATAGCCAACCGGCCAGACCCACTTGGAAACTGAAGAAACTTAGGTTGACATTAAGCTTAGTTTGGCACAAGGCTACAATTGTGGATCACTGAACGAAGGTTGAACTGACCACTGTGTGAATACCTTGGAAGCAAAGATTCTAAGCATTGTACAGGTCCTACGTTTTGCGGCTATCCTAAAATGTTGTATTGGAAACTACCTACAAGAGCCATCACTGAAATTGTCAAAATAGGTTTCTTCAGTTTTCAAGGTGGTTCACCTGGCTGGCTGGCTGGCTATGTAAGTATCTATTATCATTCATATGTACAGGCCAAACCAACACAGCTTGAAAGCTGAAATTTTGAACATCTACACTTTATCATATAATTAATAACTTTATTGTTTATTAGAAATACTTTTTTGTTGTTTTTTCCCTTAAATAGTTTTTTACAATTTGTAATGTTAATGTATGTTAAATTGATCCCTCATTTATGTCCAGTAACATTCCTCTTTATTTTTTGAAAATTCAGACTATTTTAGTGAATACTCCACACCACAATGCCAAAGAAGTAACTTATCTATTAATCACCCTTTTTTTGCAATTTTTTGTTTGATCTCCCCCAACACAGCTTGCTACCAAAAGACGTTGGACACATGGTGGTTTCTATTGAGGAACTAACCAGACCTGAATACTTTTAGTTTCTTAATAGCAGATATGAACTCAAGTATTCATGCATTAGAGGAAATTAATTTCTTTTTATTTCAAAATTTTCATACTTTTTCAATACAGAGGAAGTCACTCACTGGGATCACTTTGGAATAGGTTCTTTTAAATACCAATAACTGACTGATAGTATCAAGCAAAGGATATAAAAATTGGAAAAATTTACATTCATTGTAATAAATTCATTGTTATATTATTGAATTTGCTGTTATAAACAACTTTGCATTAAAAAAATAATATGAATTTACGACTCATTTTAAGTAGGTTGTTTGGGACTGTCAGATTATGATAACAATAACCATTTAATAACTGTATCCTTGATTATAGTAAATGGCTTCCTCTGTAATTGTCTTTTATAATGTTGAAAAGACAGGAGTAATCAGAGGTTTTGAATGAGAATTTCTTGTATGGAGAGAAGCACGGTGAAAAAAATGCCAATTTTCAAATCCTTACATTCATGCTTATTCAATTGTGTAATTTTAGACATCAGAAACAAAATGGCTGATATGCTTCCTATGATGCCTTTCTTTGTTTTTTTTTCTCTTTTCTTACTGGGCAGAAGGAGCTGCTTTCTTTTCCTCCACATAAAAGGCAAATTCTACATCTTGCATGGTTAACAAACCACTTTTTTTTATTTATTCAAGAACTGCCTACCTGTGCCTTCTTTTATTTCTCTAAACATTAAGGAAAGTAAAATAAAAAGTCGGTGAAGCTTTCTTCTCAAAAGCTATTCAACATTTGAAGTTTTGAGATGATCACCAGTCTCTCTTCCCTCCTCTTTCTTTCTATCCCTCTTTCTTTCTCTTTCTCTTTCCTTTCATTCCTATTCTCTACTCTCTGCAGTGACCTTCGTTTTTCTTCTTTCTATATCTCTTGGCCCTTCCCATCTCTTGTTCTCCCTCCTTTTTCTATCATCCTTTATTCTCTCAGACCTCTTCATTCTCTCTTTCCTCCTCTTCCTTTGTTCTCCTCATCCTTCACCTCTCATTGCCATTTTCTCTTACTCACCCTGTGTTTTAACCTCTTCCTCAGCCCCTTACCCCTCTCTCTCACTCTCTCCCTCTCTTATATCCTGCCTACTATTCCCCTATACTACCTCTCTCTCAACAAAGTCTTCCACTCTTTCTATATATCTATTTCTCCCTCCCAGGTTCCTGTTCCTCACATTTTACACCAATTCTCTCTCTCCTCAATTCCCACCATCTTTTTTCAGTGTGTGTGTCCTTTCCTTCTTGCTAGAACTCAAACAGCACTGCCAACAAGGTTTTGGAACCAGTATATGTAAATTTGTCTGTCTGTATCACAATATCTCCAAAAGTTCTCAACAAAATTCAATGACATTCAGTGGACTGGTGAGCTGTGGGCTATGGAATGAGTAATTAAATTTGGAGGCAGATCCAAGAATTTTTTTCAGTATTCTCCCCTGCATCATACCCATATATCTACCAACTACCACCAAAAATTCTCAATGAATTTCATAGAAATTTTCTGGGAGGCTAGGTCATAAGTTAAAGTAAAAATTGATTAAATTTTGAGGCAGATCCAGGGTTTATTTTTTTGGTAAAGAATCATTTATGAATCCACTCATGTTTGTCTGTACAAACTCTTTAATAGTTCTCAATGAATTTTCATAACATTTAGTGGAAGGGTGGGCAATAGGCTAATGAAAAATTGATTAAATTTGGGGTAGATCCGAGAGTTTTTTTTTTACAATTACCTCCCCTACAGAGTAGCTATGTATGAGCTGATTTTCATCTTTAGTTACGATGGTATAGGCAGGATATGCGCTCTATAAGTACTACAAGTCTACCTACATGTTCTTCGGCCTATTTTTCTCGATTTGACCCCCATTTTTTTCTTCAGTGCTTCTGACTTTTTTTTTCCTATAAGACTTCATTCTTCCCTGCTTTCATTTCTTTCTTTAAAGATTTTTACTGTCGAGTCTGCAACTGTGAAAATTACTTCACAAAAATCCAATTCATCAAAAAATCTCCACCTTAAAATAACAAGAAAGCCGTAAATACTTTTTGTGTCTGGTTTGCGATTCTAAAAGCTAAGAGGAAAATACAATCATTTTGTCTTATTCCCAAGATCCAGGAGAGTGGCTATAGGGGGTCCAGACCCACCCCTGCTTTTACAAAGCACAATTAAAAATATATAGATGATATATTATTTTACAGTATGTAATTTCCTCAATGTTTTCCTTTAGTTTTATATTTTCTCTTCTGCAAAATCCTTTTCTGAATTTCTTTTTGTTTCATCTATAGTGAAAGAAAAAAGAACTTAAGAGAAAGATTTTCTGTCCTTCAATAAAAAAAGATCACCTAAGTAAGGGAGGTAAGCACGTAACGACCAGCCACTTATCCAGCCCACATAGATATTATTCCTAATAATTGTAATGGATACTAAATGAGAAAAAAACAAAAGCTAGAAAATATTCACTAAGAAAGAAATGGAATAATGTGTTGATTTTTCCATTTCTTTATTACTTTTTCACATAATTTTTTGATAAAAGAAGAAAACGGAAAAAACAATTTTTCTAGCATCATAAATTCTCATTGTATTGCTATATATGAAATAATTAACAGTCATATATAAGTTTAATGTTTGTACGTCTTTATGCCTGTACTTTTACACTTTTTAAGTTGTTGGTCATAATTCTGTACTAAGGAAGATAGAATTTGGCATAGAGGAACACATTTTCACAGTGAAGGTCATATGCTATGTGACTTTTTCTGACTGTTCGTATGAGCAGATCAAAATGCTCTTTCCAAATTTTACTGAATTTCACTTACTGTTGAAAGATAAATAAATAAGGGGCCGCAACTCTTTGATTAGATTAAATTTTATTTCATTTAAAAAATGAATTTTGTTTATTTGAAAAAAAAAACCTAAAATGAATTGGGGCGGCAACTCTCCTTTTTCAAATTTTGAGTTTTGGTTATCGATGCAAAGGGGTCAAAACTCTTTTTTTTTTCAAAATGTTAGTGCGTTTGATCCTTCCTGAATGACCCTTTATTATTGCATTATACCAGACTAAGTTCAGCTAAATAAATCCTCGTACAAGTCTCGTAGTACAACCTTTTAATTCAACTAAAGTTTAATTGAAATGTTTGTGCTTCTATCAATCAATAGCACTAAAAAGACATGGTAGGTGTATAAGCAGTGGGCTTTCCAATTGTTATATAATATGATCCTGTAGACTTGCGGAGAGGTGTAGCAGTTACCAGCACAGAAGACAAAATAGGTGAACCAAATTTGAGTCCTAGATAGCTTACATTCGCTTCTCACTAATTTCTGTCGTAGCAAGGGGTAAATAGCAAAGCAGTTGTAACCCTTTAGCTTTCTGAGGCAGCCCTTCTTTTTCCCATGAAACTAATTCACTACTGAAACTGCAATGTGGTCCGTATGGAGTCTACAGGAATTTGAAATAAATTGAAAAAAAAAAAATCAAATTCTGTGAATCCAGTAACCTATGACATTTGGTTATCCTCCCAAACTGGAGATTTGACTTAGCTATGAATAAAGAAAGTTAGATTGAACAACTTGGGGAAAACATTTTGATCAGGATATTAGTTCAAATCACTTGAAATAAGTATATGGGCATATACCTCATCAACTTTGTTGGCAGAAGTAATCAAGCATTAAGAATCAATACTCGAAAGCGCCCGCAGAGCAGATACCACAGCCAATGCCATTAACACTGAAATCTGAAAAAAATCACTTCATATACAGCCACGATAGGGGGAGATGACTATGTAAGTTTCAAATCCCCATATTTTAGACCACTGTCCTAATATACGAAAAAATATCCCTCAGTTGGAAATCTGATCAGCCCCAAATTTAATTAATTATTCTTCAGTTCATGGCTCACACTCTCATAGAAATAACACTGAAATTCATTGAGAACTTTTAGAGATATGGTGTGGTCAAACAGACAAACAGTAGTGAATACATATACCTGTTCCAACTTTATTTGAAGAGGTAGGAACTAACCAAAAACTAATAATGAAAATAACTCCATTTAGATAAATTCAGTTTAATTGAATGTATAACAAAAGAGAAAACTTTACATGTACAAATATTGAGCAGCCCCACTTAAAGTATAAAGGTAGTCTTTTTATTAACTGTTTGTTTTTGAACCCTTTCCATGGACTGATATCTGATGCAAAATAAGAAAAAGATCACTCATATGAGAACAAAGTCTTAGATCTTCTCCAAAATTGAATCAATTGTTTCTTAGCCAATCACTCAGCATTCCACAAAATGTCATTGACATTCATTGAGAACTTTAGGAGATAATGTGTGGACAAACAGACAAACATACATGAATACTCAGAGCTCTTCCAACTTGATTGGCTAAGGTAAAATATCTGTCAATCGAAAACCTAGATCCACCCCCAAAATTCAATCAATTCTTGTGCAGGGTAGGCCATGCAGTTGCAAAATTTCAATAAATTAATCGAGAACGTTCGGTGATATTATGTGGACGGACGAGTATGCATATACACCAATTCCCTCATTACAGTTGTCTCACTCAATTCATACAGTATCATATGTTTGGATGACACAACCCACAAAGGTTAACAAAAATCCCTGCCAATGTTGTATAACTATGCAATCAAAAAACTGGATCTGATCCCGAATTTAATCACTGCTTACTTACCCCATGGCCCACCTACCTACAATATTTTATTGAAATTCATGGAGACCTTTCGGAGATACTGTGTGGACAGACATGAGAAAATATATATATATATATATATATATATATATATATATATATAAATGTATTGGAAAAGATGGAAAAAAATATCTCTCAATCAAAAAACAAACCTCTGAATCTACCTCAAAATCAATCAATTCTTTCTTACTCCATGGGCTAGCCTTCCGCAAAATTGAATTGAAATTTATTGACACCTTTATGAAATACAAACAGACAGGCACTTGTGAATAGATTTGCCTCTTTATTGGCAGAGGCAAATAGACGTCAAATGTTTGAAAGAGACACATGAGAAAGGTACTTGAGTTTTAGAGAATATACAAGAATGGAGCCATTGAAGTGCTCTTTGAGAATGGGTTGCCGTGATTGCTTCTTTCTCGTTTTCTGCTACTCAAGGCAAGAATGGGTGTTTGGGAATCAAAGAGACAGTTCTATAGAATTGGCAGAAGGTTCCTCCATAATAACAGGGAAACAAGTTTGTAATCATGAAATGTCTTCTAATATTAGAGGCTCTTAGTTGGTTCTTGGCAAATTAGTGCTTCCAGCAACAAACCTATAATCATATGGTGCCCTACTCCATCCCTCCCGAAAACACTTATTACACAAAAGTAACAACAACAATATATATATATATATATATATATATATATATATTATTATAGATCGGTTATATTATATTGAAACTCCAAATTCTCATTTTTGCTTATCCATAGTCTATCTGCTCTATTTCTTTCCTTTAATGCCATAGTTATGTATTAACTGATATAGATTGTGAACAAGCAAAAACGAGAATCTGGCGTTGAAACAGTTATTAGGGCCTTTGCATACATATATATATCTATATCTATCTATCTATCTATCTATCTATCTGTCTATCTATCTGTCTATCTATCTATCTGTCTATCTATCTATCTATCTATCTACCTATCTATCTATCTATCTATCTATCTATATATATATATATATATATATATATATATATATATATATATATGTATATATATATATATATATATATATATATATATATATATATATATATATATATATATATATATATATATAAATGAAAATACGTGCTGTTTTCCCAGAACAAATCTGTTTTATATTTTTACTGTATTTTTCAACAGGTTAAAATAGTTTTTATATTGTTTTTTTTCTCAGCATTTCATTCTTCTGAATATTTGAAAATGGATGCTCAGTTGTTATTTATTGTCTTCACATTAAAAGTACAGAACAGGTTAGTTTTTGAAAAGCACCATGTTTTTTTTTTATCTAATTGATTATTTAATTATATTATTATTGAGCATATTGAACAAATCCTCCCAGGAAATATATATATATATATATATATATATATATATATATATATATATATATAGAGAGAGAGAGAGAGAGAGAGAGAGAGAGAGAGAGAGAGAGAGAGAGGAGAAGTAGTATTCCACAAGATGGGCCCAATAAATGTAAGATAGGAATGAAAAGTAAGGAAAAGTCATGCTTATTGGAGGCTATTGGATATTTTGTAAAAAGGCTTTGTTAATAGTTATATTTCTCATAAAGGCTTAAAGCGAAAAAAAATATCCAAAGTTATCAAATAACTATCATATAACCTCCACCAAGTGTGGCCTTTCCTTACATATTACTTTTTTATATATATATCAGTTGCAGATTCCTGCAGCAGCCCCATTTTCTTTAATTGTCTATTCTATTTACGTTGTCTAAGGCCACTAATACATTAACCATGAAACAAGATATTATTATACTGTGCTATAACATAATATCATTTCAAATAGAGTTTCGATATAATATAACACAATATATAATTATTTCTGTTGGATTATACATCCATTTCTTAATAATGTAATTATCTGTGTTTAAAGAAACAAATAGAGCAGATATAGACAGTGAATAAACAGAACTCTTTCAGATATTGTGTGAATAGTCATGAGTATATACGTAAATGTTTGAAAGAAAAATAGGAAAATATCTCTCAATCAAAAATAATTTCTGGATCTGTCCCCCGAATTCGACCAGCCCTTCCTTACTGCATTTCCTACCTTTCAACAAGATTCCATCAAAATTCATTGAGTTCTCTCAAACTCATGTTTGTGGAGATCCTCAGCCAGCTGAGACTATCAAAGATTTGGCTCCTACTCTCTTAATAGAATGATTCACTTTATTTCCAATAGAATGATTCACTTTATTTCCATGAAAGAAATATAAAAAAACATGGAATAGTTGCCAGTCAATTTTAAAGGGTCTGCAACCAATATATCTTCCTGATGGTCGCCTATGGAACTGAAACATGGAACCTAACCAAAAGATTGACCTTCAAACTGAGATCCATGAAATGAGCTCATGAGAGAATCATTCTCAACATCACATAGTGAGATCATAAAACAACACATTAGAAAACAAACAGGGTTCAGAGATATCATAAAATCCATAAGAAAACTCAGAGATAATGAGCTCTTCCTCTTGCAAGAATTTCATTCCTCTGCTAGACATCACAATCCCCCGGAGATCAAAAGCAAAGTTGTGACTGGCAAAAAATGAGATTGCATGATGAACTAATCAAGTTCAGAAAGTATTGGCTCTGCAACACTTATGATAGACGACTGGCAGACCCTGGGGAAGGTCCATGTCTAACAATGGACTATATAAGGCTGCTGCTGCTGCTGATAATGATACTGCCTCAGACCAGCGGTATTCAAACTGTTCCACAAAACCCCAGGGTTTCATTTGACCTTTCCAGAGGTTCAACAAAACAAAGACACATTTTCACTATAATTCTTCATTATATAAACGATTCTTTCACAGCTTTTACGTATCTTTATTCTATTTCAGTGCTTTTTATGGAAGAAAAATTAACATCATTTTGCATTATTAAATAAAAACATCTTGGTTATTCATGCGGTACAGAGGCTGGTTAGTCAATAATTATTCACGTGTCTTTTTTTCCTCAATGAGTTCTGTTCTTACTATTCCATTGGAGTATGTATTTTCTATTTGGGTTTATACATGTTCAGATAATTCCATAAAAAGGCAAAATCCATATATAAATATATATATGTGCAGAAGAGAAATAAAACACTGCTCCAGACATCCAAAAGGTCAGAGAATAGATGACATGGTAGCTTACAAAAAATAGAAAAATTGACAAAAATGTTCAGATATAGCTTATTAGTTTCAGTTAGTGATGAATAGTCATTAGCTGTGAATATTTGCTTAGTTTGGCTTAAGGCCACAAAATTAAGGGTACTCAGCCAGGACCAAACTTACTCTATTAATGAATGGTCTACTAAGATTACCTCGCTCACCTTTGCTCAACAGCAAGTGGCCTTAATCATTTTGAATAAGGTAGGGGTCTTGAATACGTAAATAGGTCACATGACCATTGCATTTGTATAATTTTGCCATAAAGGAAATCCATGTCTTATAACCTTCAAAATGATATATGATTTCCAAAGGTTTCTTGGCAATGAGAAATCTTTAAATTCATCCATTATGTCCTTGGTGCCCTTACTTTGTAACCCTGAAAAAAGCACTCTTGCTTTGTAACCTTTAAAAAAAGCAAGCCTGAATGAGTAAAAAGTTTTCTATGCTAAAATCATTCGTTATGCATTTCTGTAGAGAATCCTTTGTTCCATATTTTTGTGTTTGGTCATGTTTGCTCTTCATGGTTGAAGATGACTGTTGGGATTGAGTGAAAATTGTAAGTTTCTTCTGTCCAAACAGCAATGGGATTAATTTACAATGTAAGCTTATGCTCTGTTGTAGCAAACATGGGGTCAATTTACTATTTCCAATGTAAGCTTATACTAAATCAATCCCTTATTTATATCCAGCCTTGTCAATAGACCAGATACATTCAGGTGGGTTGCCAGGAAAGAATAGGATGCAAACACCCAAAATAAATTTTTATTGCAATTTGACACATTTGTCAGGGTTCAAGCATTGCACTGAAATGTAAGAGAAAATACTATTTTCTCTCAACCCTAATGACCACAGCTTTAATTCAGCTGTGATACACAGAAGGGTCTAAAGTCATCACTTGCGCTTGACTTGAATCACAGTGAGGAGGAGTTGTGCACATCCTCAGCCTCACTCTCTTAACCTTGTGTGCCTGGGTCCAGCAGTGAGACATTGTCAAGATGACTGGAGACAGGCCGGGATTCAGTGACCAACCAGGGTGCTTTGCATATCACATCTTTCAAGCTTCAAAAAGCACTTTTTTGGAATCAGAAATATCCATCACTTAAACTGGTTGCCAACAAAGGCTAGAGAGCCCCGTCTGTCCTCCTTTTCAGCCATAGCTCTGCTGTGTCAGGTAGTTCTATAGTAAATGAGAGAATATGCTATCACAGTCAATAATTGAACTTCAGTAGCATCGAATTTGAGATCATGTTGAAAAATTCCATCAAAGAATAAATATGGTCAGACATCATCCGCTGGAAAGCATTTAAAATAGAATAAAAAAAATATCTAGAAAAATTAACATTTGGTAGAATGTTGATGTTATCAATAAATGTGCCAGAAAAAGGCCCCCAAAAGATCGAATAAGCTCCCCCCCAAAAAAGATTTAAAAGGGGTCTAGTTGAGTACTGCTGCCAATCTTTAAAGTCTGAAGACAAAACTGTATGGCCAGGAGTATTGGGATACACAAACACTCAAATGCACACACAAACACACGCTCATATAAAAAAGGGTGAACCCTTTGACACCTTTGAGTGCATGGTTGTTGTAATGGATTTCTGAGCCAAAGTACTAGCCCTCATAGCCCAATGGTTGATGCTCACTCTAAATGGACTGACGTGCTGAAAGACTAACTGAAGTGCTCAATTCCAATTGATCATGTCAACGTCTGAAGATAAGAGAGCAAAAAGCTATTTAAAGGGTATGAGTCGGGTGGCTGGGGAGATTTGGGTAAATATTTGTTTTGAACTTCCTAGCACTTTATTTAGCAGAATTAAGGCTGCAAGGAGAGCTCCAAACGTAAAGTAAACAAAAAAATCTTTTCTCTCTGCTAACATCACAGCCGCAACACTTGAGTATTTCTTATTTCCTAAACATTCGCATATTTGGCTCAATGGGCTGGCCTTGGGGCTGAGAATCAATAGATCTGAGTTTTTCATACCAAGTTGATTAACTCTTAAACTCGTATAAGGAAATTTGATTTGTTGAGATAATGGGGAATAACTATTGATCATAGTTATCTCCTTTCAACTGGTGGGTAAATTTTAAAAAAAAACATATATTCTCATAATTTTCTATTCTGTTCACAGAAGAGATTCACTGTCTATTAGAAGTGGTATCAAGTGGTTTATAACATTAAAAAGTTGATACTGTATCAGGTTGATACATATGAAATGCTGTTTCTTAATAATAAGATGAAAGATGGTAAAAACAATGAAAAATAATAAATATTTAATAAGTATATATATATATATATATATATATATATATATATATATATTAGAAAGCCTTACAGCTTTAAACACTAAACATTAAAAACTTTTCCAGTAGATTTTTTGTATCAGTTCAGTTACCTATTTCCCAAAATCTGTCAATGCAATTTATGTAATCTTTAGAAATGTCTTTTTCCTTGCTTTCCTTATACTTTATTATCATTGTACAATGTATAAATTGTGTCTTGTTGAGATCATCAGTCGTTCACCATATAACTGTTTCAGGGATTTGGAAACAAAACAGTTATATTAACATGGCACCCCAGCAGTGTTGATCAAACACCACCTCCCTTAATCATATAGTTTATGCCATACGTGTAGTTTGTCATTTCATATACAGCATTATGTGTATTGTATATTGATATTATTTTATACTAAATATTCATTCTTTGAAACAGGACTTATATATGAAGGTCACCCTAAAAACGTTTTTAATGATGAGGGATCAGTAAGTATAGCAACAGACATGACTCGTTTTTCGTGTCATTTCTATGTTCAACCATATGAATTTTAAATCCATTGTGTCAGTTTTAATTTCAGACTGAATGCAAACCAACTTATGATATCATCTTTAAGAATACTAATTACCAAGAAAAAACTCCTTCAAGTCTATTCTCTTCCAACATTTTCAACTGAAGAATTTGACAATTATTTTCCAGTAACCATATAGCTTTTTTTTCCAAATCGTATAACATCAAGCTTCCATCAAATGAGCATGTATGTTTGTGTATGTATTCACATATATATTTATATACACACTTTTTTCTGAATACTTGCATGTATGGGTCAATGGACAGTCCATGTGATTGAGAGCTAATAGAACTGAGGTTCTCACTCCTTGTGCCAGCTTAATTAACACTGTAGCCACAAAAAAACTAAGTAAAACATTCATTTCAACAAAGAGTTGAGAATCTCACATATTTTATAGATTTCTTTGAACCACTGCCACTCACAATAGACTGGTTTAATCACTGTTGCTGGGTTTTAGTTATTCAAGTGTTCTGACCTTTATATGTATCTATCTATATATATATCCAGACTTGATCAGTCCAACAAAATGCTAGGGAAGTAATTTTTGATTGTTCACCCCTTTTTACAACTTTGTGATTGATCACCCTCAACACAGCAAATATGGGTGGTGGTGATACATAATTTCCCTCGGAATGCTAGTATTATCATTGTGTTTGAGAGTTGCATATTTATGAGAGAAACGTGCTTGATATCAGGGATATCAGAGCTCGTTTAAATATAGACAATGTAGACACAGAGAATGAACACTTCATGGTGACTGGCAGCTTCAGGCTCATGCAATCTTCAAACCGCTTGTGATTGATCTGAAGATTGCAGAAGCGTGAAACTGCCAGTCACCATGACGTGTGCATTTTCTGTGTTTACACATGCTCTATCCTTGATATCAAACATTCTTAAAATGATGAAAGTTCCAAATACAATAACAATAACAATACATTTGTATAGTTATATGTGTGCATATATATATGTATGCATATGTAATATACCTGTGGATTTCTCACTATATACATATATACTAGTATTCCAAGGGAAATTATGAATCACAGCCACCCGCATATACTGTGGTGAAACTGATCAATTAAAAAGATGGAAGTAGGGGTGATCAATGAATAAGTTACTTTGCTCACCTTTTGTTGGATTGTGATCACTGAAAAAGATCTGAATTTTCAAAAAAAAGTGGACACAAACTAGTGACCAATTTAGGAGAAAATGTGCATTGCATATTGAACCCTCACTAAATCCTATTTGGGAGGAGAATTTTCAAAAACCAAAAAAAGTATTTTCCTCACTTGTTGAGGGAAAAGTGTGTACAAAATTTCAACTTTTTACTATGAATAGTGAGGGCTGGTTGAAGTCTAGATAGATAAATAAATAGATATAAATGACAGAAATCATGAATAACCTAAACCTGGCAACAGTGTTTAAACTGGTCTGTTGTGGGTAGTGGTAATTAATACATACACGCATATATATATATATATATATATATATATATATATAATGGAATAAGGATTCGCTACACATGCACGTTGATGTTTCTGCCCTGTTTAGGCTTCTTTGCCTGAAGAAGCCCAAACAGGGCAGAAACATAAACGTATTTGTGTAGTGAATCTTCATTCCATTATATTTCAAGTTCTACTCTGAACCAACTTAATATTCAACGTTGAATGTATCAAGCACTCTATGAAATAAACCCATCATGCATCAAATATTGCATTGTATTATATCATTTTATTATATTGCATCCCTGATTTGCACTGTGTGATATATGTATATATATATATATATATATATATATATATATATATATATATATATACATATATATATATATATATATATATGTATGTATATATATATATACATATATATATATATGTATATATATATATATATATATATATATATATATATATATGTATATACACTCATCGTATATTATATTATATCATATCGTATCCCTGATTTGTATTGTACATATATGTATGTATATATATATATGTATATACATATGGTTATGCATCTGTATATATATGCATATAAAAACCATATAACCTGAACAGAATGCCTCTGCAGTCAAGCAATATTTCTCCTCACTTCACTAAAGTCATTTACAGCATGTGAATTCTCTCAGCACTAGTTGGCATTTAGAGATACTAAAAGCAGACATGGTATTTCCCAGAAATCTGAAACCAATTCTTTACTAAATATACCAACAAAGAACCTACCATTGGCATTGCGATTCTAAGCTCTACAATTGCTATGTCTATTGCTGTTGTTATGCTTGCAGCCATTGTCTCTACTCGCTGCTGTTGCTATGCCAGTTGCCGTTACTATGGCTGCTGCTGTGGAAACCAGGTGATAATTCTGTTACCTTTTGTCTTTTATTCCATTCTGATAGCAGGGATTCCACAAGTATAAGGTAAAATGACAGCTAGGTGTTTCTTTTTTAATTGGCTTCATCAAGCTCAATTCTCTCAATACAATGTTTTCTTGTTCTACCACTAAATGTTAACAAACGGTAGTTTCAGTCGCTATCTATAGAATGTAGAGAGGGAGGATTTTTAGTTGGGGGAGACTGACAAATAGGCATAGACCCCATGCCTCTTGGGTCCTTTCCTTGTTCATTTAGAGCTGTCTTATTGAATTGGCACAATCGGTTGTTGCCCTGGGGCCTGTGATTTTAGGAGCCCAAAAATTCAATTTAAAAAATAAAAATCAAGGTTCATATTATCATATCATTAAATAGCAAAGATAATGAACATTTTTTAAACCAGGTGTCTCAAACTTTCAAGGAATCATTGATTCCTCATTAAGCCTCAGGTAAGGCAGCTGAAAGAAATTTTTCAGGTGTAGCAATGCTTATCTTCAAACAAACCAAATCTTCTAGAAACATACCAAATCTATAGTATATAATTATATATCAACCAATATGAAAATTATGATGAGTCAGTACATCATTTTACATTTTTTTACCCTTAAAGTTCAAGAGCTCTTTATCAACTGCCACTTGTCCCCAAAGTATTTATCGACATCTTCAATAGTCCCATCAACCCCCAGGCATCAATATCGACCACCTTAGTGCCCCTTCTCTGAACCTATTTTTATTTTCATGTCAGAATCAGTTCTTGACTCTTTGTTGAATCCATGTAATAAATCAGGGTCAGTACTACGCCCCACAGACCAAATACAATACAAGGGCCTCAAATATTCTTATGATGGCCCTGTGGTCTCGTATTAAACATTAATACAACTTGCAGTTCATTCATTGAAAAGTAATAGTGACTTGACTAGTTGCTAGAGAGAAAGTGTTGCTATCCACATGGTCATTCTGATTAGTTGAGCCAAGAGTGCCATGTCAAGTTCAGCACAAACGACCCACTCAGCATCAATGTCAAATCAAATGTATCAAACACGTTTTTTGAAGAAATTTAAGAAATCAAAAATAGAATGAATGATTTACAGTTTTATTCTAAGCATCAAACACTCTACGCAACATAATTTGTCTGGACAAATGAAGAAAAACAAGCCTAGTGCCTGCAGGATCAAATTCCACTCTGACTTCTATTCCTATTTCAATTTTGTAATCTTATGTTTCTTTATTCGAAATTGAGTCAGTTACGAGCTGACTTCCCTAATTAGGTGAGGATTGCAATCATTCTTGTTGATCTTGTTCTTGGTGTTACAGTGGGAAAAATGCTCCAACCTCTGACTTGAACAGGAGTTTGACAATTTTGCTTTGGTTTGAAAGTATAAATGTTGATCAAGTATTCAATCTAATCAATGGAAATTTTGCTCAATTGGCCATTCCATGTTCACACACACACACACACACACACACACACACACACACACATATATATATATATATATATATATATATATATATATATATATATATATATATATATATATTTATATATATATATATGCATTGAGTGTAAAAAGTAGCTGATATATTTCAAAAAGCTTATCCTAATATATTTATAGACTTTCCAGATTGACAGAATCTTGATCAAAGATTTCTGATTTTTGTACATAACATTTCAATGCTCAATATAGTTTCAATCTTTTTGGAGGGGGGAATTTTTAAACTTTGGTATAAATCCTGTCAATATATATATATATATATATATATATATATATATATATATATATATATATATATATATATATATATATATATATATATATATATATATATATACATGCCTGTATATAGATGTGTATAGTAAACTCTCCCTAAAATGAATTTCAATTAATGAATTCAGAAGTTATCATTAATCCTATCTATTGTCATTACTGAAAACCATGAGACGGCATTCTTGTTTCAATCTTTCAAAGCACTCACATTTGACACTCACATCTCACACCCATATTTGACATTCATATTTCACACTCATATTTCACACTCATATTTCACACTCACATTTCACACTCATATTTGACATTCATATTTCGCACTCACATCTCACACTCACATTTGACATTCATATTCCACAATCACATTTCACTCTCATATTTCACACTCACATCTCACAATCATATTTGACATTCACATTTCAAAACAATTCAAGACAATTGATTTCACTGTATCATTTTAACTTATAAATCTCCATGACTGTTTTCATAAACAAATTTTATATTAGAATAGATAATTGTTTTGTTTGAATTTTTATCATTAAATTATTGTATGTTTTGTATGTAGATTATTGTTTCATAAAACTCAAGTACAAATACTCAAGAAAACGATTAAAATGCAACCATAATATAACAATTTTTTTTTACATTGAAAAAAAAATCAAATTCACAAAGATAACAATTAAAATACAGCTATAATAACGTTTAAAGTCATCGATTTGAAAAAAAACAGATATCACACTCTGATCTTGAACTAAATGCAGCAAAAGGCTAATAGTGCTACAAACTTACCAAACAATGTAAGGGAAGATCCAGAATAGAACGAGGGACAATCACAGTACCTTTGGATTTACTGAACGATGTCCGCTAAATATTCTGAATTACCAAACAAGGGTATGACAATCAGGGGGTATAACGAACAAGGGTACAACATTCTTTTAGCTTTATAGATAACCTCCTTCCCCTAATCAGTTCATTATAGCAAGGATTTACTATATATATATATATATATATATATATATATATATATATGAAATTATCAAAAATGTACATATATATACATCTATAAAAACAATTTTATTATAAGGGTCACTGCATCTTGGCCTGATATTTCTATACTACGGTACTTCTTCAAGTGATCAAATAGTACAATGCGTACATATATTTACCTTCAATGATCCTTCTCTAAATATGGAGCATTGTGTATTTCCAAGAAATACGCAAAAAACAACCATATTGAGATATTGAGCACTCCACTTATATGATTCACAATATATATGTGTGGGTGAGTATATATATATAAACTCAAAAAAGTTAATTCAATTCTTAATTCTATCGTCCTCAAAATTCGACATAGAATAGAAAAAAAATTCCCCCTTTTCCACCCAGTATCACCAAGTATGATTGGTCATTTGTTGCTAAACTGTCTTTAAAAATGCCTTCCGCAAACTTATCAAAGAAAATAACTATATACTGAGACCCCAGAACAAATCATTATGACCTTTCTCAGACTCAATCGGGTATCGCAGATTTTTATCAGCCAAATTGGAAAAAATAGGACAGATCTCGTCAAAAAATAACGAATTTAGCAAGTCTGATCCCACTCCCCCTTCCCCCTTCCCTTCATTTTTGCCTTGTAAACATCTGGCAGCCTCCTTTTACAACTCCTTCGTAAAAGTACACACCCAGTATGCGTGGTATCCAGCGGGCACATTTTGCTTTCAGCCGTCTCTCTTATTGAAATACCTTACGAACGTGACATAATTTCATGAGAGGGTAGCTGTTACACACTTTAATTATTGTGATATCAGAGTACATAGAAACATATCTTCATTTGTCTGATAAGAAGAAATTTCAAGAATTCTGATCAAAACAAAATTGTATTGATGATTAAAAAAACTCTGGATACTTTTGAAAATCTTGTGAGGAGATGGTAGTATTCATCTTCTACGGATCGTTGGATGTTGCATAAACTTGACTGAAGATTATATTGGCAGAAACATTGTTACAGAAAGAACCAGGATGAAGATAATAGTCTGAATAATTCATGAAAGAGTGACAATGTTTCATCTAAGAACTTCAGGCAATACTGAGGTAAAGCCAAAACTTGATAATAAGAAGGGTCTAGTTAGTCACCCAATAGAAACCTTCATGTAACCAACATCTTTTGATTACATGCTCTGTTGGGGATGATCAATTAAAAATTGAAAAAAGGGGTGATCAATGAATAAATTATACCTCTCACCTCTTGTTGAGCAGCGATCACTAAAAAAAAGTTTGAATAAAAAAAAAAGCATGAATGCGAATTGACACAAACTAGGGATCATTTCAGTTTAAACTTGCTCTGCGAATTGGACCCCAACTAAAAACCTATCATCATGGGTACTTTAAAAAAATGTGTTTCGTCTAGAAATAACAAGGAGTAAATGTTAAAATATTCAACCCTCTAGCTCCATTGTTATGGCCTGAACACCTGATATATACACAGCTAACCAACCAGCTAACCAGACTAACTTGAGAACTGAAGAAACCTATGTCGACAGTTTTGGCTAACGGTCTGTAATAACAAAGATAATGCATATTCTTCTGAGTAATGCGTGGAATGCTATGATATGCCTGTTGAAGTACCTGCAAAGTTTTTCCATGGGAAGAAATTTTGTGTTGAGTATCAATTTTGCACAGGTTGTTGGCTGCAGATTATATGTAACATTCATGCACATTAGTACGAGATTCGTCCAGAAAGTATCCAGCTATTTTAAATATATCAAGAACAGGGTGTACGACCTTGATGTAAGCAGGCCATCAAGTAGAGGGGATCTTACTCCTTTAGGGTTACTCAATCAGCTGTGAAACGCCATTGAGGGAACTTGTGTACAGTGTGACTGTCACATCCACAACGACCAATGCTGCCCATTCTTGACGTTTTGTGTAGGGGTTTTAAGGCAAAACATTGTGTCATCCTGGTCTGTCAAACCCTCTACATTTTCCCTCGTTTCAGATTTGGCTTCCGGAGACTTTTTCGTTTTTCCCAAAGCTATAATAGGCAGTGGGCGATATTAAGGAGAACGCAACGAGGCAGCTGATGTAGATCCTGATAGAGGACTTTGCAAACCGTTTTGAAGCGTGGAAGGGCTGCTGAGAGGATAGATGTGTAAGATCCCAGGGGGAGTACTTAGGAATGGACTAAGGCGCCATTGTCTTAGGAATACTATTTTTGTTAACGTCAACTCTTGGATCCCCGAAATGCGTGAAACCACTGCGGAACTCTCCAATGAATAGAATTTGATGGAATTGAACTTATGTGGGAATTGGATTGGAGAAAAAATAGCTAAGAATGCCAGGAAGTAACTGCTATCAGAAGTTATTCTCCTTGATTTAACATTTGAATTGCCAAACTACGAGTTAAATGGCTGGATACTTTTTCGGACGAACCTCGTAAAAGAAAAAGATGAAAATCCCTGAAATTAAACAAAAAATGCAGACAACACAGCAAATGTTGAAAAGAGGACTGAACTTTTATCGCTGCCACTCCCTGCCATTCCCTGTCACTTTTTAGAACTAAAAAAATAAACAAACACAGTACTATTCACTCTCACACGTTTCGTCATTGTTTGAGAACTAATAGAATTAAGAAGGGACAGAATTAGTTTTTACTTCGAAATATTACATTAACTTATGACAGAGATAGTTTTTGCATGTTAATATCTCGTTAACGAGTGGCAGGGAGTGGCAGGGAATGTCAGGTAATGGCAGGGATTTAAATAATTACAGCCATTGAATACACACGCTAAAAATCCAAGAGCTTAGGATCAAAAGAAAGAAATTCCTTGAAGCGACTGACCTGAAACACAAAATACTTGGTGAGGAACTCCGGGTTGGGAAGCACAGAACGGTCCCCTATCACAGACATTCGTAACTGTTCAGCATAGGTGAAAAAAGACACAGAGATGGGCACTTGGTCAGGTGTCGGCATCCAGTACATGATGCTTCGAATCAGCTTAGCGTCCAAGGTAAGCATATTTTCCGGCCCTGCCATGTTGGAGATCAGGCATGTGCAAGAGTTATTAATTCCTGACCAAATACGATTGTGCCAACTCTCGGGCAGCATTTGACTAGTAATCCAAGTCGCTCCGTTCAACACGAGGTGCTCCGACGACGATTTGAACTCGTTCATGCTGCACTTGACCCTCCAGAGACGAGGGATGGCACCTTCGGTATTGGTTGGAATGGAGCTGTTGATGAAGACATAGTGGGTGCTCAGGTTGTTGGTGTGAGTTCTGAGGCTGAGAGGAATGATACACTTAAGGTTGTACGGATTACCAATGCCGTTTTGTTGTAGATACGAGCGCAGACCGCCGGCTACAAGCGACATGAAAAGGTCATTCAAAGTGCATCTGGCTATCTGTTTTACGCGAGTCGCCACGGACAGGTTGAACGGCTGGGACCAGGCCACAATCTTCCGGCCGGACAAATGCACGTGGTTCCCGTGAAGCAGGTTGAAGTCTGATTTTGTGCAAAGCCACTTTTTTAAGAATATGAAAGGCCCTAAAAGGATTCCGCAGAAATAGTTCCAGCAAATGTGACCTTTTGTGAACTGCCGGGCCGGGCTAAAGTTTGGTTGGTTATCTACAAATGCTTTTAAGAACACATGAACAAGGCTCGCGCCGTCGGTCAAACAAGGATGGATGCGAAAGAGGATGAGGGTTTCCCTGCTCGGACCGAAGTTGTGGATGATCTGAACCTCCCAGAGAGGGTGGTTCATATTGAGCTCCTTACTGGCCATCTCAGAGACAAAGTCCTGCAGTTCTTCTTCCGTATGGATGAAGTCTGAAAGTGTGTGAATGTGATTTTCTAGGTTGAAATCCTCGTCATACACCCATGCATAGCCTGTACAGTAAGGCACAACTTTTTGAACGAGTCGCGGGAAAGAGGCTTGGTTGCGTCGCTTCTCGGCAATGATCAAGCGAGTGTAAAGAATGTCCTTGATTGTGGGCGTGTCCAGGCCGTGCTCGACGATGATCAGGCTCTGGATCACGGCACTGTTCAAAGGCGGCGATCGCAGCCACATGCTCTCCTGCGGGGTCAAGTGGGTAGCACAGCAGCACGTGCACGCGTGGGAGTCCTGACAGCAGCAGCAACAAGAATTCAACACCATTTTGAGGAACACGCAGATGGGGAAAAAAGCAATAAGGAACACATAGACGGGGAAGAAGGTGAGGAGAGCACCGAAAAAAATGAGAATGGCCTTCCAGAACGACGCGCAGAACGACCTCCGTGTCAGGGGCTTGATTGGTTTGTAAGGTGCACTGGGAAAACGTTTCGTGAAGATTTGGCGCCGGCTCTCTTCAAGGGTCCTGAAACGGGCCCGTTCTGTGCTTATGTCTGGCAAGGACGAGAGATCGATGGATACCTGGTCCCTCTTGTTCAACTTGACCGAGGATGCCAGTGGGGATGAAGGTAGAAGAACCGTGGTCAGACTATCACGGTTTTGTGAGTCTTCAGTCTCACTGGATGTATGACTCGTGACCGACACTGGACGATGGTCGAGGTCATCTCTCTTAATGACATGGTAGGGCGGTGCCTCACGGGCATTAGGGTGATGAGGGTGGTGTTGATGGTGGTGAGGGTGCTGCTGCTGCTGCTGCAGCTGCTGCTGCTTTGACCATAGAGTTTGGGGATCATTGCTATGGCCACCATACTGTGATAGGCGAGAGGCCATCTGGTGGTGGTCAAGCTTCGTCCGATGGCTACTTGCCCATCAACACAGGTCGACCTGCAATTAAAAAAAACAGACCACACTTGGATTAATTAGTTCAAGCAAAAAGGCATATCTTGTCTTAGTGAGATCATATTCTCACATATTGAGATTAAAACAAGAAAATACATTTATATAACTTCATATTTATTAGTTACTAACAAAGCAACCTGTTAAAAAATGACTGGATTATTTACTCAAATATAAATTCTATAAAAATACAGGGTGGGTCACAAGTTGTATAGGAGTTGAAACATTCCATTATTTTCTGATTGTGTTTATTACAAATTTTGAATTATAAAATGAAATTTAAGGTTTGAATTTATTTTTTGAATCAAATATGGAAAACAATGTCCTTCAAATAATACTGAGACGTCAAAGGCTTCCACAGGCGGAGTAACTAAGCTTGGTTCAAGTACAAAATTCAATCAGTTCTTTTCATCATCATCATCATCATCATCACCACCACCACCACCATCATCATTATCATCAGTCTTTTAACGTCCGTCGTTGGACATAAACCTTCCCCAGGATTTGCCACACTGCTCTATCGTGGGCGTCACGAAGCCAGTATTTTCTGAATTTGTCCAGTTCATCTCTCCATCTGGTATTCTGTAGGCCTCCGTTTCGCATGTGATCTCTGGGGGATCCATGTCGTGAGTCGTGATGTCCATCGGTTGTCTGTCATTCTTGCAACATGGCCTGCCCATTGCCATTTAAGTTTTCTGATAGATTCTAAGATGTATTGGACTACTGTTTTCTTCCTTATATACTGTGCTGTCTTGTAATCTATCCATGTGAGGTTGAGCATGATTCTCTCATGTGCGTGTTGCATGCTTCTCAGTTTGCAGGTCTGTCTCTTGGTGACTATCGCAGCTGAAACATGGAACCCAACCAAGAAACAGACCTGCAAATTGAGAAGGATGCAACACGATCATAGATACTAATTGAGAACTTATGGAGATATTATGTGGACAGTCAAAACGTTTTAGCAATATTATGTGTTTAGAACATATAACTATGAAATCGGGGAGATAATTGTGCATTTAATCACTCCTCTCGTAACCTGTTTTATTGAAATTTATTGAGAACTTTTGAAGATATTGTGTGGATACTCATGAGCGTATACATGAATGCATTGAAAGAAAAAAAATAGAAAAATATCTCCATTAAATTCCTGGACCCACCCCAAACTTTCATCATCTTTTCCTTAACCCGTTGCCCATCGTTCTACAAAATTTTCATCAAAATCCACCCAGTATTTTCGGAGAAATCATGTGGAGAGATGAACTGATGTGGCCAAAAACACGTCTCTTGTCAACTTTATTGACATAGGTAAATGATTTTTACTATAGAATGTATTATCAATGATATTTTACAATAGAAGAAATCAGCCATGGTTTTACTATAGAATGCTTCAACAATGACTTTCACTATAGAAAACATCACCAACCCTTAACAAAGAATTTTGGGAGCCTAGTCACTCTCAGGACAGGAACATGATTAAAGTTTTTTTTGTTATTTATCTAATTTCATCAAACAGATTTTACAGACTTTAATTTAACAATTAAGAGCAAGTACTGAACAGAAATAGACTGAAATACATCAGGAGTTTTTCATACATTTATAAATGCTTTATTAATAGTGACTTTTTATCTTTTCCAGAGTCTTAATGACGCTTTATGATCCAAAATTGTGATATAAATGTATTTGCGCTATTTTTTACTTTGAATATTTTTCTCATTTTTTTCTTCATTTTTTTTTTCAGAGACATCATAGAATCCATAAAAAATCTCAAATGGCGGTGGGCTGGCCATGTTGCAAGAATGGCTGACAATCGATGGACATCACGACTCACAGCATGGATTCCCCGAGACCATATGCGCAACCGAGGCCGGCAAAATGTTAGATGGAGAGACGAGCTAGACAAGTTCAGGAAGTACTGGCTCCGTGACGCCCATGATAGAGAAGTGTGGCAAATCCTGGGGAAGGTCTATGTCCGACGACGGACGCTGAGAGACTGATGATGATGATGATATGACTCCCAGGAGTATCCTAGCAAACCTCATTTGGGTCGATACCATGGGTCGAGGAACCACTGAATCACAGTAACAGAAATGAATTAATGTACAAGTGTGGTAAAAAAATTGTTTTGGTTTGCCTACGGGGCAGGGGGGATGAACATTAATAAAAAGTGCAGAACTTTTCATCTGACTAGATTTTTGCCATCCTGAGAAAACATTTCATGTGCTTCCATCTTGGTCTTTTTTTTTGTTTGTTTTGTTCCTTTCTAGAAAGTTTCCATGGCAATGACCTTTGCACTTCTGGTCAGTCTATGAAAAACTCTCCCAGGTCTTTCTGTTGTGAAGAGGATTTTTAAGGTCAAACAGAAATTTCAATAATTTTCTTGTCATTAATAAAACTCCTGTCAGTCGAACAGGAAATTCTGAATTAACATGAATTCTCTTTTTTATCAGCAGCAGCTTTTTCTGACACATTTAATCGTGTAATTTAAACTTGCATAACTCATGCATATGTATATGTTTATATATATATATCTGAGTGTGTGTGTGTGTGAATGTGCGTGTATATATGAGTGCATATGTGTGAGCATGTATGTGTGTATGTGGGCATGTGACTGTATGTATAATGAGTGTATGTGCATGTCTGAGTGTAAAAGTGTATATGTATGAGTGCGTGAACATATATCAGTTTATAAGCATTTATGTGTATATGTTTGAGTGTGTGTAAACGTATGTATTTATGTATGAATGTGTGTGAGCATGTTTGTGTGCATGTAAGTGTGTTTACAAGGTTATGCGTGTATGTGTATGTATGAATGCGTGAATGTGTGTATGCATCAATTATGTGCGTGTGTGTCTGCATATGTGTGTGAGTGCATATGCATGTGTATGTACGAGTGCGTGTGTGTGCGTCTGTGTGTGTGTGTGTGTGTGTGTGTGTAAGCCGCAACATACCATAATCGTTTTCAGCATGGAAAACTCGATAGACAAAGTGAATTCAGTTGAAATTATTTTTCCATTTCACACCAATCTTCTTGGGAAAGGCATGAATCCACATGAATGTGTTCAATCCCATTGAATATCTAGACAAAAATGTCTTGTCACTGGTATGCCCCTATGGCTTACAGAGAATAAATTGGGTGAGTGAACACATGAGCAAACCATTCTCCCATAACTACTACCCAGGCAGTAATAACTGTAACAATGCTGTTATACACATTGTCAGTGTTGACAAGTGACAATATAATGCATGTAGTGTGTGTAATTATATTTGTGTATGAACGAGGGAGCTTATAAGAGTGTGCACTTGTATGTTTGTGTATGTGTGAATATGTATGCATGTGTATGTATGTATGTAAGTATATATATATTTGTTATACATGTTTGTACATATGTATGTTTGTACTTTTGCAATTGTCTGTGTGAGAGTGTAGGTATGTATGAATTTGTATATGTATGAATGTGTGTGTTTGTGTATTAGTGTGTGTGAGTATGAGTGTGTGTATGAGTGTGTGTGTGTGTGTGTGTGTGTGTGTGTGTGTGTGTGTGTGTGTGTGCATTTCCAAAGAACAAAAATGTAACAATAACTTGTAAAATGTACTGAATGAAGATTTATCTCTGAATCAATTATCAACATTATCCAAGAGAAAGCTCCAAGGATTCACAATGTCTAACTCATTGGGATTCAAGAAACCATATGAAAGTTGCTTCATTTGATAAATGTGATTAGTAACTGGGATTATTTTAGTATGTCCAGCACCTCAGTTGCTTAGGGATTCCTTAAAAAAAAGAAAATAAGAATGAATGCTCAGAATTCTTTAAATTTGGTGCAAAAATAATTCTGATTTTTGTTATTTTAGATTTTCATGCTTTTCATGAGTGAAGTATTATTCAACTGTATATGGAATATACTATTTTAAAGTGTGAATTTTACTCTGTTTATTGAAGCTGTATGTTTTCTTTCCACTATCTATTCTGATTTATTTGAAGGTGTCAAATCAGAAATTGGAGGAAATGAAATTCAAGCAATTTTGTTGCACGAGTTCAATACAGGATGCAAAACAGATGAAATTGCTTGCAATATCAATCAAGTATTTCACCTGGGGATCGACAATGAATGAAAAATTTTTAAACAGAGACAAGAGCTGGGAAGATGTGGATGTCCTTCTAGGATTGACAATATCAAATTGGAAAAGTGGAAAATGGACCTGTGTCTAGTTGGCAAAAATGTGTAGATTCTGAAGGTTCTTATTTCGATTAATAACTTTTATTCTAAGCTGAAATACACATCTTTGAAGTTGATGGTGAAAAACAACAATCACTTTTACACCAACCTAATAGTTTACCCCTGCCATCTAAAAATGACAGCTATAGTTGAATAATTTTGCAATTACATCGTACTTGAAAAATATCAAAAACATTATGGAGCCTCTGTATTTCCATTGTTTATATTCAATACTTACTGAATATCAAAGTCAATCAAAGATAAAATTACATAAAGATACAAAAACAATTTTTCAGGAATTCAATCCACAGAGGTGGGAAAATAGTCAATTGTCACCATTTTTTCAAAAATCATTTTAAATGAATATTGAACAGTGTTACACACACAAACAAAAGGAATATATATATATATATATA
>OY735229.1:7935210-7947710 GCA_963457665.1 Thysanoteuthis rhombus | reverse complement strand
TTCATCAACCGAAATCAATTTTTATTTTTCTTCAGGGATGAAATCACTCTCCAAGAAAAATGGAAACTTTTAGAATTTAGATTCTGCAACATTCCACCTTTTTGGTAACATTCTTGATTCGGTTCTTTGTAAACATCATGTACTTTTCATGTCATCTATGGATATGTTTCAGTAAAATTGATTCGCAATCAGTTTAGTAATGATTAACAAGCTTGAGATGTTGATCATTACTTCAGTGATGAGTGCAATCCTCACTGGATGCCCCGTTACTGTGTCCTTGTGTCAAACCAAGTTGTATATACACTGTAAATACTGATGTAGAATATACTTGATATTTACAAAGCTTAGCTTGATTTGACAAACGGCTTCATGGGATTGAACCAGTGACACTGATTGTGAAAGAAGGGATTTCACAAGATTACTGAAATGTTCAGTGATTTCACAAAATCCAAAGGTTATTTCAAGAGATTACTAGTTTCACAATCTTACTGTAACTTGCACTCTTGCCGTTATTTTACTTCCAGACCATATCCTCTCCGGTTGTCTTGAATAATTTTGCTCCAGTTTTCCTTCACTTTGGCTGTAACACAAAAGTGAGGGCAATGACTTGATTCCATGGATGTGTTCCCTGTAGAGCACTGTTCCAATGCACATAGAGACCTAAGAGATACTGATAAGAGTCACAAGCAGTTTTTGATATGTGTATATTTTTTTTAAAAATCTTAAGAGTATAAAAGTCCCTGGTAGAAAATGGTTGATAGATAGACAGATAGATAGACAGATAGATAGATAGATAGATAGATAGATAGATAGATAGATAGATAGATAGATAGATAGAAACAAGCAGATAGATAGATAGCAAGATAGATATAAACAGACAGACAGACAGAGAAATAGATAGATAGATAGATAGATAGAAACAAGCAGATAGATAGATAGCAAGATAGATATAAACAGACAGACAGACAGACAGAGAAATAGATAGATAGATAGATAGATAGATAGATAGATAGATAGAAACAAGCAGATAGATAGATAGCAAGATAGATATAAACAGACAGACAGACAGACAGAGAAATAGATAGATAGATAGATAGAGAGAGAGAGAGAGAGAGAGAGAGAATGGCAATTAGTTGTTTATTCGAGCCATTAACTCTAAGATCCCCAATTTTTTTTTTTCTAAATCATAAATTTCTTAAAAAACGTTACATATTTTCAGTAATTAGGTGCCCAAGAACATGTATAACAATTTTCATTCTGATCGGTTCAGCAATTCCAGGGTTCAATATTTTTTGCCAGTTGACGTACGGTTATTTAGATACAAAATGTAAACAAACAATCTGATCGACCGCAAAGCACCTTTATTTCAATTCCTAGGGGTTTATCAGTATTATAGCCAAATTTTTTTAAAAATTGGTCAAGATTCGAGAAAATTTCCCCTATTGAAAACAAAAACAACATTGTCCATAACTTAACCACCCCCAACCCGTAGGATCTCTCTTCACAAGCCTACATGCTAAATTTCAGTGAAATATAAGGAATAACAGAATTATTTAATTGAAAAAAAAAAGAGATAACAAACACATTTAACAAATGATAGTCTCCAGTGCCTTTTACATGAAACAAATTACATGTTCTTTAGGGATGAAGATAAATTTTGAACATTCAACAATTTTAGAAGAACCAAAATCAGACTTCAAAGTGTTTTGGATAATCAAACTCATTCACCTTGTTGATTTTAGTTGTCCTCAGAACGTTTTGGTCACTCTTCCATACGGAAAGAGAGGGTCTCTTTTTCCTTAGGTGCAAAGCAAAAAATGGCAGTGAACAAAAAGTTTGAATGTTAACAGCAATGCTTGTGAGGTGAACACTTCTTTTTCCAGTAATGCATACAATACACCCTTTTCATTATTTTTGATACTGAGATGTTCATGATTCCCTTTTTTGTCAGACAAATAGGTCTATTTGGTGTACCTGTTGAGCTACAAAAGCCACACTGAGTTGAACCCTGCACTGGTCTGACATACAATTAGCCAAAAATGTATGCCGCTTCTAGTTTTCTCACTCTCCAACAGTTGTCTATTATTCAAACTTCTTCCCTAACAAGAGGGCAGAGTACACTTTTCCCACTCCACCGAGCCAGAAACATTGCGGGAACAACAAAATTAGCAAGAATGACTCTGATTATCCAAAAATAACTCTCTGAGTATTAATGACTCTTCTCAAAATTATAAACAATAACCTGTTTCGGAAAATTTCTCAAATCTTTATCAATTTCACTACAATTTGGCTACAATATTGACAAAACCCCGGGAATTGAAAAATGATGAATTTGGGTTGATTTGATTGTTTGTTTTTATCTTGTATGTAAATAATCATGAGTCAAGATAAGTTTAGGTTCAAAATCTTATTGTCTGATTATTGCATAGATTTTAGTGTTAGTTCATCCATTTTCCCAATCATTTTGAAGCTATTTATCACATTTTGGCCAAGTTATTCTTTGTTTACCATTATTCATTTTTTGACAAGTATCTATTCCATCTTAAAAGTTCGTTGCTACCATGTACCAAGATAAATTTTGTAAATACTAATGATGATGAGAAATTTTCTGCAGAAATATTACGAACATCAACTTTCCATTGAAATGTGCGCAAAGTCCATTTAAAGAGCTTGGTTCCAAATCAAGATGAACAACATTTTAGAGAGAAATGTGTTTGATCAAATAAGAAACCAAAATTCTGGATTTGAATTTTTAATCTAATTATAACCTTTTTATATACATGCAGTCTATAAGGTTGTAGTGAGATAGAAAAAATCAAATCCAGAATTCAATTTCTAATTTAATTATACACATTTTTTTTCTGTTGAAATGGTGCTTGTTGCATTTTGGAAACACACTCTTTAAATGCTCTTTCCAAACAATCAGAATGTTCTATTCGAGAAAATTTTTAAAAAGCCTAAAATGAAAGGAAATCTACAATACTGCCTTTCTGCTCAAAACCTGACCTAATCTGAGCTGAAGAAGATGAAAATCTGAGCAGGTCTGGTTAGTCATTCAATAGAAACTGTAACATGACCAATGCCTTTTGGCAGCATGCTTTGTTGGGGGTGATACATTAAAAAATTGGAAAAAAAAAAGGTGATCGTTGAATAATTTACTTCTTCTCCCTTCTTGTTTAGCTATGATCACTAAAAAAAGTTTTTATTGTTGAAAAAAGAAAACATGAACTAAGGGATCAATTTAGCATAAACTTACAGTGTAAACTAATATCCCCTATAGAAAAAAAAAAGTATTTAGAAGGGTAATTTTGAAAAAACTAAAAAATATTTTTTGTAATCATATAATAAGGAACAAATGTTTAGATTTTCAGCCCTCTAGCTTTAATGATGAGGCCCGTACCAGTGATACATAAACAGCCAACTTAAAAGCCGAAGAAACCTATATTGACAGTTTTGGTTGACAGCTTGTCATTGTGGTGATAGAAAAGAACTTAGGTTCCGGGTGCTTGGAAAGAATTGTGTGTCAAACAACATCTTGTTTGTGTAGCCATCACTAACTGAAAATTCCTCCGTGTAAAGAATTAAAGAAAGGTGGAACGTAAGCACGTCTCGAAAGCAGTAATCATAAATCAATAAGACAGTGCACACCTATAAAACATGAGGGAGCTGGGTGGAGTGTGAAGTAATGAGACACAAAGTACCGTATTATCTCAATTCTGTGGTTTCAAATAACGCACTGTTCGTGTTACATCAGACACAAGTCACTTGAAGTGAGTAAAAGGAGAGGCAATCACAGAATGATTGGATGAAGTGTTACAAAGAAGATCATTTTGTTGGCACAGTTAGTTCTGAAGAGACAGATATAGCCTACACACAAATAAGGATATATATATATATATATATATATATATATACATATATATATATATATATGCAATGCCCTTCCAACTCTGGAATAGAGCACTTTGGTAGTTAGGGGATTAATTAATAAATAATTATGCATTGCTTAGTTCGGCCCGACTAACCATCCAGTTCCGCGTAGGGCAGGGGTAAAATGTCTGTCTCTGGGTCTGAAGCAAGGGTTTCGATCCTACCTCGTGGTACTGGATGTTGGATAGTCTATACATTATATATACATATATATGTGTGTGTATTGATATATATATTTATATATATCAAGAAATGGATACAGAATGGTTATAAATTGGGTCGTTATGTTCTTATTCTCAATGTGATTGTTGCAGATGATTTTTGTTTAACTGAAGTTCATGTGTAGGCCAACTTTTTTGCTCTCTTCGTTTAATTCATCTCGCATTAGTTGGAAGTCGTGTAGGTTCTCTGAGACGATGTTGTCTGCAAATCTAAGGTAGGTCGGATATTCGCCATCTATTTTGATTCCTCTATTCTCCCAGTCTAGGTTTTGGAAGATCTTCTCAAGTCAGGCCGTGAAGAGTTTGGGTGAGCTGGTATCACATTGTCTTACTCCTTTTGGAGCTGGATGAGTTCTGAGTCTTTATGTAATCTGATAAAGGAGCTGCTGTGATTGTATATATGTTGCAGTACTTTGACATATACAGGGTCTACATCTTGTAGAGTGATGGCCTTCATGACCATGGGAATTTCTACAGAGTCAAGTGCCTTCTTGAAGTCTTTGCAGGTACAATTGGACAGTAATTCAAATTTTGAATAAATGAGACTGATAGCTTCAGGGTCAAACTCTACTTTGACAGATGCTCATAAATTTCTAAAACATTTAGGCTTTTGTAAAACTGAGAGAGATTAAATTTGGCTATGAGAAAGGACTTAACAAAATGGTATTTAGATATTTTTCTAGATAAATGGCATGAAAATCTAGATAATTCTAGATATAAGAATCTCTCTCCTTCTCTCTCCCTCTCTCTCTAATTTTCTTCCCCTCTCTATCCATCATTTTGAACTTTTTACTTTTTAGTCTTAAGTGGAAATCTGAACTTGTCATTATTATTAGGAGTGGAAAATAAAGTCAAACCTCAGTAGGAGTTTGGCAACAAAAGCATTTTAGCTTGAGAATAACAATCTTCAATGTTTTGAAGTCAAGTCACAAGAAGCAAAACAAATTTCTTCCAATGTCATTAATTCTCGTGTTACCACAAGGCCTTGAAACTCGATCCTAAGACTTTGTCAAACTGAAGTGTTTCTCATTGTCAATTTTTGAAAAGTATTTTCTTTCATCCTATTTTCAGTCTCTTATTGTCGCAACTACACAGGCCAAATAGAGGTGTGATTGGCATAGTCAGAAACAGCTCTGAGATTGGAATTGGCAACCCGAGTTCAAAGCTTGCATGAATCGATCTCTTCTCTCCCTCCATCTCCAGCAATGGATAAAATAGCAGGGCAGATTGGGCTCCATAGCTCAGGGAAGGCAACTAGTCTAGGAAAAAGGACAACCCTGAGAGTCGAGCCCCCTTGAAGCGATTTGCCACCTGACTTCTTCTCAACAGCTCCAGCAGCCATATGCTTTGCTCGGGCTTGTGCCCTGGAAAGGACGTCCATTGTCTGCAGAGACAGAATGAGGGCTATTCATTCAGGCTGTCAATTTACAACAGTGAGTAAACAATGGGAATAGGAAATAAATAATAGGTTCTTGGTGGGGCTTAAACTCACTTTCCTTTTGCCTCAAGGAAGTCTGGTGCTAGCTGCTCTTACTGATTGAGTTACAAGAACCCTTGGTTGGAAGATGAACAAATCTAACTTTCAGAACTACCCTTCCTATTTCCCTATCTCTCAACGCCATATTTGCTATTCTTCTTACATTAGTAGTATTAGTAGTAGCAATATTATCTTGATTAATTTTTCCAGGTCTCATTGAGGGCTTCTCCTTTATATCAGTTCTATGCTATTCACTCATTGCCATAGACTGTCAGTCTGAGTAGTTGTGATAAAAAAGGCACTTACAGATTAAGATGAAAGAAAGTACTAGTCAAAAATTAATAATGGTAATGATTGACAATTCTTCATCAGATAGAATAAAATCAGGATAATACAGATCTAGAAGGTCTAGTTAGTTACTTAATAAGAACTGCCATTTGACCAACATCTTTTGGCAGCATACTGTATTGGAGGTGATCAATAAAAAAAAAGTGGAATAAGGGTGATAAATGTTCCTTCTCTCACGTTTTTTTGAATCACTAGAAGATCCAAATGATTTTTTTTCAAAAAGCAGGCATAAGATCTTGACCGAAAACCTAGAGACAATTTTGGTTGACATTTCCTGAGAGTCGGAGAAATGAATTCTGTTTTATTTCTATTATTATTCAGACTATCCTCATCTTGGTTGTTTTTCATACAACGTTTCGGCCGTTGTTCTCTACGGCCTTCATCAGGTATCATCTGGTAGGTGTGGGAAAGTAACGAACCAATCCCTTTATTTAACCAACGGGGGTATATTGACCACACTCCCCTCTTCGCATTAGTAGTATTATTATTGTCTCATGCTGGGATTGAACCTAGAACCATCAGATTACTTGCAGTAATTTTGTCTGATTCTGTAACCACTACGCTATGTGTCCATGTTATGAAGACCATAGAATACAATGGCCGAAACATTGTATGAAAAACAACCAAGATGAGGATAGTCCGAATAATAATAGAAATAATAATAATACCTCATCTCAAAAATTCAGAGAATTCTTTTTTTGTTTACCTTTTCAGATTCTAAAGAAGCGAGGGATTTTGACTCCATCACAGCCAAGCCTGTTCTTGTTGTTTTCAAAGAGAAGACCTTAAAGTATGAAAAACTAAGCCGTGGTCTTTGTATGGAGTATGTGGCGAGGTTTAGTTTGTGGTTCAGTTGCGTTGACTGTAGAACCTGATTTTTCACAGATGCAACGAGCAGTAGCACTGAAGTGCCCTCTCCAAGATGCAAGCCTTGGTAAAATGCATGGAGATCCTGAGTTGCCTAGTCGACAGAATCTAAGCCTTGCAGATATAATCAAAAGGAAAGGGGGAGCTGTATGTTTGGCATCAGTTTAGCTGCAGGAGGTGTCAGAAGGAAGTCAAAGCTGGCATCCAACCGATTTGAAAGTTCCCGTCTGGACTTTTTTTCTGGGTTTACTCTCATAGCATTTAGTTCTCCCTCAGAGATATTCAAGGCAATGGAGCCATCGTATACCAATAACAAACACAATAAGTAAATATTCAGGGCTGAGTCCAGCAAATGTAGATATGTATCTGTGGGTCAAAATCTTAGTCAGTGGGTCAGTGAGAGAATTAGGGAAGAAAGAGAAAAGCCTTGGAGGTGAAAGAGAGAAAGAGAGAGAGAGAGAGAGAGAGAGAGAGAGAGAGAGAGAGAGGATGGGGGAACATAGGAGAGGGAAAAAAATTGAACAAAGTGAGAAGAAAAATGTGACAGGGTGGCACAGAGAGAGAGAGAGAGAGAATGAGAGTATCAGGGTGAGAAAAAGAGTGAAGAAAAGAAAGAGTCATTATCGTTGTATACTCTTTCTGGCTACACAACCATTGCATGCACATCGGTTCATTTGAGTTTTACTTCTCCTAAACTGGTTGCCTCCCAAGGCTAAATAGAATAGTCTGCATTAATATTTTACAAATAGTTGGAGGTAGTTAGAATAGAAGGATTTGTGTCTTTCCCAAGGGTATTTGTGCAAAGTGAATGTAAAAAGTCTTTATCAGAGTTCAAATTTGACTCCCAATCCTATAGTCGTTTTAACAAAAAGTCATTTTGATAAAAAGCCGTTTTATTAAATTAGTTTCAATAAAATATCAATTCAATGTTTTCATAGAGTCATCTCAATATAAAGTTGTTTTAAATAAATATTGTTTCAATAAAAAGTCTTTTGATGAAAAATTGTTTCAATTAAACATCATTTGATGTAACTTTAATTCTGGATTTTTGCTTATTCCAATAAGGCTCAAGAGTCTGTGTCATTCAATGAATGATTAATGATTTTGTGTCAAAGTCCGATGCCTTGAATGTTTCAAAGGATCATTTTAACATCCTCCTGTCACGTAGATTGTTTCCCTAACAACCGGTTTAGTGAGGAGGATATTCCAAAGTGATCCAAAGAAAGATTTGCACCCACAAACTCTAATATTGATCAAGAGAAAGTGGGCCATTCTTCAGAATAAAATGAAAGTTTACACTCACTAAAATAAACCAGGGGAGGGCTATTCGACCTCCTTAATTCTGTAGCTATGGATAGATAGGGACTTTTACTTGTCAAAGTAGAAAAGAGATCAATTCTTCTCATCCAGAATTCCACATTAATTCGACTACTAAGATTAGTTTTGTAGCGTCATTGGTAATAATGATGGCCAGTAAATGCCTATAACTTTGCTAATGGTGTTCCTAAAGCTGTCTCAGTATGTTTATACAATAATTTGAAAGGTTAATGCAAGGTATCGTTAACTAAAATTACTATGTTCATTTTAGATAAAAAACAAAATTGAGCTATCAGTAGCAGTAGTGATAGTTGTAGTGATATAATCAGGATCCACACACATAACTAAACAGCTATTTTGTGTTTCTTGTTCATTATATTATCAGCAGCCACATACAGCAGCAGCGCAGCTATTTTGTGCTTGTGTGTTCACTTCATCCCCCCCCCCATCTTTTCTTTCTGTTAGTTATGTCATAGATAGACTAACAGCTCACTAATTATACAGGGTGGGTGAAAAGAACTCCCTACTGGTAATTGGTCATAACTTTATCTTTTATTGGTCAGTTGTAGTCAAACTAGCTTTACTCCAGACCATACAATGGTAGAATTTGCCGTTTGCACTGAAATTCAGTGTAGAGACAAAATTTGGGCATTGTTGGTTCAAAATGACCATGGAGACCCCAAAAAGCATTTTTTTTTAAACAAAAAAAAAAAAGGTTTTTAGATGGTACCTATTGGTGTACTCAAGCAAATGGTCGAGGTTGCAGCCCCTAAAATTTGACCAGGACCACCTGGAGACACACACTCACTTGCATGTAGATAGATAGATAGATAGATAGATAGATAGGACACTCTGAGAGAGATGAATCAGTAGCCTACTTAGTTGGTCACACCATTCATGGGGCTGTAGAGAATTCCATAGATAGATAGATAGATAGATAGAGAGAGAGAGAGAGAGAGAGACAGACAGACAGACAGACAGACAGAGAGAGTGTGCAAAAAGTATCCAATACATTCCAAAAAGTTCATTTTAATATATTCATACAACTTCAAAATGGACAAAATCTGGACAAAAAAAGATTTCTGATTTTTGTACCCAAATTTTCAATGTCCAATGTCAATTTCTTTTGATTTTTGTATTTTTTATTCTTTTTTGGTCCAAATTCTGTCAATCAAAGCCATGTAAGGATGTTAAATTGTTGTATTTTGGTAGCAGACAATACACAAGATCTTAATAAATCATTGGCTGAAAATACCAGTGATTGTACACCTTTTTATTGATTGAAAGTTGATTCTTTCTAAACCAAACATAGCAGGATTTTATCATTTCTAATGGAACATTACATGATTGAGATGGCATTTTCATGACCAAAGTCTTTAGCATTGAAACTCTATTGCCAAATCTTCTTTTTTCCATTTCGTGTGGGGTGTATTCATTTTTGGACAGCAACACATTTATATTTTAGTGGATGTACTCATTTATGGGCGACACTGTAGATACAAACAGACTGCAATAGATAGATAGATAGATATGAAAACACTGAAATTGATAGGAATGAATAGACTAAGACAGGTTGGTTCTCACTCTTATATATTTGCAGTGCAAAAAATCCTCTAATTCAACTCTTTTGTAAATAATTAAAACAAAACACAAACTCAAGTCTATTGTAAATAATGTCATTACAGGAGTTCAAATAGAGATAAGCAGAAGTTGTTGAAATTTTCATTATTCACGGAGCAGTTGCTATAAAAAAAATCAATTCTTAGCTCTTTTAACTGCTGCTCAGATACAGCGCCCCAATTAGTTCAAACAAGTTTAAGCCCATGGGCTGGCATCTGGAGCAAAATCTCCATATCATACCCCACTACAGCCTGGCCTTGCTTGTAAACAAGTTCAAGCCCATGGGCTGGCATCAAGTACAGGCATATATGTATCATATCCTTCTCTAGCCTGGTCTTGTTGTAAACAAGTTTAAACCCATGAGCTGGCATCTGGAGCAAGCATGCATGTATCTTATCCTTCTAGTGTCTGAATAGTTTATGCTCATGGGCAGGCATCTAGAATAGACATGCACATACCATATCTCCCTGCAGTGTGAGCCTTCTTTGTAAACTAGTTTAAGCCCATGGGCTGGTATCTAGAATAAGCATGTATGTATCATATCCAGTCCTGTAGCCTAGCCATGCTTATTAACAAGTCTAAGCCCATGAGTAGGCATCTAAAGCAGGCATCTATGTACCATATCCCCCTTGCAGCCTAGCCTTGCTTGTAGACTAATTTAAGCCCATGAGCTGGCATCTGGAGCAGGAAAATCATCTCATATTGCCCTGCAGTGTGGCCCTGCTTGTAAACTAGTTAGAGCCCATGGGCTGGCATCTAGAATAAGACTATAATATATCCCCCTGCAACATGGCCTTACTTGTAAACCAGTTTGACCCCATGGGCTGGTATCTGGAGCAGGCATGTACGTATTACATTGTCCCGCAGCCAGGCCTTGCTTGTCAATAAATTAAAGCCCATGTGCTGGCATCTGGAGCAGGCATATCATATTATATCACCCTGCAGTCTAGCCTTGCTTGTATGTGCTAAATATGTGACCAATGTTCCCTCTAGATTTTAGTTGTCAATGCATGCAAAAATCTTATGTTGGGCAAATCTTTCCTGTAACAAAAGTATAAGCTCACTAAATGCTTATAATCATTTCAAGATGATTTTGATACAGCATACCTTTCTTGTTTTTATATGATGCAATGTTGAAATGAATTAAAAACAATAACACCCATCAATAAAGAGATTTTTATTAATCATGAACAACTCATCTAAGAGATAAAAACAGAATTTCATCAAAAGACTTACCTCTTGATACAATTAAAATATCAAATTTCTTCCATTTGCACTCTATTAATTTATGATTGTATGGTGTTTTAATTTCTTTGATTTTGTGATGGAGACAATGCCTTCATTCCCCGGTGAACTTGTTTTGGCACTCATAATTGACATTTGATAATCTCTGGTTCCATTACAACACGGTCTTTCTTCTCTGTCTACAATCCCCATGTTATAAAGGGAGAATTCTGCATAATTGAATTTGCTGGAAATGTTTCAATAAAAACTCATTCAGTAGAAAAGTTACATTATTTTAAGTAACTAACCTTTTATGTACACATTAATTTCTATTGTGCGCTGGCCGCAAAGCATGTGTGTCTGTGTGTGTGTTTGTGTGCGCACAACTTGAAGAGAGCTATGTATATGATTAAATTGATGGATGAATGTAATTATTGTGCGATCAGCCTGACTTCCCCCAAAAGCTTTTGGGCCCCCGACAATGTTTCCAGCTCTTGACGTAAAACAACCATCTGTTACCTCTTGACTTTCCAGCATTGAATGAAGGTCACATAGCCCCATTGCAGAACAGTCACACACAGTTCTTGAAGGAACAACTTAGGGAAAAGCTGAAATTCTGAGAACGTTTTTACAATATAAGTTTACAAATGTGAGATTTACCACTCGACAATAATATCAATGGTTTTTTTCAATGCTTCCCTCTTGGGTTGCCTGCTTTCAATAACTCTCTCTCTCTCTCTGTTTCTCTATCTCTCTCTCTCTCTCTCTGTTTCTCTGTTCCTCTATCTCTCTTTCTCTTCCTGCCCTCTCTTTTCTCTGTTCTCACTTTCTCTTTAAATCTTTGTCTTTCTCTCTCTTTTTCTCTCTCATGTCCTCACTATCTCTATCAATCTCTCTCTCACTCTCTTTTCTTGCTTTCTTTTTTTCTTTTCTCCCTTCTTTGCTTCCTCTATCAATATCTCTCTTTTTTCTCTTTCTCTCTTTCTTACATATATATATACATATATATATATATATATATATATATATATATATATATAAACAAAAAATAAGTAATGGATATTCTTATCCAGCAATGTGAATAAAGACAGTTTAGGAAGTTGTTTTTGCTCAGACAAAATTATAAACAGTAGTGAGCAAAGCAGCATGCTGTAAATAATTTTGACAAAGAAAAAAATTAGTTCCTAAATTCTTTTTTTATATATATATATATATGTATATATAAACATATATATATGTATATTTGTGAACATACCTAATTTTCTACAATCTAGTGCACACCAGTATCTTATAAGCACTCATGATTAAGCAAGAGATATCAAAGAAAAAGATGTCATTTTTCTATTAATCCTCAACTCTCTTCCCCCCCCCACACACACACTTGATAGAGTTTTCATAATAGCTTGTTGGCTAAAGATAGCTAATATCCTGTTGTTTATAGTAAAACTTAGGAGCATTTTTTATAATAAATATTTAGGTTATTAGACGAAGGTGGG
>OY735229.1:7862710-7932710 GCA_963457665.1 Thysanoteuthis rhombus | reverse complement strand
ATCTTTTTGATAATTAGTTCTGGTATACGTGCAGGCTACGGTGATTCATTTATGCAAAGTACGGATACATTTGCTCAATTTAATTTGACTGCCTTTTTTTCTGTCTATCAGCAGAAGTTTCTAAAACTTGACCTTTTCATCTTGATTTATTTTTCATTTGATGAAACATTGTCAACTAATTTTTGACTAGTATTTCTTCAATCATAACTTTAGCTGTGTTTCATCACTTCTACTCCCGTCAGTTTACAGCGGTGAGTAAACAGCTTGGATTCCGATCAGCTTTGTTTACTCATCACCATAAACTGACGGCCTGAGTAGTTGCAATGAAAAGCAAAAAAAAAAAAAAGTGTTTCCTCTCATCATTCAAACTTTGGAAAGAAGGTTCATCTCATCAACATTTTTTTAAATCATTAACCTTTCCTCTGTTGGTTGCACACAAAAATTTCACTCTTTCCCTTTCCCTCTTGACACTTCTCGTCCAATTTGTTCAATTGTGCATCTGTTGGTTTTTTTAGGCCTGGAAATTGGCCAGTAGGATTCTGATGCTATTGTGCCAGAACAAGAACCAACTTCTCATTTTTGCGCTCCTCTTCCCAACTGATTGCCATTGAGTGTATCAAGTTCAGCCCACAATTTATTCAGCCAGGTAAACAGATTAGGAAAGTAATTCACATGCAGAAACAGAATCTTATCCAGATGCAGATCCAGTGGGAGTGACCAGGAGCTTCGTCTTACGCCATTCCTTAGGCAAAGCATAATTTTAAAAGAAAATTTTCTAACATCTAGATAGAGAAATTTTATAAATGAAAAAGACCTGAATACTCCCTAATATTAATAAACTAATCATAAAAACAAAAGATTATTGAATCCATTTTCTAATATCGATAGATGGAGTATAAAAAAAATTGATCCACCCCGCACAAAATCTTGTATCCGTCCCTGCAAGCTGAAACAAGAACTAATCCAACTCAATTTCTCTTCAAAGCTTTCCTCAAGGAATTCAGAATGTTCCAATCTTTCAGAATTGGTAACAGAATTGTCAGAGGAATTCTGGAATTCTTTGGAACTAAGTTGGATTCATTTCAAAACAATAAACATTATTTCCTTTATTTTTTGTCAAGTGAAACATTGTCAGCCATTATTTTTGACTGCTGTCATCAAAATTCAATCAGTTTATTTTCAAAGTTCATTTGCTCCATATATTTCACAAAAGCATGAAGAGAAACCATTTCGCAATCATTGTCTTCTTCAAGTCGAATCAATATTTCTCAAAATACAAAATTCCAACCATATCTTCTTAATAGTTTTCTTTAAAATAAAAAAAACATCAAATAATAATGGATAAGCCTTGTGTACACAACATTCAATAATTTGATTTTACTTCTCTCATGCATATAACTCAACATATTTTTTTTATATCATTATGCATTGATTCACACAGACTAGTGTCTTTATCTTGGTTGTTATTATCATAATGATCTCCTTCTGGTGTCTGTTATAGATGGTAACCTACAGGGAATTCCAAAATGAACTCTTTTTCTATCGACTGGGATAGATTGTTCTCATTTCTCTATCCATGCCAGTGGATATCTTGTATCAGTAGATTCACTCGTATGAGGTGGCTTGTCTGCTTCTTCTTCTGAAGTATATGACTTTTTTGCTCTACCTGACCCAACGATTGAACTCATGACGACCAGGCAGATTACTAGATATGCTTGACCAATGCTTTCGGTCAGTAGTGTCATGTGTCTTGTACTCTGGTTCCAGGGAAGACATAAACATACAACTAGGAGAAATCGACTAATACAAGATATCCTCTGGTATGGAAAGTAGAATTAGGACAATCAACCCCCTTGGATTAAATGGTGGGTTCATTAGCAGGTTTCTGAACATGAGAGACACCTGAAAAGGGTTGGATGGTACAACAGCCAAAACGTTGTGATAATAATAACCAAGATGATGACATTACTCAGAGCAAATAAGTATATAATAATAATGATGATAATGAACAACGGTAGCGTCAAAATCTTAAATCATGTAGAAAAATTCTTTTGCAGAATAAATATGGTCAGAATAAATTCTACTTATGACATCACTGGCGTTTTTCACTGGAAAACATCTAATATAGAGTAAAAAATCTCAATTCTGCAAAAATTCAGATGTTATCAATAGATCCAACAAAATAAAGCCCCTGAAAGGTCAAAAAAACTTTTTTCCCAAAGAATGAAAGAAGTATTTAAAGAAGGGGTCTGGTGGAGCACTGATGCCAATTTCCTAGTCTGCAAATAAACCGGTGTGGCTGGGAGCTCCAAAACATACAAACTCATAATCACATACACAAATAGAGAAAGATAGAACCTTTTATCATCTTTGATGGCTACAATCATTCAATAGTTGTGAGAAATTCAAATGATAAACTGAAAGTTGAGGTCCCAAAATTTAATTTGAAAGCTTAAAAACTCATTGGACAAAAATGATTTGATCAAAAGTAGCAAATAATGAAAAAGAAAAATGTGAAAAAAAATTAAATATTTCATATCAGGTCTCAAATACCCATAGAGTATTACTTCTCTTGTGAACCAGAGACAATAAAATTCAAATTTGATACGTTCAACACTTATTCAGACCAAGTGAAAAAAAATAGCAAAGCATCTAAAAATCAAATCCCACTTACAGAACAAGAAGGCTTCTCGTCTTGATAGACAATTGGACAATGCTGGTGTGATTGCTCCTTGGCACAAGCCTGGGTGAAGCATATGGAGATTCTGCAATGCCCAATTGACAGAATCTTCCTTTCTGTCTCACTGATTTAGTCCCAAGGAAAGTAGAGCGCTGAACGTTTTGTCTAAGCTTGGCTGCCGGAGATGCTGGTGAGGCATCAAACCACCTTAATGGGGCTCCACTCTCCAATTTGGAATCAGAGTTTCCATCTCCTATAACAGTTGCCAACCATGGATAGAAAGCTCAGTGTGTTCTGCTAATTTATCTATTGGTGAAGGGAGAAGAAGGATGTTAGGGTGAAGTGAACATAAACTGCAAGTTTGCAAATTCCATTGCTAACCGTTAACCGTTACGCCACTCACATCTCTCAAAATAAAACCTGATTATATAAAAATCTGTCAAACTGTTCTGCACTCATCTTGCAAGGACATTATCAAAGAATCCTGGTATTTAGGATAAAATATCCATCTCACTGCAGATTATAAAGTTGCCTCATGTGTTACACAACACTTGAGGCAACATCACTACGTAGCCTCAATTTCTCAAACAATACCTAGAGATCTTATCACTGTTTGTTGCAATTGTGGGTTTTTACAAGGCCAAACATCTAAAGGGCAAAATGTCATTGATTTTTTCTCATACCCAAAAGTACTGTTTCTGTTAAAGAAATAAAATAAAGATATATAGAAGCAGTGAAAGAATCGCTTCTGAAACAAACAGGGCCGGCTTCAAACGAATGGGACTAATTTCTCCCAATAGGGCCCAACATCTGAGAGGGCCCCGCACTAGGGTTATCTATTCTAGTCTCGTCAAATACAAGCAACAACACATTGTAACATGGCATCGTAGGTTTTACAGAGAACAATAGTGATTTTATTCCCTTGCAAATTCTTGAAAGGTCAGTAGTATTTGTTTATACTGTTTATATTTTAAATTCTTTTTACTGCACTTGAATTAAATAAGTCGATTAATTATAGAACAATATTGAATCAGACTGAATTTTTCTGAAATTTCTAAGTGCACATTTTGATTGCTTCTCATTCTATCATAGAGTCTATAATAAACTTTATTTATATCTTTAGAATTTTACAGACTATGGCAGCGAACCTGTGTTTCCATCCAAATACATTTCCAATAGGGCTACACAGCTCCTAAGGCTGATAACAAAGGATTATTAAATGTTGTGAAAATGTCACTTAGTTTTACAGAACTCCTGGAAGAGCTATGAGAAACATTGGGGTTCCAAGGATCATGGCTTGAACATTGGTGTATCAAATAAACAGCATTTAGAGATTTTTACCCAGAAATTTCTAGAAGAGGCAGAAAATGACAGACGGTGATTAGGAGGTGGAATGAAAACTAAACGCAAAGTATCCCAAATAGAGTTTGAACTCATTTTGCCAAATTCCAATATTTAAGCCATTAACCTGCATGCGCAGACTGGAACATTCATAAAATCCAAGGTAACAGACACTTCCTTTGAGAGTCAGTTATTCATTCATTAATCAACTGTCAGCTAACAAAAAACGCAAAAATACATTCTCCACAAGAATTTTTTTCATCATCCCACTGAGAAACCGTGAGCCCCACCCCAATACAAATTCACAATCTAACCATCCGCTCAATAGTATCCTCTAAAAATAGCTACCCTTGGGTGCCAGTCTCCACCCTCCGTCACATGTGACTGCTCCTTAGACTGGGCTTTTACTGTTAATCCAATTTCGAATTTACAATGATCCATATGTAAATAGAGCAGAACAGTGCGAGGAGGTAGGTTCAGCGCCTGATTCGAGGGGAGCCAGTGGGGATGTGGTCAGGTTGAAATCAATGATTGTCTAGCCCCCCCCCCCGCTCCCAACCCCGCTTGATGCCCTTCTACAAACATTTATGTTTTGGTTGGTTATTCCCATTCATAAAGAACTAATCAATTATTGCTGAGGTGGAATGAATCATACTTCACCCCAGTAAATATTTGGAAGTGAAAAAATATACACATCTATCTCTCTATATTTAGGCGGATATGCTTGTGTGCTGACGCATGATATAAGTATGATATATATAACAAGAGACAATTTGCACATTTATATATTGCACAATGATAACTGAGTATGAGGGAAGCAGGGAAAAAAAAACACTTAGGAAAATTACATAAATTACATTGACAGATATTGGTTCAATGGGTGACTTAAGTGACATAAAAAATCTATTGAAATATATATATATATATATATATATATATATATATATATATATAAATATATATATATATATATACATATATATATATATATATATATATATATATATATATATATATATATATATATATATATGTATATAAATATATATAGTGTTTAAAGCTGTTAGACAATATATATATATATATATATATATATATATATATATATATATATATATATATATATATATGTATATAAATATATATAGTGTTTAAAGCTGTTAGACAATACATATACAGAGAGATAGATAGATAGATAGATTGATAGATAGATAATATACGATTGTATAGGAACTCTTTCATTAATGGGGGCATTTGCCTGAAAATCTTAACAGTTTTCCCAAATTACACTAATTTCCTCTAAATTTTAAGCTGTTTATGCCTACATACATATATATATATAGATGTATAAATATACATAGTAAAAAACAAAAAACCCAAGAAAGATTCTCAAATCAGTTTTTCAATGCTTATGGTATCTCATTAGATTTGGTTGTATATATATATATATATATATATATATATATATATATATATATATATATATATATATATATATATATATATATATATATATATATATATATATATATATATATATAAATTTTTCTGAAATAACTTTGCGATTTAAAAAATTTCCAGCTATCTCTTCAGATTTGGTTGTGTCACTATGCATATATACATATATATATATATATATATATATATATATATATATATATATATATATGTCGTTGATAGTATATGAGACCCCCCCCTCCGATTCCTTCAGTGAATAAGTGAATATCAAGAAAAAATGCAGAACTGGACAAGGTCACATTTACCTTTTGAATCATTTTTGGAGTGGATGGCAAAAAAATGGGATAAGTCTTATATGATGTCTAATACAATACATGAAAAGAGAAAAAAAAGAATCCTATACTCAATGCATATTTGAGAAAGTTTGTCTGTATGTCTGTCTTCTCCTCCCAAATGGTGCACTGTGACCAGAGATATTGAATCAAGGTAATTCTAAAATTTGCTAAATGCCTTAGATACCAGACTACTATTAACGTAATCCAATAGTAGTTTATCATGTCTAAAATGCCCTCATTAACAACTATTCTGGGCCATTTGTAGCCACTTTTTAGCGTGAGCATCAGGCATTCTTCTTGCAGTTCATAAGTAATTCATCAAATCATCGGAATTTCAATTAAATATACTCGGTCGATTAGTTGAATTGATTTTACAAACATTGACTTGGAGAAGAAGTAAGTTTCTGTAATAATACATTTAAGATGACAATAAAGATATTCAGCTTCAAAACAGAAAAAATCTTTGAAGAGTCAAACTCTTGGAATGATAGAACAGCTCGTAAGCAATAGAGGTGTAGCTAAGGGGAGGAGGAGCTATTTGGAAATGCTTCCCTCCCACCAGGTCCCCAAAGGAGAGGGCCTCCCCCACAAGCTTTATAAATTATAGTTAACCTTTTGCATGTCTACTGACATTATATAATAGCAAGGATATATTTGTACATACGCTAATTGCATAAATGGTTCATCCTTTGAGGTTGCTTTTCACCAATTAAGTGATAGTACTTGTCTATTTATTGCAAATTTTTTGTTTTCATTAAATAACATTGAATATTGGAGGGAGCCTTATAGCAATGCCACTGTTTGGATGCTCCAATTATCAATGCTGCTAGACTGATAGAGAAGCATGTGGGAGATACACAGTATGTAATAGAGAAAAGCAATAATGGGAGCAGGATTCCATAAAAGAATTCCAAGAATCAATGCCAGAATCTCAAGAGGAGTAGCATGATTCTCAAAATTCTTGCAGGATTCCAAACCAATATCTCACATCCTGTTTCCATTATCACTCTGCCAAAAAGTTTCTATATCAGGGCTCTCAAAGACAAAGCATCACAGGCATGGCACTTGCGACATTGTCTTATCAAAGATAAAGCCAGTCAAGAATCACAAAGAATTATGAAGCTCATAAATGTCTGACTTTTATTCTTTGTTTTTTTTTCATACCAATCAAAATGTACCGATTGTGAATGCTACAGTGTATCTACACCCCCATCACCCCACCCCCCCTCAAATAGGTCATGAAAATTAGTACAAAGAAAATAACAAATAATTTGACTACTTCACAAGAAAAATAAAAACTACAATGTCTTACTACGATTCTGCTTGTTTGTCTGTACAACCATTACACTTTCTGATTATCATTTGTTCTCTTCTGATCTCTTATCATGTCTCTTTTAACTACCTGCAGACCCTTGCAATGTAATCAAGGCTGACAATGGAAGACGGTTCCTGTGCAAAATGAGCTCTTCATTATAATTGTTATTCATTCATTATTTCTCCTTCACAAGTTTTAAGCCTAAAAATCAAGTTATAGTAGTAGTAGACCACAGAAATATAAACATATGGCAAAAGTAATCAATAATAATAATTGCAATATGTATTAGTTTTATCTGTCTCAGCATGTTATTATAGTTGACACATATATATATATATATATATATATATATATATATATATATATATATATATAGTTAACATAGATTCATTCTAAAGAAAATGAATTACTTTAATGAATTATATCATTCAACTACAGATATATATGTAGGTGAGTAATGTTATCTCAGTCAATGTTGTTAACTCAAAGAAAACTTTTTTATTAATCAATCTAAAAAAGCATCAAAAAATGCCAAATTACTCTTAAGACACTGTTAGCCTTTTTATGGCTATTTATAATAGTTAAAATCGCTAGATCCACCTATTATGGCTAGATTCACCTAAAATCGCTGTAAAATAGCTTTAAAACTTGGCTAAAAATAGCTCATTCCATTTGGCCTCGTGCTAGACATAATAAATATCTCCAACTGTATCGGCTCCACATTATCTCAGCAGAAAATAAAGAAATTGCAAAAATTAAAATCAAAATTAACAATCGATTATGAACATCCTCTGTCTCCATTTTGGGGCAAAATTTATTCTGCTCTATGAATACTTTTTTTTACCAATTTGGAATACGAATTCACTCACATCTTTCTGTTTGCTCATCCATCTGTCCTTCTGTCTGTCTGTCCACACATTATCTCCAAGAAGTTCTCATTGAATTTCAAGGACATTATGTGGAGGTATGAGCTATGGGCTAATGAAGAACCAATTGAATTTGGGGACGGATTCAGGAGATTTTTTCTCATGTACCTCCCCTGCATCATAGTCATATATGAAATGATTTCTCATTCACCTTTTTTTTACAGTGGAGTTGTCAGAGATTGGTGTTCTCTGAGTGCTTTATAGATTTTTACTTTTATTCTCACCAAATTAAACAAACATGTTTGATTCTATGGGTGAGTGCGTTCAAAATCCTATTCTCTTTTCCACTTAAATATTTATTTCTACTGAATTATTTAAAGACATGGAATTCCCAAATGCTTCCTGACAATACGGTAAAGATGATAAAGCCCAAGGCCAAGCTGTGTATGTCTAGGCTTTTCAGTTGTGACCTCTGCCAACAAAGAAACAAATTACCTTGTACATTTCCATTTTTCAATTCGTCTTTCCATCTTTCTGTCCACACAATATCTCCAAAATTTCTCAATAAATTTCAATCAAAATTTGTGGAAAGCTATGCAATGGCCTGAAGAAGAAGTGAATGAATTTGGGGATGGATTCATATATATGTATTGCAAAGTTAACTCCCCTACATCATGGCTATATGTCCAGAACACACAATAATCTCCAAAAGTTCTGTCAATCCACATGATATCTCCGAATGTTCTCAATGAATTTTGATGAAATTTTGTGGAAGAGTGGGCAATAGGCAACAAAATTTTTTATAAATATAATAAGCAGTGAATGGTCAAATTCATACTCCTCTTGCTCCATTGATGTGGCCTGTACACATAATACAAACATAGATATATAGCCAACCAATCAACCAGACTAACTTAAAAACTGGAGAAACCTGAAAGTTTTAGGTTGGCAAGCTTCAGTAAACCTTAAAGAACAAGAAAATAATAAGTCCTGAAAAAAGAGTGTATGCATCCTTCTAATAGTCATCAATGAAGCTGAGACATGGAACCCAACTAAGCGTTGCACCTCAAACTGTGCACAAGAGAGAATCATGCTCAATATAACATGGAGAGATTACTCAACTGCTCAGTATATTAGAGAAAAAAAAAGGAGTCATTATAGAATCTATTAGAAAACTCAAATAGTAATGTATTGGTCATGTTTAAAGAATATCAGATGACCGCTGGCCATCATGACTAAACAAAGTGGATTCCCAGAGATTGTAACAAAAACTGTAGTCAGCAAAATATAAGATGATGTGACAAACTAGAAAAGTATTGGCTTTGTGATGCTCATGATTGAGAGGTCAAGTAGATCTTAGTTCTGGAGGCCCTCAAAAGAAGAAGAAATCAAGCGAAGAATCACACTAGGATGGCAAGCCTTTGGCAGAGCTAGCTCAACCTTCAAAAATAATAAGATCCCATTAATCCTAAAGAGAAGGGTGTATAACCAGTGCATCCTCCCAATAGTCACTTATGGAGCTGAGACATGGAACTTAACCAAGAGACAGACCCGTAAGCTGAGAACCATGCAACGTGCACATGAAATAATAATGCTGGGCCTCACATGGAGAGACCACAAAACAGCACAGTACATCCGGGAAAAGACAAGAGTTAGAGACATCATAGAATCCATAAAAAATCTTAAATGGCGGTGGGCTGGCCATGTTGCAAGAATGGCAGATAATCGATGGACATCACGACTCACAACATGGATTCCCCGAGACCACATGCGCAACCAAGGCTGGCAAAGTGTTAGATGGAGAGACGAGCTAGACAAGTTCAGGAAGTACTGGCTCCGCGACGCCCATGATAGAGAAGTGTGGCAAATCCTGGGGAAGGTCTATGTCCAACGACGGACGCTAAAAGACTGATGATGATGATGATGATGATGATGATTATGACAGTGTGACTCAGGAACTAGAACTTCATTGCAACTGACAGATTCACACCATCAGCAATCAATACACATTGTTAACTAACTGTTAGTACTAACAGTGCCTGTTGATCGCCGCAGGTGTGAAACTGTCAATTGTAATGGAGTCCCAATTCCCATCTAACACTGTCAGTATCTATTCATGCTCCATTCCAAATATCGAGCATCCTTCTTACAGATAAAGCAACCTCTTAACTCAGCAACAATATTTATATTATTTATATATTCGTATGATTTATGCCAGGGAATAAGTAAAGACAAAGTATGTAATAATTGTTTCTTGTCATTCATTCGTGACATTTAAGCAGTAATGTTTTTCAGTAGTGACATTTTACTTGGGTAGAAAAATTGGAAAAAGATGCAATGGACGACTATTTTTGGATGAGGAGAAATATTCTATTGTTCGTCTTCCATTTCATCTGTTGATCCGCTACCCACAACAGACCAATTTAAGCGCTGTTGCTGGGTTTAGGTGATTCAGATGTTCTGACATTCATATGTATTTATCTATGTATCTATTTATGTATCTATCCAGACTTCACCCATCCATTACAATTTATAGTAAAGACTTGAAATTCTTCACACTCTCCACTCAATTTTTGTTCTTTTGAAATCCCCTTCCAAAATAAGTTTTTGAGGGAGGTTCAACATGCAATCTCAGTTTATGCTAAATTGGTCATTAGTTTGTGACTACTTGTTCTGTTTTTTTTTTTAAATTCATTCCTTATCTATCGATCAGAGCCCAGCAAGAGGTGATAGAAGTAATTTACTCATTGATTACCCCTTTTTTCCAACTTTTTAATTGATCACCCCCAACACAGCAAAGTAAAAACTCTGAATGAAGCCAGAAAACATGTTCTACAAGAAGAGTCAAAAATGCTTCTCCAGGCAAAAAAAACATTTTTTTTAAAAATTAGTAACCATCAACCAAAACTGTCACCAAAACAGTCAACATAGGTTTTTTTTCATTCAGTCTTGCTGGCCACATATATATGTATGTATGTATCACACATATAGGCCACATACATGGAGCTAAAGGGCTGAAAATTTTAACATTTACTCTTTATCAAATCTAGAAAAACAGGCTCTTTTGTTTTTTTGATAATTCCAACCCAAATTTGCAATGTTAGTTTGTGCTAAATGGGTTCTTGGGTTTGTGTCTGACAGTATTCATACTTATCTATTGAAAATTCAGACTCTTTTAGCAATCACTGCCCAACAAAAGAAGAGAAAAATAACTTATTCACTGATTGATTTTTCAATTTTTTAATTGATCACTCCAACACAATATGCTGCCAAAAGACGTTGGTCATGCGACAGTTTCTTTTGGCTGGACAAACCAGATCTGTTCTGATATTTTTGTTTTATTTCAACAATTAGTAAATTTTTGTTATCCGAAACAAACTGAGGAAAATTGTGCAATTGTCCAGAGAGTCAAAATTTAAACAAAGCCAGAAAATATGTACAGCAGGAAGAATCAAAAATGTGTCTCCTGGCAACAAAACCATCTTTTTTAAATCTTTATTTTTATTTTTATCTGGAGGAGCATTGTAAACTATTATTATTAATTTTTGGTTTTGCTTTGCGATAAAAAAGCAGCTAAAAAATTAGGACGAAAGTACTTGTCAAAAATTAATAATAATGGTTCTCAATGCTGCATTTAAAATAAAGATTCGCCATTGAATAACCATAGCCTCAAAATTTGAAGTCACTTAAAAAAGTTTCATCATAAAATAAAATATGGTCAGAATAAATTCTATTTATGACAACACTAGCATTTTCAACCAAAAAAAACATCTGAGATAGAGTGAAAAAAACATCTTAAAACATATACATTCTGGAGAATCTAGATTTTATTGATAAACCTTTCAAAATGAGACCCCCAAAAAGTCAAAAGAGCTTTTTTTCCAAAAACCAGAAAAATATTTTTTCACAAGGGTTTAGTGGAATACTGATACCATTTTTCAAACCTGAAGACAAAATGGCATGGCCAGGAGCGCTCGAACACACAAACAAATATATGAACACAGGCATATATAAAAAGATAAGAACCTTTCACCACCTTGATGACTACGGTCTCTCAACGGTTAGTAATAGTATTATTGGTATGTCAGACATATTTCTTGCATTATTTGGCTGTATAGCAAATAAAAATATTGAGTTATTTTGCAAGTTAAAAAAAAGTATGTTTTGATATTCATATTCTTAATTTGGAGTCCCCCCCTCATAACAAATACAATGGACGAACTCTGTACTAGTCTAATTCAATTCTGTATTAGATAAGTTGTAAAATCTGGTCTCCAATCCTAATTCACCTCTCAGGTCAACAACAAGCATGGTGTCTTCTGGACGGGGTCGTAAACAGGCCATTAACCACTGCTGATAGGTGCTCACAACATTTGGACCTGAACACCTTACAGAAATGCTCTGACCAAGAATTTGGCCTCTTTCAAAGTCTCTAAAATCTGTCTTTTTGTCCATAACTGCAGTATACGACACATAAGGTTGCCAGAAGGTTGTGCTACAAGGGGAGATAATCCAGGCCTTATTTCTTGAACTTACCCAGCGCAAGCAATGGAATAGGGTCAAATAAGGTAATCGAGCAAGATAACGGATTGGTATTGAACCTTTGTCTTTAGACTCACTCTATTTGTGAAATCAATGCTTTTCCAAGTATTGAGTAAGTCTCAGAGATAAAACTCTGATTATTTCCCCTTATATGTGTGAAGTATGTGAAATGAAGTACTCTAGGATGGCTTACTAACGTATCTATGCCTCTGACCCTGACATGCACACTTGTTATGAAACAGTGGCTGTCGTTCTTCCTACATGTCGCCTATCATATTGTTTAGGCTGATCTGTATGAAACGACCGAGTCTTGACTTGGAAAAGTATCTCAATGAACATGAATAAGGACAAACGTGATGAATAAATATTGATTTCATTAATCCGTCATTGACCTTCAAAATCAATTTACAACGCTCGCAGGTTTTACAGTGAAAACATTTCTGCGGGGACAGCTTGACCAAAATGTCAAACAGACGAACCAGATGAAATGGATTCAAAATACCTTTAACCTGGATATCTACTTATGTATTTATATCGACTTATGTATTTACAAGACTTGGTAATTTGTTTAAACTGAAGTAGTTGTTTGTAATCTTTTGAGACTGATATTATCATCATTGAACTCATTAGCAAGTGTGAGCAGCCTAATAGTTTATAGCAAACGGAAGGGAGTCTATGAGCTGGGCTCAAATACAAGTAGGGACACAAAGGCCCTTTGGGAAGACATGAATCAACTTCTCCTCCCAGCTATAAGTAAATAGCAGTGCAGTTGGAGCTGTTTAGCCCTGTAGGACAGGTGGTTGGCAAGAGGTGCAAGTGGCCTTATGGTTAAAATTGTAGCTGGGACAGTTTGCATTCATACCTGATAAACATCCCCACAGCTATGAGTATCTAATACTGCAGTTGAAACTGTTTAACCCTGTGAGGCAGTCTGTCTGAAAGAAAGTTACTCTGACAGAAAAAAAAAACCCATAGAGTATAGCAGGATGTGCTAGTGGCTTAATTCAAACTCTGTTAATACTCTGGCTAGGACAGTTTGCATTACCTTCTGATTACTGTTGTCAAGAAAGGCATGAAACCACTTCTCTCTTTAGCTATGGGTTGATAGTTGGGCAGTTGGAGCCCTTTAGTCCAATAAGGCAGTCCATCTTTATGCGAGCACCCCAGCCGTGTGAAAACTCACAATTGTTACAAAAAACAGTGATTTGGTCTTCGTGGATTGTTTGAGAAATGGAGAGAAAGTCATTGCCTGTGGTGTTATGTGACACAAGAGTTACTTAGTCAAAGTCTAAACTTATTACTTAACCAAGATTTTTTTTTTGTAGCTGACAATTTTGGTACGATATTTTTACTTAGTATTTAGTTTTGACTAATATCATTATAGGAAACTGTCGACCAAAAATGTCACCATATGTTTCTTTAGGTTTTATGTTGGTCCAATTTGCTAACTAACAAGTAATAGCGATGTATGAATGTATGTATATATGTATGTATCACACATACAGGCTGTAACACATGGAGCTAGAGGGATTAAAATTTGAATGTTTACTGCATATCATACCAAGAAAAAAACATTTTCTCCTTTCTCTCTTATATCCTTTCCCAAATAGGTTTTCAAAGAGGAGTTCAATTTACAATCTAGTTTTATGCTAAATTGGTTCCTTAGTTTGTGTCTAACAGAATTCATGCTTGCTTTTTGAAAATCCAGACTTTTTTTAGTAACCACTGTCTAACAATTGGGGAGAAGTAACTTATTCATTGATATCTCCTTTTTTTTAAAATCTATCATCCCCAACACAGCATACAGCTTGAAGATGATGGTAATGCAATAGTTTCTACAGAGTGACTATCCACACCAGCTGTTCATGTGATGAGAAATATTTTCCAACTTATGTCCTTACCGGCAATCTTCGTTCCTTTCAATCAGTAGCAACTTTCTACTCTAATCAGCGGAAATATGGTTGAAACTTACTAGATAATTTATTATCCTTTTCTTTGCAGCTTACAATATTTTGCCAGAAGGTTGCGCTATAAGGGGAGATAATCAAGGCTTTATTTCTTCAACTTACCAAGCACAAGCAATGGAATAGGGTCGAATAAGGAAATCGAGCAAGACGACGGATTGGTATTGAACCTTTGTCTTTAGACTCACTCTATTTGTAAATTCAGTGCTTTTCCAATGCCTGTATTAGGTAAGTCTCAGAGATAAAACTCATATTATATAGTAGAAACTTCTTGATATGAATATAGCATTTGATAAATAGCATCACCAGTACTGAAGTGTTTCTTTTTTGCCATTTTCTAATATACACACATTTATATACATATATACACACATATATATATATATATATATATATATATATATATATATATATATATATATATATATATATATGGAATGGAGCACTCTGATGGATGAGGAATCTATACGATAAACAAATAATCGCTTAAATTCAACCTCGCAAACCGTCCAGTTCCCCGGAGTAGAGGGAGGATACCAGTCTCCGGGTCAGAAGCTAAGGTTTTGATCCTGCCTCGTGGTACTGGATGGGATAATGGATAGTCTATTGCCACACTGAAGAGTTATAATACATATGGATGGATAATGGATAGTCTATAGCCACACTGAAGAGTTGTAATACAACAAAACAGCTGTCTGTGGATGACACAATAATATATATATATATATATATATATATATATAGATAAATAAATAATTAATAGGATGAGGATTCGTTACACAAACTAGTTGATGTTTCTGCCGAAGCCCGGTGAGGGCAGAAACATGATCTAGTTTGTGTAGTGAATCCATATCTTATCATTTATTTATTTCCAGCTCTACTCTAAAACAACTTGACTTTCATAGTATAAGTTAAAAGTATCGAGAACTCTATGAAATAAATCCATCACATATCAGAAGTTGTTTTATATTATGCTGTATTGCTAACCTGATCTTTACCATATGTATTATGTATATATATATATATATATATATATATATATATATATATACATGTGTGTGTGTGTGTGTGTGTGTGAGTGCGTACGTATTGGGAGAGATGAACAAACTGACGTAAATAGATAGATAAGAACAAACTTAGAGATAGATAGTTAGATAGATTGATAAATAGATAGATAGATAGATAGATAGATAGATGAACAGTGATGTATACATAGATTGATTAATTAATTAATTCATAAATGAATTAATTAGTATGCTTTAAATGTTCGGGAGGTGATCCTATCTTAAGTAGCATGTGTGTACCTTTCAGTAGGTAACAAATGAAATATCAGATATTTTGCTTTGAAGGTGAAAATGGAAATCAAGATAGGGGATTCCGCTTCAATGTAGCAATGCACTTAACAATGTGTTAAACAGACCTCTGCATTACTGGTGGGCTGTTTAGCTCAATGGTAAGTGCATCGCTACGTTGAAGTGGCTATCTATCGGTGGCAGGTTTGATTCCTGTTGCAGCTCCATTTTCTTTCATTCTTTATTCTATTTACATTGTCTAAATTGAATGATATATTAACCGTATAATGACGAGAAATCATTTCATAAGGGTTTCTATATAGTATAATGCAATTTATAATTCATATATATACATATATATATATATATATATATATATATATATATATATATATATATGATTATAAAGTGCATCATATCATATTGAAACTCTTATTTGAAATAATGTTCCATTATCATATGGACTACTCTGTAATGAGCATTTGATAATTGTCATACTTGCCAAATCAGTCATTACAATATAACTAAAAGTAAGCACAAAGCAGAACCCTACACCTATTATCATTCAGTTGCAAATCACCCACACTTTCTCATGCAATCTTTGAAGAGGAGAAGACCGAACTCTAACTTACACACAACAATGAAAACCAAAGGCCCCTCCTGCACTACCCCAACCCTGAATCTTTTGACTGGCCTGGTTGTGAGCAACAAGAAATGAAAGAATGAATCTCCTGGGTTCGGAGATCTGCTCTTAACTCAGTGCTTCATGATGAACAACTTGAAGAATCAGTAAATCATTAAAAGTTCCCCAACATCCCACTGACCTGATCAGATCTTGACGTTCCTTAGAGGGTAGCTATCATCATCTATATGTCACTGACTGGCTGGCTTCAGAGACCTGGCACACCACATGATTAGCAGCTAAGAAAACTGGAATACCATTGGAGATATCCTAACAATATATCAATGTAACCAGATCTGGTTGGCTTCAGAGACCTAGCTCACCTAATGATTAGCAGCTCAGAAAACTGGAATACCATTGGAGATATCCTAACAATATATCAATGTAACCAGATCTACTCTGATATGAGACAGCCATTGGGAATAAAGCAAAAAATACAATAATAAAAAAAGAAATCAAGAAATATAAGCCAGAAATGAAAACAGAAAAAAGTCTGTCAGTGGTTGTTATTAATCCTCTGGTATTTTGCCAGAACAAGAAATGGTAGAGGAATACAAAGAGTGTCAGGTCGAAGCAGAATATGATGTGCAGCTTACAGACTCTACGGCTGAGAGTTGAAGAGGGGCTTCGTGCAACTGAGTGAACTAGAAAATAAAATGAATGCCTACTCAGAAGAAAAGGACAATTATATTTCAATCACACGCATATATATATGTATATATATATATATATATATATATATATATATATATATATATATGTATATATCTATATATATATATCTATATATATATATATATATATATATATATATATACATATATATATATATATATATGTATATGTATATATATATATGTATGTATACATATATATATATATATATATATATATATATATATGTATACATATATATATATATATATGTATGTATATATATATATGTATGTATACATATATATATATATGTATATACATATATATGTATATATGTATATACATATATATATATATATATGTATATGTATATATATATATATATATATGCATGTATACATATATACATATATATATATATATATATATATAAATATATGTATATATATGTATATATGTATATGTATACATACATACATATATATATATATATATATATATATACATATATATATATATATATATATATATATATATATATATATATATATATATATGCACAGACACTCCAACATCCAGTTCTTTTCATACTTGATCATGAATAAGTATGAGTGTGTGTTTACACTTGGTGCCAGCCATCACACTTGAATTTCTCATCAATGCCAGAAAGATAAGAAAATATTGGTACCCCAACTTTTTATCATACAATGTTTCATCAAAAATACTAAATACATACGTGCACATACATGCCACAAACACACATATATGCACATGCACACACATACCATACACACGCACACATACTCACATTCAACATTCACACACACATACCACATACGCTTATATGCACATGACACTTACACACATGTACACATATACCACACACAAATATTCTTACAGTGGCATTCCTTTAAAGAGTGTAGTTGCAAAATGTAATGAGCTATCTAAAAAATAAATGTGTTTAATTGAATTAAAATTAAAATTCTGGTTTTGAATTTTTAAAAATCTTATTACAACTTTTTTATATATATGCTGTCTATACAGTTTTTCCTAAAATGAAAAGTTTGAATTAAGAATCTGAAATTTGATTTAATCAAACATATTTATTTTTTATGGTGCTTATCGCATTTTAGAATCACGCTTCAATTCTTCATTTGTTGGTAGCAAGAATCTCAAGCATACAGTCAGATCATGTTGGGCACACCAGTTCACAAAAGACCACCAAGGTTAAGCAAGATCGAATCTGGTCATTATCTTGTGGTTAAAGGGTGGGAAGGAGGCTGCCAACTCCAGACAGAAAAATCCAGTCTGTTATGGAAATATTGACAATTGTCGACAGCCTATGGTCATCATGAGGCAACGGGCTTTATGGAGGAATTTCAAGCATCCCCAAATGCTTTCACATAATTCTGTTCAAAATTTGATTTCTGTGTTTCACTCTCTGTAGTGGACTGACGGCCTTGAATAGTTGTGATAAAAAGCAACTAAAATTAAGATGTAAGAAAACACCAATCAAAATAATAATGATTTACAATGCTTCATCCGATGCAAAATGTATCAAGATGATATTGCTGCCTTCAATGCTACTAGTGTAAATAACAATAACAAACATAGCCCCGAGAAATCAGGATAAAATGAAGGGTAAGTTTAAAATTTAGATTTGATCTTTTGCCAACCTCAATGTTCTCGTAGCTCAAGCACAAGAGCAGCTGGTATGGATAACCAGACTTCCCTGAAGCAAAAGCAATGCAAGTCTGAGTCTTGCTGAAAGTTTATCCATTATTTTTCATTTATTCTGTTAACTCACGGCCATAGACTGGCAGCCTGAGTTACTGTGATGAAAAGCAACTAAAGTTAAGATGAAAGAAAATACCAGTCAAAGATTATTAATGATAATTATAATAGGTCTAATTGGTCACTTGATGGAAACTATTACGTGATCAACATCTTTTGGCAGCATGCCTTATCATAGGTGATCAATTGAAAAAATTGGAAAAAAGGGTGATCATTGAATAAGTTACTTCCCTCACCTTATGTTGATCACTAAAAAAGTCCAAAATTTCAAAAGGCATCTATGAAGGCTGAACATAAAAAGAACCAATTTAGCATAAACTTACATTGCAAAGTGACACCAAACCCACTACAAGCCTATTATGGGTGGGTGGGGGTAATTTTCAAAAAACAAAAGGATAGATATAATAAGGAGTAAATGTTTATATTTTTAGCCCTCTAGCTTCTTTGGTTTGGCCTGTATGCGTGATATGTACATTAATGCAAACAAACATAGCCAGCTAGACAGATACACCTATTTAAAAACTGAAGAAACCTATGTTGACAGTTTTGCTGACGGTTTTGGTGACATGTGTGTGCTTGTAATATCTGGAATACCCCTGTATCATAAACTTGAGTGAATATGTGTAAAAATTCTTATCAAATCACCACTGACCCACAAATGGCCTCACCAACCAGCCAATTGGACTACAAATTTTTCTTTGGGTCAATTCATGTCTTTGTGTGTGTGTGTGTGTGTGTGCATTTTTTCTCATGATGTAGGGGGAAGTGCATGGATCCACCCTTAAATTTGATCTCTTCTTTTATAGCCAATAGCCCCGTCTTCCAAAAATTTTGGAGATATCTTGTGGATACATGCATGGAAAGACAGTGGAAAGACTCTAGTAAATACACATACATCCCCAACTTTGTGGCAGAGGTAAATAACCTTGTTTCGTGGGCGTGAATGCATAAACTTGTATGTGACATGCCATCACGGTCAATAATTAGACTACCACAGAGTCAAAATTTCAAGTCAATTAAAAAAGAATTCTATCAGAGAATCAGTATGGTCAGAATAAATTCTATTTATGTCATCGCTGGCATTTTCCACTGGAAAACATCTAAAATGCAGCAAAAAAAAATCTAGAAACATCTATATTCTAGAGAATCCAGAATATGGCCCAAAAAGGTAAAAACATGATTTTTTCAAAAAGAAATTAAAAAAATTTTAGAAAGTGTCTAGTGGAGTACTGATGCTAATTTTTGAGTCTGTGGACAAAACGGTATGGCCAAGAGTGCTGGAACAAACTAACAAGCAAGCAAACAATCAAACACACACATGTATAAACAAGCACACGCACATGTAAAAAAAAAGGATAGAATCCTTTGCATCTTTGATGGCAGCAGTTGTACTATTCTTACAAATGGTAGTGCTGCTTACCTCTGTTTGCAATAAGTGGTTTTACTATCTTTTTACAAAGAAGAGTTCCACTCTGTCTAAGCCTTTGAGCAGATAACTATATTATTCCCAAAGAGCTTTTATCTCTGCCTGTCAATACAGGAATCGTCATCAATGTTGTTGTCCTCGAATCACCTGCTTTCATCATGACCTTTATCTACTTCTGATGTTTTTCACTTAGCATTCTTGCTTTTTTCTCCGAATTTGTACACAGTAAGAATGTTTTGTACATGCTGCAATTTCTCTTATAACCTGGTGTGAAATCTCCTGATGACTACAGATGGCATCTTCGTCAATAGGAAGGGGAAAAGATTCAGTATAAGAAGATCTAGAAACAAAATTTTCCCTCTCAATAGATATGAATATAAGCACCAGTCTATGTCAAATCAGTGCTTTAATCAACCCATGAGTATCAGTTATCTAAACATGTAATAGGCATATAGGCAAATACCTTTTCTTTCTGTTTACGTGTTGATCTTATTGGTTAATTTATCTTCCTTGTCATAACAACTAAGATTACATCAAAGAAACTCTCAAGACTTTATGTCCAATCATCCCTTAAAACACCTTGAGTTGAGTTGAGACATGGAAAAAAAATGAGGGTACTTGAATTTTTAAAATAAATTACCAAATGAAATAGCGTCAGGCTTCTTTGTACTGATCCATACATAAAAAAAAATCATGTCATTTTTGACAGGTATAAGCTAGATTATGAAATAAATGCATCTCCAAGTGCAGTCCATGAAAAGAGGTGACATAGCCACCTCCAGAGAAAACCATCTTTTACTACTGGTGTGAAAACTCATCATCAACAGGTCTGGTTAGGCGCTCAATAGAAACCATCATACAACCAATGTCTTTTAGCACATGTTATGTTGGGTGTGATCAATTAAAAAAATTGTAAAAAGGTTATGAGCAATGAATTAGTTACTTCTTTTGCCTTTTGTTGGATAGTGATCACTAAGACTGTCTGAATTCTCTTAAAGCAAGTGAGAAATTAAAAAAAACAAAACTTTTTCTTTCCATATTAAACAGTGAATGTTTAAATCTTAAGCCCTCTTGCTCAATTGGGGCAACCTGTACATGAGACACATACATAGCAAGCCAACCAGCCAGCCAGCCAGCCAGCTTGACCCACTTCAAAACTGAAGAAACCTATGTTGACAGTTTTGGTGACAGTTATGGTTGATGGTTTCAAATAAAACATTCAAGAATATTGAGGAATCACTAACGATATGCGCAAACCTGATGTCACTTGATCCCCAAAGATGATCCCCTGATATTTGGAACTGGATAATAAGATCAGGAATATCAAGAAAGATGCTGGAGATTCAAAGAGACTTGTTGTAGTTATAAGATACCAGAAACAAATGCTAATAATTATATATATCTATATGATAAACAATAAGAAAAAGAAATAATAAGCCATAATGATATTGCTGCTGATGTAAATTTTCAGTGTAAAAACAATTAATATCCATACCTTCCATAAATGAATCACCATAGCTCACACATGTACTGGAACTAATCATCTACAATTATCCGGACACATTATCTAAAAAAAATAGACCTTTGATCTAATGATTTGGGTATTGTTGGTCCAAAATGACCCCAGAGACCCCAAAAAGCACTTTTTAGGAGAGAAAAAAATGTCTGTAGATGGTGCCTAGTGGTGTACTCATGCAAATTTTCAAGTTTGTAGGCTCAAATAGATGACCAGGAGCACCCAGACACACACACACATATAGATGCAGATTAGCCGTGAGAGAATGATCTGTAATGCACTGAGCTGATTAGCGGGACTATAGTGATTCCATATGTCACTAAGGGATCCAGAAAAATGAAGGGTAGGTCTTAAAGTTAGATTTAACCTTCTGCTGACTGTTGGGTTCTAATAGTTCAATCAGTACAAGCAGTTCACATGGATAATCAAGCTTCATTGAGGTGAAAGAATGTGAGTTCAAGTCTCATCAAGAAAAAGAAGGGTGCAATGGCTGAAACATTGTGATTATAACAATCAAGATGCGTTTTCCAGTTTGAGTGAATCACTTTTTTAAATTGTTATGTCAATTGGTAAATTAGTCAGTATTGTTTAAGCTATGGAGAGACTCAAATGTTACGTTGATTTTTTTTTGCGTCAGTCTTATTGAAGAGTTTTCAGAAATCATGCATGTTCAGCGTATTGGTTGAAAACACTTAGAGGCAAAACTTATTTATAGTTCAGCCAGAGCAATAAAACATAACATCAGAACATTGAATAACTTCCAAAATAAAAGAACTATAAATATGCTTTTATCATTTCATGAAAAGATGAATTTAACCTATCCATCAGACAATTTTAATCTATAAAAGGATGAAAATACCTCAGCATAATATGCCTTTGGGCAATTTACTAAATATTTCTATGTTAGTTAATGTCACCATCAAAGCAGTATGAAAGGAAGTGACTTTTTTGTACAAAAGGAAGTAACAATGAATAGATATATTGTAAAGCATCCATTTCTTGGGAGACAACTCACATTGGTGAGTAAACAACCAGTGGCTCAGCTTCCTTTGCATGCGCTTGCGAAGAGATCCTTGCTAGTTTCCTAGAAATTTTTTTATGACCATTCCCCTCCACCAAAAGGGATACCTCCACCCTGATCCCACAGCACTCAATTAGCTGCTGAGTTCAAAGGGAAATCTGTCTTTATTGAAAGTTTTCCACATTCTTTGCTTATAACCAGGAATCGAAACTCAGGGCTGTCTGCATTTAAGGCAGATATTACATTACCAAAATGATACCTCTGACCTAATCACACAGCTTTGAGTGTACTCAGTTAGCTACTGAGTGCATAGCAAAATTTGTCACACTCTTTGCCTAAACCAGGAATCAAACGCAGGACCTTCTGTGTGTGAGTCAGATGACCTAGTCAGATTACACTATCCAAGAAGACTAGTGTCAGCAAGAACTCATCCTTATCCTCTGTTTCTTATGCTTGCTGTTCACTCGGTGCCATAGACTGATGGCCTGAGTAAAGTATGATAAGCAGCAACTGGGAATTAAGATGAAAGAAAATAATCAAAAATTGTAGAAGAAGAAGAAGAAGAAGAAGAAGAAGAAGAAGAAGAAGAAGAAGAAGAAGAAGAAGAAGAAGAAGAAGAAGAAGAAGAAGAAGAAGAGGAAGGGTGATGATGATGATGATGATGATGATGATGATGATGATGATGATGATGATGAATAATTGACCCTCCCCCCCTTGTACACATGGAAGGAAAAAGGGGAAAAAAACAAACTGCCAGTGCCTATTACGTCATAACATCGTTGCCTGCCCTAAGTTTCAAGCCGAAGCTCGTTGTGTAACGAACACTACTAGACATCAAAAGAACATAATGATAATAATAATAATAATAATAATAATAATAATGATAATAATAATAATAATAATAATAATAATAATAATAATAATAATTATAATAATCATAATCATAATAATAATAATCATAATGGTAGACAATGTTTTATCTAAAAAAAATATAAATCTAGATATTATGACTTCAAATGAATGGTTGAGATTTCGTTTCATCTTCTCCCTTTTTTTCTTTTCCTTTTTTTTTCTTCTTTTGTTTTGTCTTATGCTGCCCACCCTTACAACCTACTCCTACCGTCCAAAAAGGTATATTGCGTCTGAAAGAATCGATAGGAAATGAGATCAATTTCTTGTAAAGTAATTCAATTCATATTGCATAAGAGGATATGTACATACATATTTGTATACATACCAGATGTTTTCCTCATGTTTTCGAGGGTTTGTTACTGTTTTTGTTCTTGGGTCTTTTTTATTTGTTTTTCTTTTAATTTGTTTTTTTTTTTAAATTTGTTTTGTTTTTTACATAAGAGTCCACATATGCCCCGGAGCCTCACCAATCCTTCAGCTAATTGCTTTTTTTCTCTCTCTCTCTTCCTTCCCCTTCTTCATTTGTTGAACTGAGGCAGCGGATGATGTAACAAGGCAGAAAAAAATTTGAGGAGGAACGAAAAGATTGGAGGTGGAAGCTTTTAATACACCATTTTGACCAATATGCGTCGTTCGGTCTGCTTCAATGTACGCTACATCCAACTTCAAAAGACGATCAGTGGTGACATACAGGAAGGCTGGAGTACATATCAGAGGAGAAAAAAATCAACAAAAATGAAGATACTAGTCTGAATAATGTTTCGTGACATCTAAAGACCACTAGGTGCAAGATACACCGGAGGAAGTCCAAAGAACATATTGACCAAAGTGTATTAAAAACGTCAAAGATTTGAACCAAAGCCTTTATTTGATCTACTCCTATGTATCTCAGTTTTCCTTTCTACTTTGTACAATAGTTGATATAATGCAGAGAAACGCGATGCTCTCCACATTCCACACAAAGGAAACAAAACAGAAGAGCAAAAATATACAATGGAAGCAACTTTACCACTCCTTATTATTATCGTAACAACTGATATTCCTTTCTTCTTTGGCTGCAGCTGGCCACTCGGGCAGATAAGATTTTCACAGTTGGTTCTCAAGGCCACCTATTCGTAGTAGACACTCCCTTTGATTCTGGGCAAATTCCAAAGTAGGAACCACTCAGAGAGCGCATACCCATGTCAACACTAAAGACTGAATGAAAATGAATTCATGGATATCTACGAAGCCGGGAGGGGGAGGGGGTAATTGTAGAATTAAAAAAATCTGGATCCATTCCAAAATTTGTTCAATTCTTTTTTTCAGCTAATGGCCAAACTTTCCATGAAATTGAGCGGACAGACTGACAGACAAACGGGCAGACAGACATAAGTAAATAATTATACCCCTCTTAACTTGGCAGATATTAATATCTTACAATATATTGAGGCCGTTGATGGTTAGATATCCGTCATCTCAATGTAAATAACTTAAAATTCGAATTACCAATCTCCCATTCATTTTTTTTACTCTCAGAATAGAAAAGAAGTTCAAGAACTGTTTTAATATAGTGAGATATCAATTCATATAAAAGCCATATATCCAAATTATCATGTTTAATTGTATAGATGTATGGTTATATTTTCTGTCCGATTAATAGCCGGAAACTTATAATGGATTGTTCCATGTGAAATAGATTAATATAGCTGATAAAAACAATTATAGGGCTGTTATAAAATTAGATATACTGTTGTGGGATAATAACGAAATGATACGCCATAATATCGCCGGATCTTTGAAACTAAGAGAAAAAAAAGAAAGAGTGTGTAAGTGAACGAAAGAAAAGTTTAATGTTGACTTGAGATTTTAGAAATTAGAAAAATTATTAGAAATAAATTGCCTGATGAAATAACTCTAGGCCCCTTAGTGTGGATCCATATATTTACGAGTATATTGTTAGAATTTGGATATGTTTATATAAAGATGAAGACAATTCACTTTAAGCCATTCGATTCGAGTCAATCTGAAAAAAAAAACTTTCAGACTTGTTGTAAAAGACAGATAAAGTAGAGAGTAGCAGAACAGGAATTAGAGAAATTCTGTGACAGTGTTCAAAGAGCGTGTACCTCTGTCAACACCATAATCTAACAATAAAACTGAATGAAAATCAAGTCATGTATACCTGCGATACAGGGCAGTTAACCTTGTCAGTTTTGATTTTCCATATTTCGGACTATTTTCTTGATACAAGAAAAATATCTCTCAATCGACGGAAAGATTTCGTCCCCAACTTCAACAATATTTTTTTTACCCCATTGCCAACTCTCGTAGATATTTTCATTGAAATTCATGCAGAACCTCTGGAGATATTGTGTAGACAAACAGACAGACAGAAATAAATTGAAATATATTCCTCATCCAACTTCATTGGTAGGAGTAATGTTGTGGCGTTCCTTCACTATCTATAAACTACTTAAATTCTTCATTTGAACAATTCACTGATAAGAATATTAGCCAGTAAATGTCAAAACACTTGTCCCATATAGCCTCAAAACGTCAATGAAATTGGTTAAATTTCGGAGGGGAATGGGTTCTGGGCCTCTCTTTTCCTCCAGAGTAAGCAGTCCTTTTTTTACCTTGGAGGTAAAAATGGCCACAAGATGGCGGTGAATCTACAATGGGTATTTAGAAAATTCCAATTCTTTCTTCCTTCTTTTCTTTTCCCCTTTTTTTAATGAGCAAGACAGATAACCACCGAAATACAAGTTTTTAATAAAAGTTGTTCAAACAATTACCCTGTTTGTTTTTCTTTTCTTTTTCATTCAACCGTACCTTCCTCACCTCGTAGTCACCTCTTTCCAGAAAATTTGATTGAGAACATTTGGAGATATTGTGAGGATAAGCCTATAACTGTAAAAATCTCTGATTTCACCCAAAAATGTAATCACTTATGCCTTGACACATGCTCTTGCTAAAGTCATTGAAGTTCATTGATAACTGTTGGATACATTGTATGGACAAACAGACGGACCGACAGACGGACGAATGGATGGATAGACAAGGGTGAATATATATATATATATATATATATATATATATATATATATATATATATATATATATATATATATATATATATATATATGTGGTTAGAAGAGGACATCTTCAAACCACAAGATGGTAGTGAATCTGCGATTGGCGTTTAGAAATTTACCATTCATTTTTTTTTTAAATTTCTTAGTTACTTTGTTTCGCTGGAAGAAAGACGAAAGCCAAAAATATTTGTTCAAACAATTTTCCTGTTTGTTCTATTTCTTTTCTTGTTCAATTCATCCGAGCCGTTTCTCCATTTAATGCATGGAAATAACGATTTACAAACACTCTACAACAGTGGTAGAAATGAAATAGTACAGCGTATACCTACTTCTCGATCTCCAGGTTTTTTGGATGCTGAATATCTATTAATGGAGGCATTGCTCACTAGTTCACCAAAACCCAGCCTTGTTATATACCTAGTTCCCAAAACCCATCTCCATCATTGGCAGTAAGATTGGAATAAGGAAACAACAAGATGCAACAAAAGAAGACGGTAAATTCCTGCAACCCAATCAGTTTCCCATTGTCAGAATGCAAGAGAAAAAAAATCTAAATGTCAACCAAAAAAGGCTTCCGTAGAAAATTAGAGCAAAACCCAATCCGTACAGAACGTCGCAATGTGATTTTTCCAACACAAATTTTACTTCCATTTGTAGTTTTACATGATTGTAGGTAATGATGTTGCTTTTGTTTATTATCAACCAGCAGGGATACCCATCGTTGCACATACACACAAAAATCAAATATGACAAAACAGGAACGCAACTGTACCTCCCACCACCTCCAGTAACATAACTCAGCCTAACATATCACCATTACCTATTTTACCTAGGATAGAATTGATAGATGTCTTTCGCCGTACAAGACCAAATTTGTATGGTTTAGGGGCCAAACTAAATAGCTTCAGTACCAAAATAATCAAATAAGTTAAAATCCGTCATCAGAACAATTTTGAATGTTCTTGGAACCAAATCAAGTAGCTTCAATGCCAAAATAATCAAATAACTCAAAATCTATCATCAGAACAAATTTGAATGGTCTTGGGACCAAATTAATTAGTTCAAGAACCAAAATAATCAAATAACTTAAAATACATCCTCAGATTAAAATTGTCCAGTCTTGGGACCAAATTAAGCAGCTTCAGTACCAAAATAATCAAATAACTTAAAATCCATCGTCAAACTAATCAGCAGGAAAAATTAACTATACTTATGTTCTTTTTTTAAGATCTAGTGTTTGAGTATATTAATGTCATATGTTATTTGTGTACAAGGGATTATCATCTTTTGTAAATTTCCCGTTCACTTCTACACCTATATTTTTCGTAACCAAATAGTTTTGTTCAGTGCCAAATTTGATCAATTTTGGTCTATAAAAATACTAAATGGCAACTCCGATCTGGGGTATCTAAAAAAAGTTTCCGTATGAATTAATGATAATTGCTTTTTCGTTTAATGCCATTTCGGTTTACGAAATCTTTTCGATAGAAACGCTCTACTTCCGGATACCGGATAACCTGTAACTGAACCATGGAGACTTCTTTGTGTGTGGCCACAGGATAAGTGTTGCACATATTTCTTAAGGCTTCTACAATGATTTCGTGAATATCTGAACTAAACCAACATCTGAGAAGTCATTATGTTGTCATATTATAATTTGACTCGCAGAGGAGTTAATTTCCGTGGATCATCACGGTATGACTTTCCTCAGTCCCACTCTAATGGATCATCGAATTGGATATTGTCTCTGTGTTGAATCCAGGAAGTATTAACTGATCCGGGATGGTATATAGCAATCTGTGCCGCCTCTCCTATTTCTGGCATTTCGGCATAGATTAAAGTGTAGTATCTATTTCACGGTATTGCCCGAGGCGCCGGTACTGACACATGCCTGTCGAATGGGCCGAAGATTACGTGTGGGTTAACATCAAAGACCGAGTGCGCCGGTGCTAGTGTTAGCCAATGAGGTTTCACTGAGGCTGCGTTTGCTAAGCGCATCGGGAGGCCTTTGGACTCGTCCTGGGGCTCTCCCATTATTACTCGGCCCAGCTGCAGGGTCTCTGTTTCCCCGGAGCAGCACTGCTCCGTTGCACTTAAAGGAGCAGGTCCCCTGGTGGACGCTTTCATGGCGGGCGTTGTCTAGCCATTACGATGAGCTTTTCAACGGTAGCTGCGTCGGCTGGAGCCATTTTTGGAAGGGTTGCTCCTATTTCTTTCCATGTTAAGCCCGATCATGTGTCAAATATTGCTGTGGTGGGACAGTGATTAAATAGATGTCAAATGGGCCGGAGTGCGCCGGTGCAATGCGTTAGCCAATGAGGTTATACTGAGGCTGCGCATTGCAACGCACATTGGGCCAAGTAAGAGTAGGAGAGCCCAATGATGAATCCAAAGGCTCCCAAGTCGGTTTTGCTGGAACATTTCTTATTTCACCTGGAAGGAAGTTGAACGGTTGTGATACCCACAACCTATAGTTGCTATAGTGCAAAGTTTCATCATTTTCACTGCCGTTTTTCATCACAGGTGGGGGAACTAAATTCCTACGACGTCTATTAGACCATTGAAATTGTAGTTCGATGTTGGACACTAGTGTGTTTGAGTATTTTGAGCGCATTTAGAGTGTCGTATCTTTCTCCTTGTCTCTCCGAGCCATCCATTTTTAAATATATTTAGACGTTGGTGATACGTTTCATTTTATAGTCCTTCCAGCTTGCTAGTGAATTCACAGATTCGATTTTTATTGACATCACGATGTTGTATGGATTCCAGATGAAGTCCAACAAACAAAATTTATCCATGCTCAAGATTTCTCAGAAACTATCCATTGCAAAATATACAGGATGTTCCAAAAATAACGTTACCCAAAAGTAGCGACCAATTTTAAAACTATTTCATTGATGCAATAAATAAACTATGGATTTAATAAACATAGACGTATGTAATTCGTTGCATGTAAGGATCAATATGAATGCTATCTATTTTGATGCATATATCCAGACGCCAAACTACAGATCTGCATAAATTCTCAGAAAGTTCAATATCGATAGTGGTAACTTTTTCTTCTATTCAGGATTTCAGCTCTTGTATGGTGGCGGGTTTTATACCATGCATCACGTTATTTAGGACTCCCTACAGGAAGAAAGACCCCACATCGTTATTCTTATTTTCAAAGACTAAAATACAAAAACATGTTCAACGACCCCATTAGTACACACAGAAAATTTGGTGACCATAGATCTAGCCATTTTTGAGTTATTCTAACACGGACAGACGAAATGACAGTTGTCGAATTATAGTAAGATTAGGTTATACCCATAAAAAATGACGGTGTTATCTATGTATGGATTGTGACAAAATTGTTATTTTGTGCCTCTGCATTAATAATTTTTGTATATTTTCATAATATTTTAACAAAATGAAGACAAAATATATTAATACAGTAACTGAATTACACTTTGTAAAATACTGCATAAATTCATTTCCTTTTCTCTTTTGTACTAAAATATTCTGAAAATAGACCGAAAATATTAATAGAGGCCTGTACCCACTTTTAACTTTGCAGAATAAGATTGTTCAATTTTCCCACTGTATGAATATATTTTTGCGAAAAATTAGCATTGTTTTTTTGTTTTTTTTTTTTCGAGCCACGTTTTGGAAAATGCTTTTATTGTAAAACGATGCTACAAAAATACAGGGAAAAAGAATTCATAAAGTTAGAATAGATTCCCAATCAATTCATGTTATTCACACGAACACAGAAAAAGTATTCAATTTAGCAATATTGTAATTATAACCCCCATCCTAAAACTTTAATACATCAAATTTTTCTTAATTGACAAATTATCTGAAGAAACAAAAATGTCTTATTATGAGCAGAAAAAACACTTTTAAGGGGCACTACTGTTTTTGTTCAGTGATGTTTTTTTATTACAATCAGTGAATCAATATGTGAGACCGGTTAATTAAATGATTTTCAAAGCTTACCTCAACTATATCGTTTGAGACCAAAAGTCGCTCTCCAAGTGAATTAAAACAACCCTTTCTGTTACAAAAGAAATGTTCAACCGTCTCAGCCTCCTGGACTGAAAGTTATTGTTCTAATTTATTTGCAATGGAAAACCTAACGTATCTAAGTTTCAAAATATTTTCCATTACCAACAGTGAAACCTTTGTTAGATTTAATAAATTGGTGCATCTTTCTTCCTTTTTTTTAAGATTGAAACATCTGCATTTTCAGGAAAAATGTCTGATAAGTTACGCCTAATTCAGTTTGGTGGTTCAGAAGTGCTTTGCATCCTGTTATAGCATATTAAATCTGAAGTGAAGACAACCCCTAAACTCTTTTCTATCGAATTTCAAAACAATTTTCGAGACTCGGTGTAATTTTAAAAGTTACTCACAATTTAGGTCTCTACAAAATGACGTAAATTCTATTAAAACTGGTTGTGTATTACACAAGTGACTACAGAATTAAAGTCAAATGGATCGTTCGGCTTGATCAGATTCAGAACAGAAACACCGAGAGGAAAATTAACCAATCAGCGGTTCTCATTTAAGCAAACAAACAAACAAGTAAATAAATAAATGAATGAACAAGTAGAAAAATTCACATATAAGCTCATTACATGGTTATATAGTAAATTTTCACGTAAGCATAAACACAACCGGGCACAAAGTAAAAGATCAAATCAGCGTAATATTTACATTGTAAATCGAACCTCCCACTGAAAACTTGAAAAGTAGGGGAATTTGGGAACGGACAACAAATGCATATATTTCCAGGTAGGGGGAGCAAAAATGATGCATTTGAAGTATATCTCATTGAGAACCTTGTCACACGATAGGCATCCCGCCCGCTATTTGCAATGTAAGCAAGTACGACCTACAGTATGATCGAGATATCGGATGGTGCACTTGATCATTGACGGGGACGCATGACCTGACCCGGGGGTAATAAGATGGAGTGAGCTCCAGCAAATAATAAAATAGTCTTTTTTTATGTGAGAAAATCAGACTCTATTTGAATTCTATAGCACCATTATCCTTTATATACTATAAGATCCCAAATTTCAAACCCCTTCGCCCTTGGTGAAAAGGCCTGATCCGGGGATGGTGGTAAATGCCCCGGTTGCCATCATCTCCCAGCTGACACCCATGGTTACAATAGTTATTCTATCTTTATCTTTGTTGCTTTATTACAACATTCCGGTCAGTGTAGCTTAATTCCACCATTAAATACCGATCATATCCAATAACCTTTAGGAAATGTTGAACATCTCATCTCATCTCTGTGTATATGTGTGCTGGGGAATGTTTCGATGTCTTTATCACCCCCAAGAGATGGGATTTCGTTCTTATGGTGGTACAGGTAGTCTAGGATGGTGCAGGTGACTGAAGGGGGTTTATGGTGTGGGTGGTCTAGAGTAGTTAGAAGCACGGGAAATGGAATCGGCGGACAGAGTTCAAAATCTGACAGAGGCAGTTTGCATTCACTTCAAACTAATGTTCCCGTGAAAAGCATGAATCCCTCTCTTCAACCCCCTCCCAGCTATGGATATATAGAAAGGATAATATGATTTAGTATGATTGAGATATCCGGCCTAGATTGGCAATCAGTCTAGGAGAATGACAATTGAATTCGAATTCAAACCAGAAATTTCAACGCCTCGTCCAGCGTCAAGGGAGGGAGGCAACTGTCAGAGCAGGGAACGTGTTCCTAAAATAATTTACGGATAAACGACGATCCGGTCGAGCTTCGACAGTCCTCGCAGACCGGAAGTGGATTATGATAAATAGCTCAAGTAAAACATCCTCTCGGTCAGCTCTGTTTGTTAGTCTTCAGAATCATATTGGAGTCCAATTTTCAAAGCCACAAATCAAACAGCTGGCGCGTAAATTTATTGGTGGAATCAACACGTCGGAGTTAAGAATACAGAAAGATATGTCTGGTTGGTTTCATCATTACGAACTCACTTTCAATCATGGCCGTAACTGGGGATTTTTATCGGAGGATCCAGGTCTCTAATCTGTCGACACAGTGGCGAGTAGTTTGAATTCTGAATCGAACATCAAGAAATAGTGAAGATAATAGACACGTCCGAACAATATATACAAAAATCTGATCCATTCCAATGATCAGACAAATTTACAAGATTTCTGTAATAAATCATCTTGCCACGGAAAGAAATTTGCCGACTGAAAGGGCATTGGGGTAAAGCGACCCCGCAACCCTCATTCAGTACAAGCCTGCCCTCAATCAATTTGCACGCAGCTGTTAGCATTCAAAATGATTTATATGAAAAGTAGAGTTTTGTTTGTTTGTTCGTTTAAGAAAAAAATTAATAATTAATCAGAAAGCGTAACATTTGTGCATACAAACAAGCAGTATAATATAATCGATTTTCAATAAAATGATACCTGGCACCAGGTGTGCACAAAGTCAGGAGCACTAAGATACAAATAATGAATTCAATAATTTCAATTCCAATGACATGTAGGTTATGTTTACCGAATAAATAAAATATTTGGTTGCATATCTTGTCAATAACATTAAATGACTAATTTATTTGTCCACCGGTAACTTTAATTCATTCGTAAAGGTCAGATATCAAAGGTTTAAGAATCAATTTTAGAACTAAACAATAAACCAGTGTTGCCAACTTGGTGGCTTTCGCGCTAAATTTAGCACGTTTCTTGTTTTGGTAGCGCGAGAATACATCATTTTGCTCTATTTTCGGCAATTTTAGAAAGTATTTAGCTTATCTCAAGCCATTTTTAGGCAAATCCAGTCATTCAGCCATTTTAGGTAAATTTAGCAATTTTTAGTCACTCTGGCCATATTGAGCTACTTAAAATCGCCACAGCGTTTTTAGCGTGTTTTTTGAAATCGATTTAACTCGAAAAAAGTTTTTGAGTTATTAGCACTGACCTCAGTAGGACTCAATAAGTTGAATTCCGTAATCCAATATTGCCCTTATTGAGATACAAGTTGAGATACTTAGTTACGGTATATGAATATTGAGCGTTTTAAGTTGACGCTGAAGGAATTAAAAAAATTAAAATTTTTCAGAAATGAGAAAGAGTCGAGGCCAGATAAAGGTAGTTCGGGGCCCGTAGCAAGAGGGGTCCTAAATAAGGAAAATGCTCATTAACATAAAAACGTACATTTTCACTTGCATAGTGAAGTAATTAATTTTAACGTCGACGAAAGTCGACAGTTCTGAGACGGGGGATATCTCATGTTAAGACCAATTTTCAAATCGGTTGACAGCGTTAATTGATCCGAAGAGAGGGTGGTTAAAGAGAGATACACAGCTTTTTTTTTTTTAATTGGTTCAATGCGTTCAGAGTAAAGTAAAGATTGAAAGATACGATAAGGAGAGTGGACAAAGAAAGAGGAATATTTTCTCTCTGTTACGTCATATTGTGTCGTATTATTCCTTCCTTTAGATCAATTCTCAAAATAGAAGAATAGAATGTACAAGAAAGAAAGAAAGAAAGAAAGAAATAGACAGAAATGAAGGAAGAAAGGAAGAGGAAAGAGAGAGAAATACATGGAGAAAAGAAGGAGAGAAGAAATAGAGCCAAGTATACAGAGTTTATAACTATTGTATGCTCTCTCTCTCTCTTTCTCCTCTCTCTCTCTCTCTCTCTCTCTATATATATATATATATATATATATATATATATATATATATATATGTTTCCATTTACCGATGAATTACATTTCGTTTTGGTCGATAATTTTCGTTTTATTTCAGATGCAATCATTATTTTTGTTTCGAATGTTTCCACGGATTCGGGTTTGAAAACTCAATTGGAAATAAATAGTTTTATTACAGAATCAAATGTAGACAAACGCTGTCAAAAATGTATGAACAACATTGCAGTTTTTGAGGTTTCCTGATTTGTTCTTTCTCTTGTTTTTCACTTGTCATCATCATCATCATCATCATCATCATCATCATCATCATCATCATCATCATCAGTCTGTTAACGTCCGTCATTGGACATAGACCTTCCCCAGGATTCGCCACAATTCTCTATCATGGGCGTCGTGGAGCCAGTATTTCCTGAATCCGTCTAGTTCATCTCTCCATCTTGTGTTCTGTCGGCCTCGGTTTTTTTATGTGATCTCTGGGGACCTATGTTGTGAGACGTGATGTCCATCGGTTGTCGTTCATTCTTGCAACATGGCCTGCCCATTGCCATTTGAGTTTTCTAATAGTTTCTATGATGTCACGGACACCCGTTTTCTTCCTTATATACTGTACTGTCTTGTGGTCTCTCCGTGTGAGGTTGAGCATGATTCTCTCATGCGCGCGCTGCATGCTTCTAAGTTTGTAGATCTGTCTCTTGGTTAAGTTCCATGTTTCAGCTCCATAAGTGACTATCGGGAGAATACATTGGATGTATACTCTTCTTTTTAGGATTATTGGGATCATCTGGTTTACAGAAATACACCTGCCATTTCAGTAATAGAATTACTTTCTTTTCGTTTGGATCTTTTTGCAGTGGCCAAGACTTCGGTTTCAGGTACGTTCATATCTATGTATAGCAAATGTATCACAGACATACCACAGTTCCATTAATTACTTTATTAACTAATAACCCCTATTAAAGGTGATAATTGCCTAAAGCTTTTAACACCCAGCCAACCATTTATGAAAGTCGATGGCAGTATAGTACGATAGTAACAGAGAAAGTACAGAATGACTAAATCGGAATTGATAGCGTGCAAGCTTTTAGCGCGGAGCCTTCGAAATTGCGGGGCCCGTGGCACGTGCTACTTTTGGTATTTAGAAAAGAGAGAAAAAGATCTGGCGTAGAAGAGAACGTCTCACACCACCTAAATGGCCTCGTTTGTAAAAACAAGGGTCTGGTGATAGGAAGCAGTAGTAGTACTAATCTCGCTTAGTAACTTAGTTGAAGTAAATCTTAGGACAGACCAGTGGGCGGAGATAAGTCCAAAAAGATGTGGGCGTAGAGGTCAACAAGCCTTCGAGGTCTTTCGACATTCTTTTATTGACCACCACATAAAAAAGATACATGCATTCCCCGCTTTTCGGAAGTTCGCTTTGCGCCACTCTCTTGCATTGAGAAAAGAGGCGAGGAGCGAAAATAGCGTATGTTTGTTTTACAGCGGGCCGTTACAGAGGCTACGTGCACACACACTCTCTCTCTCTCTCTCTCTCTCCCTCTCTTTCTCTCTCTCTCTCTCTCATACAAACCAATCTTCTGTACATCCCATTTCTCCAACCTCCGACGAAACAGCCTAACATTTCATCATCACCATTTTCAGGGTCTGGGAACGCACAAAAAAATTTCCCATGTAAATTAATGGTAATGGCTTCTTTACTTTACGTTATTTCGGCTTACGAGACGTATCTTTTCTTTTAAACGTTCTACTTTACTTCATCAACAATCTTTCGGGGCGAAAGAATAATTCTATTAAGGAACATAAAACAACATATTTTCATAGAAATATAAATGCCAGCGCATCGTAGAATAAGAAGACAAGGAAGAAGGAGGGTCGTACCTTGCCTTACAAGTTGGCAATACTATACAAGTTTTGCAATTACAATTATTTTCCTTAGTATTTAGTTCCCTGGGAATAGCTATAATTCAACAGACGACCGAGGCTTTATGTCCCAACCTGTGGTGGAGAGAGGAAGGAGTAAGACGTATACCTACTTCTCAATTTCTAAGTTCAAAACAGCTCTGATATTGGCCATATCTAAAGAATTACCCACAGGGGCTTACAGTGCCCCGGAAGCCCCAGCTACACGGGTTCACTTCGCTCATCCTAGGTGGACATCTATCTTACGCCTCACAGAGAGGTAGGCTGAACTACAAATTGTTTAGTTTGATTTCAATTCGATGTTTTCAAACAAGAGTTACTTGATGGCGACAATCTGATCTTCAGGTAATATGAGACAACATTAGGTTACATAGTTGGTTGACCCTATGTTCCTAAGAGATCGCTGTGGTGCAATGTGACATATCTAGGGTCAGCAGGGTTATTTGATGGCATCCATTTGGTCTTCAGGTTACAGGAGACACTTGGTTGGCTCCTTGTTCTTAAGAGATCGCTGTGGTGCAATGTAACATATCTAGGGTCAGCAGGGTTATTTGATGGCATCCATTTGGTCTTCAGGTTACAGGAGACACTTGGTTGGCTCCTTGTTCTTAAGAGATCGTTGTGGTGAAATTCTTAGTCCTTCGTGGAATCACTAAAGATAGCAGGGTTACTTGGTAACCCCCCCACTGGTCTTCAGGTAATATAAGACACATAAAGACAGATAGGATGGTGTAACTTAATTGGTTGGTTCAAGGATTTTGAGAATTCAAAAAGATCGTTGTGGTGCAATACCGAGTCCTTCATGGCATCTCTAAGATCAGTAGGGTTACTTGGTAGCACCCATCTGATCTTCAGGTAACACACTTCGAGTCGCTGTGTCTCAAAATGTCACGTAGCCCGGTTCAGCGACTGACTGGTACAAAACTTCCACGTTTTTATAAGTGGCTGTCTCATTTCACCCCTTCCCTTGGACAATTCTTTCACTCTCCAGTGTTATACTGAATATGTATATGAAAAAAATCTTCGAAAGCGAATAGCATTAACCGAACACAGAGGAAGGATTAACTAAGAAGAGAAACTTTTAAAGAAAACAGGTCTTATAAGTCACTCAATAGAAACCACTGGACAACCATGTCTTTTGGCAGCATGGCATGTTTGGGGAAATCAATTACAAAAATTGGAAAGGTGGGTGATCAATGAATAAGTTACTTTTCTCGCTTTTTGTTGGACAGTGATCGATAGAAAAAAGTATTTTTTAAAAACAAGCGGGCACAAACTCAGGGATCAGATAAACATAAACGTACTTTGCAAACTGAACATCACTCTAAAAAGTATTTTTGGGAAATTCTGACATTGAAGTTTTTTTTTGTTTTTTTTTTTTACTTTCATGATAAGGAATGAATATTTGAATATTTAGTCTTCTAGCTCTTCTTATGCGACCCGTTTGCGTGATACATGCACACATACATACATACATACATACATACATACATACATAGACAGCCAGACCAACTTGAAAACTGAAAGAAACTTATGTTGACATTTTTTGATGATGATTCTGGTTGTCGGTTTTTAACAAGACTCAGCATTTTAAAAAATTTTTCACCTGGTCCCAGAAAGCGATCAAACGCTTTAACGAAAAACAGCTGATAGGTATTTATTAGCTACCTCAGATGGACGAATTGTGACACAAGATTAGTTCAATGCGGGGCCCCACCCACGTATCTGGGGATGAGGACAAAAAAATGACCAGTTACCTCGGCCTGTCAGTCCTGACCTAACCCCACTTGGTGCAATGGGGAGATGTGGCTTGAAGGCAAGGTATATATATATATATATATATATATATATATATATATATATATATATATATATATATATATATATATATATATATATATATATATATATATATATATATAACAGAACTAGAAACTACCGTAGCAGATGATTATCATGCAAGAGTCTTCTTTTTTTTTTATCATTTCAGATAATTTATAGATCTACCTCATTTTTTATTATTCAATTACAGAGGAACGGTTTATATTCATTCCGAGTGAAACGTAAGCCAAAAGATTTACCACGGAAAGACGATTTTTCCTGACTACTTGCTTACGTTACCGATTACGATAAGGCAGTCACGTGACCGAACGAATATTTTTCCCACCATTTACTTAGCGGGAGGTGGGGAGGGAATAGAACTCGTGAAAGTGCCGTAAATAGTGTATCCCCCCGCCCTCCATTTCCTGTTATTATCACCATGTTACTGTATTGTAGGTATTTGTTTTCATGGGGCGATGGAGATGTGGGTGTGGCGAAAAATGACCCCCATCAGAAAAAAGACAGGGGTGGAGTGCATCGTCGAGTGAAGGGATGATTTTCAAGGGGAAAAAAATTAAAATGATAGTTATCGATAGCTGTCGTATGCAATCTTGGATTTTACTCCCCCGAAAAAAAAACCCTTTAGAAACTTAGCCTTAACTTGACCATATTGCAAAAAAATGCATCATAAACAGTGATATGATGCTAAGAAAAAGAAGAGGAGGGACGTAGGGCTGCCTGCCCTCAGGACTGGGGTTGAATGAAGGTCGTCAAACCTTCCCCTCCACCGACAATTCTTTTTTGAAATCTAACCAATTTCAGTAACTTTTCGGGATGAGTATTAAGGCATATATATATATATATATATATATATATATATATATATATATATATATATATATATATATATATATATATATGCTCTTCCATAGAAATAGAGCACTCTGGTGGACAGGGAATCTAAACTAAATAAATATATCGCTTAAATTCAGCCTTACTGACCGTGTAATATAGGATATCGACCTTTTGAAGCGAAGGTTTCAATCCTGCCTCGTGGTACTGGATGAGATAATGGAAAGTCTATAGCCACACTGAAGAATTGTAATAAAACGAAACAGCTGTCTGTGGATGACACAATATATATATATATATATATATATATATATATATATATATAAATATATATATATATATATATATATATATATGTGTGTGTGTGTGTGTATGTACATATGTGTGTGTGTGTGTAAGGAGGGAATACCGCCCCTCAAAGTAAAGGAACGCCGTTCCCTGCAGGTCCCCCACGGCACTACATAGCAAAATCATAATGAAACTGACATTGAAAATCAAAAGCCTCTGTTCTGTTTCTGCAGATAATAGAACGTTCCCCCCAGATTGCACGCCTGGGCGATTTCCAGTCGTCAGCCTCGCTGATGTAGTCCAGGGGAAAGCAGAGAGTGATTCATTTGGCTTTCGAAAGGACGTTGAATCTTTAAGGGGCTCCACTTCCCGTCTTGGAATCAGAGTTGTCCTTCTCCTAGACTAGTTGCCTTCCCAAGACCTGGTGGGGAGGGGCAATCTACCGTGCAATCTGCGTCCGCTGGGGTGCAAACAGAATATCTCCACCCCCGGATCAGGACTTCTAACCAAATGGCGTGGGTGTTTGAAATCTTGGAACCTTACAGAGAGATCGCTGATCAAAGGGAAACAATGAAAAGTGACCAGTTGGGATGAGTTACAGCTTAGGCACTCCATATTCTCTCACTTGGGAACCAGCATCCAGATATATTTTCTACCCAGCCCTATATCATTTTGCCCCCATCCAGGAATATAACATTTTGTCCCTCCCTGGAAAAGTGACGCCCATGCCCATAGCTGGGGTGTAGGGAGAAGGGATGAATTCATGTCTATCCCAGGGGCATTAATACTATGTGAAAATCATTGAAAGGATAGCAAGACAGCTGCTCTCCAAGAGAGACACTTTGACAATATGGCCAAGAGACCGATTCCGCATTTTTCCACGTTTCCAAAATTTGAGAGAGGATGTTGTTCTGAAAATCAATGCCATGTAAAATCAGTCGCATAAAAATGGTAAGTATAATTCCAGGATGAATTCTGACTTATTTCGAAGAAAAATATTGATGTTACCAAGAGGTTCTTAAAATCCGAATCTGTGATATGGAATAAATTAAATAACAACAATAAATCAAAGTAGTTGTTCCTCAACAATGCTAATCCTTTTTTTTTAGTTGTTTTTATGCATTGTAAACAAAACCAGAGTAACACGCACACACGCACACACCATACATAATAGTAGTAGTATAAAAAAAATAGGTGATAGTGGCCATAGCAGTTGTAATAACTATAAGAAAACTATTATTAGTAGTAGTTTAGGTGCTGGAAATTTTAAATAGTATTAGTATTAGTATTAGTATTATTATTATCAGTAGTAGTAGTTGTAGTAGTTGGAGAAAGAGGGGAGGAGGAGGAGGGGGAGGAGGTGGAACGTAGGCTTCCATTCGAACTATTTATAACTGTGTGTACTCTGATAGCATCTTTTCTTCTACATGTACCACTGCTTATTGAAGAGTTGGGTTGGGTGAAGAGGGAATATGATGCAAGGAAAGTGGATCTTCGAAGACCTTTCATCACCCAACACCCTTCCTATCTGATCCCACCCTGGCGTGACCATATGGAAGAAGAAGAAGAAGAAGAAGAAGAAGAAGAAGAAGAAGAAGAAGAAGAAGAAGAAGAAGAAGAAGAAGAAGAAGAAATTGAGGAGAAGAAGAAGAAATGGAAGAAGAAGAAGAAATCGAAGAAATCGAAGAGCAAGAAATGGAAGAAGAAGAAGAAGAAGAAGAAATTGAGGAGAAGAAGAAGAAATCGAAGAAGAAGAAATCGAAGAAGAAGAAATCGAAGAAATCGAAGAGCAAGAAATGGAAGAAGAAGAAGAAGAAGAAGAAGAAGAAGAAGAAGAAGAAGAAGAAGAAGAAGAAGAAGAAGAAATGAAGTAGAAACTAAGAAGCTAACAAAGATCTACGAAAAATAACGAGAAGGAGATAACCTACAAGAAGAAACTGAAAAAAAAAAAGAAACAAAGGAGAAATCAAGGAGAAGAACAAGAATAAGAAGAAAGAACAAGATATTGTAGATATAAAAGTAAATTTGTTATTGTAAGACAGTGGGATTGTAACAAATAGACAAGAACGAATACCCGGATACACGCACGTGCACACTTGAACCAATTCTTGAAATTCCGTCTTCAGATCAAGACATGGCCAAAGCACAGAGAAGAATCCCGCTTCTTCATCCACTAAACGAACGTTCACACTTGAAAATAGATATCCAATTGAACGTGGGGAAATCACACCAAACATGTGTTGTTATGTAATCGAGGGTCAATTTACTAAACAACACGAAAGCACCCAGAGAAAGAGAGCATGCCTCTGCCAACACTACTGTCACTGAAACAGGAGGAAAATCAGTTCATAGATAATTAAGATGTACGATAGGGGGCGTAACAGTAGAAATTTTTGGGATCCACCCAAAAAATTATTCAATTTCTACTTAGTCTATGACCCACACTTCCTCCAAGGTTACTTGAAATTCATTGAGAACTCATGGAGATATTGTGTAGACAGACAAATAGACAGGTAGACAAACTAACGCTCAAGCAGACAGAGACACGAGTGAATGAATATAATCTGCTTTGCTCGAAGATGTGTCATTTGTTGTGCCATGTCAGATACAGTAGGTTGTTGATGTTTAATCGGAGTGCAGAGATTTCCCACACTCGTGTATTCTTCTGAGTGAATCGAATTTTTAAGAGCAACTTTTCAGACAAAAAATAGCTGGAGTCGATCCATAGATGGGTAATAATAGTTTTGCGCAACTCTCCCTCTTCATAATCCAAGTCAAGCGCTGATCATGACTTCAGACCTTACTGCATCGCTCAGAACTAAAGTCATGGTAATCTTCGAATACGAAGGACAGAGATCACCAATAGTTTTGTTAGGATGAAACACATGACTAAAAAGAACGTGCAAAAAAACAACTCTGAGCTCCAGACAAAAATAAAAGATATTGGCATCTTGAAAAAGAAACTACTGTATTTCAATAATTTTCAACACAATAAAAACATTCTACTCTGAGAAAATTAACAAGGAAAAGGATTTTTTTAATCTCGTAACCCCAATTCAAGTTCGTCAGGTCAGCAATGATAAATTCATCTCAGGTGTATTAAGGGCATGATAGCTTGACAGAGCCCATCCTTCTTCGGGGTCGCTGTTGGAATCAGAGTTGCCCATCTCCTAGACCGATTGCAAACCGTTGCTAGAGAGTCCAGTCTGTCCTACTACCCATCCGTAGCTGTATAGGGGTTGCAGGGTACATGCCTTTCTCCAGGGCATCAGGGCGAAGTGAACACATATTGACCAAGCCAGAGTTTGAACTCAATTTACCGATTCCAGTCTCCATGCCGTTCGTCAGTCAGCAACGTTGGTTACAATTCCGAATAATTATAGAACCAAAAAATATTGATTAATTTTGCTGGCACACATTTGTGCACTTTATACGAAACCCCTGCACGCACACACTTGCATGTACGCACACACAAACATAATCACACGCACACACATGCTCACACAGACACAGATGCACACGTACGCACGCATACACAAACCGACATACACGTCCCCCCCTCCCCAAGTATCTCTATCTTCTGCCTCGCTGCTATGTACATGGATCCCATAAGACTTGGAGAAAGAAGAATCAAGGGAGGTACAATAGAAACAACTTGAAATATTCAATGGAAGAGGAAATATTCCGGATGATAGATTTTTTTTTTTCACTATAAATACAAAAAAAAAACAAACAACAGCAACACATACGGAAAAGGCTCTGCAAAAAGAACACAAGAAAGAACTTCTCTCAAAGAACTATCAATAATTCGAACACCCCAGAGGATTATGACCCACATATCCGGGAAATAAGCCCAGTTAACAACTCCAGTAGAAACCATTATCAAAGAGTCAACGAAGAAAATAAGTCTTAACAGAAAATAGACTAGCGAAGAAATCCTTTTAATATTCTTGAAAATAATGACTAAAATTAAGTGCCGAGGCGAGCTATGAGCATCAAAATGCACATAATTTACTCCCTATAGTTTCACGTGGCTTCGTGTTTCTTTCTCTGTAAACATCGTTCGCTCTTATAGGATTCTTCAAATTCTTTTGATCGCAACCCAGTTCAACGTTATGCAATAACATCACGATTCACTGACATATATCATATACAAATGCATCGCACTAGCACTTTCATCTTGCTTAAACTAAATCATATGATGAATAATTCGTGATGTATGGAGTATACATACGTAATATATCATTTAATTCAGATACACGTAAATAGAATAAACAATTACAGAAAATGGGACTGCTGCAGGAATCGGATCTGCCACCAAAAGGTAACCACTTAAACGTAGCGATGCAACTTACCATTGTGCTAAACAGCCCGCCGGTAATGCAAAGGTTTGTTTAGCACATTGTTAAGTGCATCGCTAGCGGAATCCTCTTCGCCGGTTTTGTAGAGGTCAAATAGATGTTTTCAACCCAAATTCTCATCTCGTATATTCTCGGTCTTTTTCGTCTTTTTCGTCTCTTTCAACGCAACAGTATGTATTGGCCCGACAGAATGAATTATCTGCGTTACCGGCGGTAATGGTAAGTGCATTGCTACTTTGAAGCGGCTACCTAACGGTGGCAGGTTCGATTCTCTCAGCAGCCCCATTTTCTTTAATTGTTTATTCTATTTACATGCGTACATAAAATGCTCATATTCTCTCTCTAATTGAACCTCAGTTTTCGTTTTTCAATCATACCAAGGCTACTATAACTATCTGCACATATGATAATTAGCAAAGTGTAGATGTCTTCTGTCACGCTAAGAGACAGTTGCTGACGTGGTAAAATGAAATTACGACCCAATAATGGATGGGAACCCGTACTTCGAAGAACCTTGCTCTAATACCCTTGTTTGCCCTGTAGAAAGTGGCTGTGCTGATAACGCCAACAACCCAGCACCCCTGCCCCCTTTTGCTAGACAAATTATCAAATAATCTAAACCAGATGACTGTTGTCACCTGTCCAAACTATCTTGGTATGTCTAATGTGTTGACACAGTCAGCAATGTTGGGGTGAGTTCCCTAAATTTCGCAAACATATGAGACAATTCAAAAGTCTTCTTAATGTTATTTTCATCATCATCATCATCATCATCATCAATCTCTTAACGTCCGTCGTTGGACATAGACCTTCCCCAGGATTCGCCACACTACTCTACCGTGGGCGTTGCCGAGCCAGTACTATCTGAATTAGTCTGGCTCGTCTCTGCATCTAATACTCTATCGGCCTCGGTTCCGCATGTGATTTCTGGGGATCCATGTCGTGAGTCGCAATATCCATCAGTTGCCTGCCATTCTTGCAGCATGACCAGCCCATTGCCATTTGAGTTTTTTAAGTTGGTGAAGTCCATGATTATATGTATATGGACGGTGCATGAACATTGCTAAAAACAGAAGAGTATTAGCACAGCGTGTGTGTGTGTGTGTGTGTGTGTGAGAGTGCCGACACATGCATGCCCAATGTAGAATAGAAACGGGCTATAGTAATAATAACTCGATCGCCGTCCCCACCTTCCAATGACAGATTTTTCTAAAAGAAGAGAGGGAAAATTTGAGAGAGAGGGAGAGAGAGAGAGAGAGAGAGATGAAATGTAGACTGAGCAGTAAGAGAGAATAGAAAATTTTACTCTTTAACTAAAAAAAGCAATTTAAGAAATACATATCATAGATGTGCAAGCAAAAACAGCAAAAATGTTATTCACTCTGAAACTTTTGCTGCTTTCTGAGAGAAGAAGCCAAAGCACTATTTTTACATAATAAATTTAAGGAAACTTTTTTTATCACTTTTATACAATATATTTAGTCAAGACAAATGGTTTTATATTAGTTAATCCGTATAGAAAAATCATGGATATACAGGAAAGCCTCGATATAACGAATTTTGGCTTTAACGAACTCGTGGATACATCTGAACTGACTTCGGATATACCACATTTTTTTTTTTTTCAAGAAATTTAATTTTATCAATTCTGCAATTTCAAATATTTTTAAACAAAATCCAAAGGTAACCAAACTGGGTTTGTCTAACGGTGTTCATTAAATGCAGTGAACTATTGAACTTACTTTTTTTTTCACTGAACGAGGGACAACCATCGGGTATAACAGTATTTCAGCTTTAACGACAAATCCCACACCATTAGTTCATTATGGCGAGGGTTCACTGTTCTATAATAAGATTTTTTTAAAGGAAAGAAACCATCGAACAATCAGTTGCAAATGGTGAGTAGGAGATATAAGATTATGTATCTCACAAATATCCAAAATGCTTCCAGACAAAGGATATCTATAATCTTAATCGTGATCTCTGGGGAGCTGTCGGAAGATATGGATAAAAAAGGAAAAGAATTAAAATCATGAAAAAAAGATCAGGTAATTAATTTGATCAAATTTGGCTAGAAGAGTCTCTCTCTCTCTCTCTCTCTCTCTCTCTCTCATACACACTTTCTCTCTCTCTAATACACATATATACATATATATATATATACGCATTTTTCCGACTTTCGTCAGTGATGCCTCATAAATTTCAGATCTAAAATGTATTTTAGTGACTCAAATACTTTCGGCATAATTTTCACTGATCAGTAATAACTAAATGATTCTAGTATAATTTCGATTGCCTTTTGAACAATAAATTTTTAGCTCAAATGCAGAGGCGTTTTCTAACCAAGTTATAATTAAATACATTTTCCATAAGTTCATGTCAGTTGAACAAAAATTTTGAAAAAAAAACCCCACAAGATTTCGATTCCATTGGCAGAAAGTTAAAAGTTAAAATTGCTTTCTACTACGTCCGCATGTTACTTATTAAAACACAGAGATAAACGCTGTCTTTACTGCCTTTTCGATCAGTCATGGCCGAATGCGTATCAAAGGATTAAAATTCTCTTCATGATTCGTACCTTTTTTTCTGATCCAATGTGGTTGACCCATGAATAATCCAGACGTTTGCACCGTAAAGCTCTTGCGCCTGATAGTAACTAAACGCTTTCTTGTCCAATAATTGCCGGTTATATAAAGGCCTATTGTACTAAATATAAATGTTTTATATATCGTCCCGAAGCTTGTTTTTTCTTAGCTTGTAAACTTGCTTTCATGTGCATGGCCTTCTTACCACTGCCACTTGATAACTCATTGCAATAATGCTTTGAGTTGCGAATATCTATGAATATCTTTCCATCTTACTGATATTTCGTCAGAGGCGTAGCTGGAATGGGAGATGAAAATACAGCCGCCCCCTAACGGAGCGAGGCAGGGAGCTAAAAGATTCATAAATAGTATTTCACATACTGCATTTCTATAAACAAATCTTACTGAATGTTGGAGGGATGCGTTCAAGGAGTAAAGCTTTCAGGACCCCAATTCTCTAGCTACGCCTCTTTATGCCATTAATAACTATGCTTATCAATTCTTCCGTTGGCAGATATTGTGGTCATTGTAATATTGACTTGTATTGCCTTTTTTTCTTCATGTTATCTACTTAGATTAATCTGCATGTAAAATACATCACATTTGTTCTGCATTCGTTGAATTTTTAACTATTTTTGTCAAACTCCCAGAGAGTTGACTTTATTATCCTGAATTCGTCAGACTTTTTAATTTAAGACATGAATAAAATTCAAGACATGAATAAAAGGGAGAGGGGGAAAGGAAGAATGATGCCATGACGTCATGTCGTGTCAACTTGCGTTCAAGAGTTCACGGTAGTTTTTTGGTAAACATTGAATTTTTGCCGTGAAAGATATTATCATGGCCTACTACTGAGTTTTGACTTCATTTTTGTTTGTCACGATGGCAATGCCATCATCAAAACCAGTGACGTCATGATTGCTCGAATGAGAATTACGTACGCAAAAACTGATGGCGTATTAACTCTTTTAACTCAAGTCGACTTGTTTTATTACATGAACTGCTAACAAAGGAGTTGAAATAGTTTTGGAGTAATATTATACGGAGAAATTAATTCTTTTTTGTTTACTTTTAAGATTTCCATGAAGCGAGGGAGTTTGACCCTAGTACAGCCAAGCTTGTTAAATATGTGATGTTACTGAAATATGATCGACACTTTGTTTACTTATTCATTGGCTCCCTTACATTTTAGACGAATCCAAAACAACAGTTAATGGAAAGTCTCTTTGTCCTTTATAGCTTGAGGCTTCTATCACAGACGCATGAACAACCTTCAATATCCTTCAACAATATCTATCTTATTACTTATGAGCACGCACATACACACCTGTTGTTGACATATTGATGATTATTATTCAATAGCTTTTGTGGCATACATTTGTGCATCATGAAGATTTTGCTCAATAACGGTGGCAATATGTCTGCGTAAAGAAACAGAATTTCAACAAAATTTGTTTGCGATTATGGCAGCGTTATATACATGGGATTTTCCAGATTGTTGTCATTATCTTGATTCCCCTTTCGAATACAACGTTTCAGCCGTTTATACCCTCCTTTTTTTTCTGTAATGTGGATTGTAATTCTTCGCTGTGTAGGGCTTGATTTAAACCTTAAAAAAACGCCCTTTTAATACAAAAAAATAACTGTTTATGAATATAAGGTTAGGGCGGTAGAAGGATTGATTTGTGCGAAATTTCACATGGGTTTACCCGAATTACACTGATTTGCCTGAAACTTTACACTGTTTTGTCTGAATGGGGAGGGGGCTGTTTCCTACCGCCCCTTTATTCGTACGCCCATGTTTATGACCCAGGAACCCTCCCGACCGAAAATAAAAAGCGGAACGAGGACATTCTGCTCTGACGCTTCCGAGGGGCTCCTCGTCAAAACATTCAAGTCCCCCCTCTCAATACCCCCCTCTTGAAGAAGGCCGTAAGATACAACGACACCTATTTATATTAATGATTTCTCAAGTGAAAAAAAATTTCAGACAACAGCAAAACACTAACTTTTGTATTGTGGAACAAAAACTTGTTTTCTCAGATCATATACACCTGACCAGGACTGAAGAATGGACTGAGCGAAACGTTGTGTTGGCAACATCCAGTAACGGGTAAAGGTTTTGGCTCTTTTCTCAAATCATACATCTGACTCGGGCTGAAGAATGGACCAGGTAAAAGGTCATTTTGGTTACATCAAGTATGGGTAAAAGTTTTGGCTCTTTTCTCAAACTGTAAACCTGAACAGGGTTGAAAAATGGACTGGGCGGAACATAGCGTTGGCAATATCAACTACGGGTAAAAGATATTGGAAGATTAACATTCGAGACACAGACAGAAGAGAGTAAACACTGTTTTGCTTCTTTGGGTTATTATCAGTGCATAACGTATAGAGGTTGATAACCATGGACTTTTATAAAAGAAAAGAAAAGTGGGGAAGGGTGGTGTCGAAGAGTTAAAAGCTGTGCCTATGAGAGTCACGTGCCTCGGGTACGTTGTACCCGAGCCTGAGTAGTCAAAGGGGGTGGGCACTAGTAGCCAAACGAGCTCAAAACAGGACGCCTAACGGAGAAGGGAAAGGAACCCGAAAGAAACCTTGTTCTCCTTGATAAAATTCCTCTCAAAGGCCCAGGTTAAAGATAGAACGATAAAAAAAAAATTCCTTCGAAAGCAAAAACGAAAAGATAAAAAGAAACAGGGGAAACCAACCTTCAGATGTTGATAAATATAAAGATGGCATGATTACTGATGTCCGATCAACATGTAAAATAAAACCAAGAGTGAATTGTTATCCAAGAGTTTAGGGTAGATTTCCCAAAGTGTCGCCAGAATCTGAAACAGAAAAAAAAATACAGGTTTGGTTAGTTACTCAAAAGAAACCGCCATACGACCAACGTCTTTTAAAAGCATGTCGTGTTCGGAATGATCAATGGATAAGTTACTCCTTTCGTTGGATAGTGATCACTGGAGAAAAGGCTGAATTTTCAAAAGAAAACAAACGTAAATGCTGCTAGACACAAACTAAGAGATCCATTCGGCATACATTTTCAATGCTAATTGAACCCCCATCTGAAAACCTATTTGGGAGAGGGTTTTTGGAAAAAAAAACATAACTATTAGTAAATATTGAAAATGTGACCTCTCCCCCAAGCTTCATTGGTGCAGCCAGCCAGCCGAACCACCTTGAAAACTGAAACAAACTTTGTCAGTGTTGGTGACAGTATCGGTTGATGGTTTCTAATAAACTGAACATAAAATCTTGCCCTGAAGCAATCAAAAAGAAAAGCTATTGAAGAATAGTTTTTTGATGAGTCCGGGGGGTATACCCCCCACTCCAGAAAATTTTGAAAATGACGTGTCCAAAATTAGTTTGAATCGCGTTTCAGGGCATATCAGCTACTGAAATTAACTTATTATAAAATGCGTGAAAAAATTTCTTTAGTGCGTGTGAGTATAAGAACGTATCAAAATGCGTGTGTCTCTCGCAGGATGCGTGAGACTTGGAAGGTATGAATTGCAGATGCTCTCTTTTCTACTCTCACTGTAATCCGTAAGGGAATCTGCTGCTCTTTTAAACATTTTCACGGTTTCTAAAGTAAAAAAATCACAAAACCGGCCTTGTTAGTCACGAAAAAGAAACCATCACGTGGCCATATTGGTATTGGGGGTAGGGTTAATTAAACGTTGGACGAAAGAGTGATCAATGAATTGGTAACTTCTCTCACATTTTGTTGGACAGTGATCACTGGAAAAAAAGTCTGAATTTATAAAACCAAACAAGTGTGAATGCTGCCGGACACAAACTGCAGGACCGATTTAACATGAGCTTACACAGCCAATTGAACCTAAAAAAACAATTTAGGGTTGGGTTTTTTTTTCGAGAAATAAGGAGTGACTGTATAAATTTTCAGCCTTGTAGCCCCATTGATGCGGTCTGTATGCGTGATACATATATAACCAGCCAGCCAGACACGCTTAAAAATGAAGAAACCTATGATGACAGTTTTGGTGAGAGTTTTGTTGACGGTTTCTTAAAATACCCCAAACTCGCCATTACAGTCAATAACTGAACAACCGTAGCATCAAATTTTGATGTCATGTAAAGAAAATCCACCGAATAAGAAATCTAGAAATCTAGATAATCAAGATGTCATTTTTAAACCCGTCAAAATAAGTAATCGGAAATCTTTTTTTTTCCCAAAAATCAAGAAAATATTTTTGAAGGGGTTTAGTAGAACATTGATGCTAATTTTCTAGTCTGTAGACAGAATGGTAGGGCCAGGAGCACACATAAACTAATATACAAACACATGCAAATATTTTTTTTTGAAAAGCAAAAGAGCCTTCGCCATATTTGATGGCTGTGGTTGTTCGATATCCTTGAGCATCAGAGGCACGTCTGACTAGATGGAGTACTGAGATACAACCGCGTGGAATAGTTTGAGTACAATGCAGTCTCGAGATTATAACTTCTGTTGTGCTCTACAAGGCCTGATACAGCTCAGTGGAAGTAAACAAGAACGTTGAGCGTTGGTCGAGTCAGATCATGTTTCGGCCCAATCGCGTGTTTTGGTCTCCAGACAACATGAATGACAAAACTGTCTATTGGTTTTCAGAGCCTTTCTTTTTTTTTTTCAGGATTTCGGATAAGTGATTATGTAACTGCAATTTTTAATGGAAACTCCCACAGATTTCTTATGATTTTGAGAAAGAAAAAAAGCAAAATGATCCTTCACGATCCCAAACATTGTTTTCAAAAATTAAACACTCAACCATCTAGAATGAACCCAACTGGAAAAGTATTTACAACCTACAGACGATCGAAAAACATGACTGCTAGTAGTGAGTGTCCTTACGCTGGCCACGGTGATAGTCACCCGATCCGGACTTCACGTATTACAAGTCTTTCCTCGTCTCAGAGTTCTTCGATGTTTTTACAGCATGTGAAAATAGACAAAGGGAACAAGCACCAGAAGTGATGTAACTCACTACTTCACCATACACCTTTTTACCGATAAATGAGGGGGGTTCGGATTCATGCCTTTCCCAAGGGCATTAGTACCGGTCTCAGTCTCGGTTGGAATTCGAACTCGTCTCACCCAGTCCATTTTGGGTGCTGTAAATTGATCGGCTTCTAAAAACATGATTGGAAAACGAATGCGTTTCTTATCTGAAAGTCAAGGATTTATTGCCACCTTAAACCTGATATGACATCGTCATTCACAAACTCTTATTAACTGGCATGAATGCATCGGAATGTGTTCACAGCACACGTATACACATAGATGCTCGTACACACACTACACAAGCACACAAGCGTGTGCGTGCAAACAAATACGACACACGAACATATACACATGCGAATACAGGCATATGCACCCAACAGGAGGTATTTATCGAAAACCAATCGGTCGAGATAATGTTGAATTTAACCAACTGCCTCGCTAGAAGCACCATGTTATTCCATCACGTCATTTACTTGACCCTAAAAGCCTATGGACGTACGTGACCCAACGACATGACCCCTAAATTATGCACGAGGGAATAGTCCAGAGCAGCTGGCACGTATCAGATTACCGATTAATCTAACAAAGCCTTTGACGGTCCCGAGATTAACTTGAAGACTTAGATCTTCTAATCGCCGAGCTCGCTCATAGAAGGATTAGGATTCCCTTGGTGAAGATGCGTGCGAATAAGAAACTTAATTTGCCAAGAAGCTCTTCATTATGTTATCAGATAATTGCCGCTGTTTCTCAGCATACGGAGATGATCTTTCCCCCGGAGATTTCCTTTCAGGTCAGACCTTCATTGAATGCGTGAATAAACCTTTGTTTCTGCAGATCCCGATGTAAAGTTGGCTGTGGTCGTGTATAATTACTTACGATAAGACAGTCGAAGATATACTTTCAGTAAGCATGCACATCGATTGCACAGATATATTTACGGGGAAACCGACAACTGACGAAAGAAAATCCAGCCAAACTCGTAAATAAGTTAATTTTTATGGTCAAAATATATGTGCAACAAGTCAAAACGATTGGGGGAAAATCTGATATAAAAATCTTTTGTGTACACCTTAGAAAACTGGAGATGTTTTTGAAAATGTTGCTACAATTTAAACAAAAAATAGGCATAATTTGCATTAAAAGATTTTGATCAGTATGAAAACTCTTTGGGGGTCTGCATATATTTTTGGAGATCATTAAGGGGTCCGTGGGGAAGAAAAATATGAGAACCACTGATATGAGTTGGCCCTGAACCCCAAAACAAATAATACAAAGTAATCATAAATTGATCATAGAATACATTAAAAAAAAACTCTAATGGCAATGGGCTGGCCATGTCACAAGAATAGCACACACACAGACACACACGCGCGCGCGCACTGTACAAATACTCTTCTATTTTTAGCAGTATTCACGCACCGTCCATGTACTCATGGACTTCGCCCATTTGAAAAACTCAAATGACAATGGGCTGGCCATGTTGTAAGAATGGAAGACAACCGATAGACATCATGACTCACGACATGAATCCCTGGAAATCACATGCGCAACCGAGACCGGCAGCGTATTAGATGGAGAGACGAGGTTGACGAATTCGGATAGTACTGGCGCTGCGACACCCAGTAGAGAAGTGTGGCTAATCCTGGGGAAGGTCTATGTCCAATGCCGGACGTTAAACGACTGATGATGATGATGATGAAGATGATGATGATGATGATGATGATGATGATGATGATGATTCATAAATCATAAATTAATTTCAGAAACAAAAAAATATTGCACCTAATATACTCATAAGTACAATGTCGTCTGTCTTATTCTTTATAACTTTTTTGCTGATTAGTTCTGTGGTAAATTCCTTTGATTAATTTTTTCACTTCACTCTCTTGTCAATTCTAGTGCTAAGAATCTACGACTCAAATTTAAGTGAAAATGCCGGATCACAAATCATTTCTTATCTCTGGTGTTTTTTTTTTTTTTTTTTTTTCTCTTCATGCATTTCATTGTGAAAATGTATTTTTTCACCTGACCCCGACCTCCACTGCTCAAAATCCTGGATTCGCCGCTTATCTATGCTTCTAAAAAGTCAATAGACAGGAAATCTTTCTTTTGGTGCCTGAAATCCTTTCTTCTTGATTCACGTCTTTCAGTTTCTGTGAATGGTATGAATGCCATTTTAGGCTCGAAGATGGATCTTGGAAAACCAAGTTACGTCGGAGTCAATCAATTCCATAGGAAGATGTTGCTTCTTGTGGCCCCTCTGAACTTGCAGAGCGGTGGGTCCAAAGCACGAGAAGCAAAATGTGCGTAATTTTTTGAAAACTTTTATACGAAGGTAAGTGGTGATTAATTAAAGACTCTACGATGAGGGTTATTCATTGGAAGCAGTAATTATTTTCGGTAATAAATGATATGTTTACTTCACTTCTCGTTGCTTCTCTTTCCTTCTTCTAACAAGAAGGAAAGGGAAATGTAGCTTTTTAAAATCTTTTTTTTTCAATGAGGTTTGTGTTGATTGATGAAATCATTTGAGGCCAGGGTTATTCATTGATTAGAGCAATTGTCACTGATAATAAATGATATCTTTCCCTCGCTTCTTGTTGCATCTGGTAGCTCCTTAAACAAGAAACAAGGGGATTTAAACAAGCTTTTATGGAGAGGTTCGTGTTGATTAATGAAATGATATAGGGTTAATGGTATTCATTAATTAGAGCAATTGTTACTGGTAATAAATGATATCTTTGCTTCGTTTTTTTGCTGCTTCTCATTGCCTCTCGCATTTTACCCCCTGCTGGGGGCTATTTGGGAAGAGCGATAAAAGATTCACAGTACATATGTACAAGGACCGAAACTTTCATACAAAGACTTTCTAGACATACAAAGATGTTTTGCATCACATTGTAGGAGGGAATCGGATTAGTGATTCCCAAACAGAGGCCTTTTGGCACACAGGGGGGGGGAGAATCCGAGGGTAGCAATTTTGACCAGGGGAGGATTAAATTGTCCCAATGATTACCAGTGTAAAAGTGCAATGGTGGGAAAAATACTAAATGACAATTATAACTGGTCTGATTACACACTCAAGAGAAATCGTCATGTGGCCAACGTCTTTTGGCAGCATGTTATGTTAGGTGTGATCAATGAAAAAAATCGGAAAAAGGGTTGATCAATGAATAAGGTACTTCTCTCGTCTTTCGTTGACCACTGAAAAAAGTCTGAATAGACAGCAAGCGTGAACGCAGCCGGACGCTAACAAAACAATTTAGCATAAACTTACATTGTAAATTGAACCCAACCCTAAAAATCTATTGGGGGAATTGAAAAAATAATAATTATAGAATAATAAGCATAATCTGGAGTAAATGTTTGAAATTTTAAGCCCGCCTGAGCGCGTGATATGTACATAGCTATCCAGCTAGCCAAACCAACATAGAAGCTGAAGAAACATACGTTGACAGTTTTAGTTGACGGTTACTAATAGAGGAGGAATTGAGAAATTGATTGCAAGGGGAGGAACGTAACCCAGAACCCCGAGAACAACTGGCGTAAACGGACACTGGAAATTGAACCCCGACATTTCTGAAGAAATGCTATTACCTTAATGAGCAATTAATTCAGAATTAATGAAGACGGGATTAGGTTGCAGTTGCTTGGAGAAGGGCGAGCATAAGATTAGGTCTCTTTGCAATATTAACAGCATCTCGCCTTAGCTTTAGATGTCGACACGAGGACGTCAGTCGGTATTCTGGAAACAAGGACAGGAGAAGATGGAATATTGGCGCTCGTTTGGATTGGTATAGCTAATGTAATCAATGAGCATTACCACGGTCCAACAGTTAGATGTCGATGTAATAGAACATTTTTTTGGGGGGGGGTAGGACCTACATTACGGACGGGATTTTTAGTTAGATGCAGGGTGAGATGAAGTTATTTTGTGCCTCGTTATGTAGAATTCTAACCAAATGTTCCCCTCCAAATACTTCTGCTAGAATTTTGTTAACGACTCGAATTTTGCGCATAGTTTTTGATTAAAACTACGAATCAATCGACCAACAAAGAACCAAGTGAGACCCTTTACGTTCAATGTTTATTCATCTATAAAAGATAGTTTGGTTCTCTCATTAATAATCCTTCTAATCATGCTTCCGTGTGCGTTGTCATGTTCTTCACAAACAGTGAAAAGCTACTTTCCATCTTGCTGCTTGAAATAAGCATCTAAGGCTCTGCTCAATCAAGGGTTGAGCTCCGACGAGAATTGATCTATTTTCAACAATAATGGATAATTCGTGCTCCCCCACCCCAGCGAAGTCACAGTGTGACCATGCTTTCCCGCAACCTGGATGGATTTATACAATTAAACAAACGCAAACAATGAGTTACATTAGTTACAGTCTATTATGATGTAATGACACCTGACTCCAATTTTTAATGAAGGTATTCGATAACATGAGCTTTTGTGAGGGTAAGGTTGTGGCTTATGCGTAGGTGCTGTGAGGTGTAAAGGTTATGTTCAATGGGCAAGAGAAATGCATTGCTTCTCAACTCTTTGTAGCGGGCTAGACAGCAAGCGAATAACTAGATTGTGACTAATACAAAATAAGGGTCCAGTTTAGCATCATACTCACATTGTAAATAGACCTACAAGCTAAAAACTTTGGAAGTTTTAGAATCAGTACGCACATAAAATTACATGGGGATATCTTGCGTGGTTTCTGATTTATATTGTCACATACATACAGACAGGCAGATATTATGAATTATAGCAGAATGCTTTTAAAGCAGCGAACATAAATACTGATACATGCTGAGAGAAAATTTCTCTAAATCATATTGTAAGAGAGGGGAAGAATAGAGAGATATGAGGCAACCCCAGATGAACCTCACTACTTCATTAATTGACGTATAAGTGCTGTCAATAGAACAGTTTGAAATTTCCTTGCTTGACTGTCGACGAAGTGTCTGGATTCGTGCATATGACAAGAAGGTCAGAGGCGAAGGAAACGATGCGGATGATCGTATTTAGCAAGGTTTCTGGGCGCCATGGATTGTTTTACGATCGTTACTTGCGATTGTCAGATTTATTTTTGCCTATCCTGACATATATCTTACATTATAAAGGCCCGATTCTGCCTGTTTGTTTGTTGGTTGGTTTCTGTCCGCAATAACAAACAGACTTTTTAGTGATCACAGCACAACGAGAGGAGTAAGAAATTCATTGATCACCCCTTTTTTCCAATTGAGCAACACCAACATGGTCAGCTGCCAAAAGACGGTGGTTGCTTGATGGTTTCTACTGGATGATAAGTCAGAACTATCTATCTATCTATCTATCTATCTATCTATCTATCTATCTATCTGTCTGTCTGTCTGTTTATATCTATCTATCTATCTATCTATCTATGTTCATATCTATCTATCTATCTATCTGAATTGATTCCTTTCTATCTATCTATCTATCGATCGATCTATCCCAGAGCCCTAATATCGTGGCCTCACGCCAGACTTGGTTAAGCTTAGCAAACATCTTCAAATAGACGGAGATTGAAAAAGAGCAAGAGTAGGGAAGAGAATGAGTGGTTAATAAAGAGAGATGGACAAGGGAAAGAGGAGGAGAAAAGAGGAATGAGAAATCAGTGGAGCAAGATCTTGAAGAGAGAGGGGTTGATCAATTGAGAGAGGAGAGAAAGGAATTGAGACGGAGAGAGAGAGAGAGGGAGAGAGAGGCAAATGAGCTGAGAGGGAAAAAGATAGGTGAAGAATGAGGTTCAGATAGTGGATGAAGGAAAAAGAATCGGAATCTGGAAATAGCAAAAAAGAAAAGGAATCTGGAAAGATGGGATGTATAAAGTAATATCAAACAAACAGAGAAGCATTTATTTGCAAGCAAACAAAAAAAAAAAAGGTTTACTAACAAAATGGCTGCTTCTTGGCTATGGCCACTGACACCCTACCCCACACACCTAGACCAAATGCCTAATGGATGAAAGAGAAAGAATGAATTAATTATACATCTTCGGCCAAAATTAATCTCATCCCCTGTGGAGATTGGAACTATAAACACAGGTGAGTCTGTTTTATGGAGGAAGAATGGTTCTGCGAGAATTCCATGGGAATTGGGCCAAACACCAAATCCCAGTATCTTCATCCTGACATTTCTAGGTCGATAGAGGATTTTTTTTTCAAAATCGGCATAAGCACAGCAGCCGTTGTCTGATGCCTTGACAAGGGATTTTGCCTATTGCCATCGTGTGGAATCGAGCACCATTTTCAGAGTGGGTGACTCAGTACATGCATTATTTGAATAAACAATATCATGACCCATATAAAAAATGCATACTCTTTATTTGTATTGTTGGGAATCTTCTTTGTGTGTTAAGCATAAATTCACTCTAATGGATCTGGTTCTTGGGTAAACCTTTGGGATGAGCAATATCAAAAAGTAGAAACAAAGTAAAGAAGTACATTTACACTGGCTATGATATTAGCTGTCCCTGCTCGGTATTCAAACATCATGTTTCTCAGTTTCGGCACAATTTCTATAGTTCTTTGGGATTTGCGATATATGAAGTAGACTTAGAGACGACAAGTACCAAAAGTGGTGTAATCAGTTATTCTACATATAGCTGAGAGGGATGGATTCATGCCTTTCCCAAGCTTATTATCTATGCTCCTAATCCTTTGACCACCAGCCCTTACTAATTTTAACATATAAGGAGCTTATATACAAATTTTTCTGTTTATTCATTTGTTTGTTTGTTTGTTTGCGCTCAAAGGGGATGATCTCATTGGTTGATTTACTCTCTTTTTTTTTCCTCAACAATAAAAATTACATTACAGAAACTCTTAAGATTTCATGTCTGATCATCACACACTTAAATAGCTTGGAATATGTTGAGAATTTGCAAAAACTTTGAATTATTAAAAATAAATTACCCAATAAAATAAGTAAAGTGCTGATCCATACATATATAAACCCATCATTTCTGACAAGTACATTTTAGTACTAAAAAAGGGCCGTTGAATGATATGTCCAAAGATGTAGCTGATTAAACAGACTGTGATGTAGCCAGTGAAAGCTGTACGATATGTCTTACTCAGAGTAAAAGACCAAAGAATATGAGCAAGATCAAGAGCCTTGTGGCTCCTTAGGAACCTCCCCAATCCACTGTGGAGCAATGGAAGCTGACCATAATGCAGGCAGGGGCAGCCATGGATGGGCTGGTCTATGAATGGCCCCTGTTCTGTTTCTACAGACAATGAAGAGAGATGGAGTCATGTTTTTCCGGAAGGGTATTAGCGCAAAGTGAACATAAACAGTTCCGACTGGAGTTTGAACTCAAGTCACTGATTCCATTGTCTGCACCATCAGTGCAAGCCAAAGACAGACCAGCATGGAGGAGGACTCTAGATTCTTCTACCCTTAGGTTCTCCTAACAATGCCAAGGAAACTAAATTGAATTGAACTGGTGTAGCTTTTGCCCCGGTGTGACCCCTTATGATGATTTTGATGCTGGCCAAGGGAAATTGTCAGAGGTTAAAAGAGGTCATCTAGAGATGATCGAGAAATGCTAAAGTTGCTGCTTATCATTGTACGTACTAAGCATGCCAGTCTTCTGTATTACTCTTTAAAAATATACAATTTCAAAGAGAACAAATAAATCCCTATATGCCTATAGGCCTACATTTAGTCTTCTGTAAAAAAATTGCCATTGAAAGAGAGTGGATCGAATTACGCATGAACACTTTCAAGATGATAAGAAACATATTTTGAGTTATTTTTACTCGTAAGTCCGTATTGCCATACTAATATACTTCCATTCACCCTATATTTTTAATTATACCGAAATCGGTTGAAAAATCTGACTTGAATGAGCCGAGGGATATTTTTTTTCAAAAACGATCTTGTTATATTAATTAGATCAAGAGTTGAAATGTATAAAAATATTTTGGCAAAATTATCACATTGTACGATACAACGAAATGAAGAGGTGTGTAACGGTTACTGGCATGAAAACTGGAATTGGTAGACTAAGTTTGAATTTCGGCCAAGACTGTTTACATTCTCATTGCACTAGTGCCCTCAGGAAAGGAAAGTATCCACTTCTACCCCCTCCCCAGTTATGAGTAAATGGTTGGGCAGTTGGAGCCCTTTAGTACAGTTAGTCAGTCCATTTTAGTAGAAGGTTACTTAGAAAAAAAAAACTAAGGCCTGGTTGTTGCCATAGCTGGTCCCAAGCCTGGATAAAAGAAGGAGGATTGTGCGTGTGGTTAGCAACTCTACACTGTGAAAAACCTACTTACAACTGAAAGTACAGCATGGTAATCACAACCCTATGCTCTACAAGGAGTTTACAGATATAAGTAAACTGATAACATTATAAGTAACCTGATAATACTATAAGTAACCTGATCATCATAGCCCCATAAATGACCTGGCAAACTAACCAGTTTAGTGGACTTCAGATTTTCCTCTCTTTGTTATGTGTGTGTGTATGTGTGTGTGTGTGTGTCCGGGCACTCTTGGTCACATTTTTGGGGCTACAATCTTGAAAATTTGCATCAGTACACCATTAAGCACCACTTAAAAATACTTTTTTTTTATTTTAAAGTGCTTTTTGGATCTCTTCCATCATTTTGGATCAACAATGCCCATATCAGGTGTTGATATATTTTTAAAGATAATTCTAGATAGATGATCTGTTTTTTTAGATAATTTTAGATAGATCTTTTTTTTTAACTAATTTTCAATAATCTTTTTAGATGATTAGTTCTGATATATGCATGGGATACAGTGATTCATTTATGCAAAGTACAGATATTTTTCAAGTTTTCAGATCCCAACCCATCCAATATGTGTAAAAATTGGATCATTGAAATTTTGGGGGTTTCGAATTGAATTTGAATCATTACAGTTACTGGAGAAAAAGTCATTTTCAGGTAGGAGGAGTATGTAGCATTTTAAAAATTCTACCATTAATCATTTAATTCATCTTATTAAATTCTCTCATAATCTTAGTTTTTTCAAGCTAAAGGCATGTTTAAATATTCTGGTATAAGCCCATGACTGTAGAAGTTATGCGTCACTTCCTTTTATAAGTTTAATAACAATATTCTCTTGTATAGAGGGCATTGTTATAGCCAGTGATTTTGACTGCCACTGAATAAATCTTTTGATTAAGTGTAATTATTATACAAACAGGTCTGGTACAATAGACACTGTCACATGACCAACTTCTTTTGGTAACATGCCATGTTGAGAGTAATCAATTAAAATATTGGAAAAAAAGGGTGATCAATGCCAGGCAGTCACTAGAAAAAGTCTTCGTCTAAAATAACAAAACAGGTGAGGACATAAACTAAGGAATCTATTTAGCATGAATTTTAATAAAAAACTGAACCCCCACTAATAACCCATTTAGGTGAGTGGGGAGTAAAAATACGTTTTCACTAGACATGTAATGAGGAGAAAATGTTGAAATTTTCATCCCTTTGGATCCATTGGTGCAGCCAGTATGTATGATACATACATAGCCAGCTGGACCAACTTAAAAACTAATAGAAAATAATATTGTAACCTTTCAATATATTTGATGTCTGCTTGTTTGCAAATTGTCAGGTGATTGATTGTCTGATTAAGATCAGTTTACAATCAGATGGATACTACGAAGTAAGATTATCAAATGGTGCCAGAAAATAATGGCTTGAGAGTAAATAGTTCCAAGATAATTTCCATCTTTTAGGAAATCTGTAATAAGGAGCAACATCAGCGGTGTGCCAACAGTTGGAGAATGTTAATCAAGTTATACAAGAACAGGTCTGGTTTGACACTTAATAGAAAATGTCACGTGACCAAAGAAGCATGCTGTGTTGGGGGTGATCTTAAAAAAAAAATTGGAAAAAAGGTTGATCTATGAATGTTACTTCTCTTGCCTATTTTGAAAAGTTTGAACTTTCAAAAAACAAGCAGTGACCAATTTAGCATTTCAAATTCCACCCCTCCCCCCATTAAAAACCTATTGAAGGGGAAAAATTTTCAAAAAACAAAAAATAATCATTCCTTCTAGAGGATATGAGGAGTGAATACTTAAATTTCCAGCCCACCTAGGGACTTTGATACTGCCTGCACATGTAATAACATACATACATAGTCAGCCAGATCAACTCAAAAACTGGAGAAATCGGTGTCGATAGTTTTGAATGACAGTTTCTGAAAATCCCAAACATGCAAAATCTTATGTACACCGAGATGCATTCTATTAAGTGAGTAAAATAAGGTTGAGACATCAGATTATATTGCCCTACGTAAGAGCATGTGGAATTTTTTGAAATCGTCAACCAAGACTGTCACAAAAACTGTCAACATAGGTTTCTTCAGTTTTTAAGTTGGTCTGGCTGGCTATGCATTTTTAGACATTTACTCCTTACTATGTCTACAAATAATTTTTTTTCGTTTTTTTCTGAAAATTCCCCCTAGATAGGTTTTTAGTATGGGGTTCAGTTTGCAATATGATTCTATATTCGGTTTATCACTCAATTTGTGACATGTTCTTTTTTAGTGATCACTGTCCAAAAGAATGTGAGTGAAGTAACTTATTCATCCATCACCCTTTTTTTCCAATTTTTCAATTGATCACCCCAAACGCAGCATACTGCCAAAAGACATCGGTCTCAAGACAATTTCTAACGAGCGACTGACCAGACCTATTCACTTTTGTTATGGAACTACAAATTTCTTTGGAACTTATGACAACATCTACATCTGATTTGGATAACCATGTATTATCCATTTTATCTGGATACACATACATATTTAAGTGAGAGATGTCGCACTATCAATCTGTCTGTCCGTCACAACAAATTTGGCAGGTATACTGAAGGGATCAAAATTGAAGGGAGACTTGTTCCCTCTCCTTGAGGATTCAAAAGTGAAAGAAAAACCTTTTTTCCACCTTTAAGGGGTAAAATATAAAGAGAGACCATTTTTTTGCAAGTCTGAAAGCTTCTTTTTTCTTGATTCCTTCAATATCTGACCTGGTGAAACCGGTTGCTTCAGCTCATCACCATTATCATCAGTCTTTTAGCATCCGTCGTTGGACATAAACCTTCTCCAGGATTTGCCACACTTCCCTATCATGGGCATCACGGAGCCAGTACTTCCTGAACTTGTCTAGCTCGTCTCAGCTAGTTATTTATAATTCAGTGGGCAAAAGTCAAGATATTGCCAATAAATTTTACAAGAGAAAAGTGATTTACAAGAGTGATTATTTTCTAAAGAAATTATTCTGATTTTAAATTCTAAATTACATTGACCAACTCAAAAAATTGAACCTGGAAACTCAAAAGTACAGATGAACCCATGCTGATATTCTTGAAACTTCCGCATCATCTCAGGACATCACATTCTGAACAATTCTCCAAATTGCACAGTACGCCCAAACGAAGTCCATGCTACGACCTACTTGACATAGCTGCAAACTACAAGTGCTAGAAGTGAAAGGTCAAGGGGGCACTTTATGAATGGCAGAGTGACCATCCTGTGAAACAAACTTGTCCAAACAACTATCATACCAAAGGACATAACCTCCTTCAAGTGTAACCTTGAAAAGGATATTGGTCAAGGAAAACTTTGCCATCTTTTCACAAACTAAAAAAAAATAAAACAAATTTCATATCAAACAAAATCCGTTGAATGTCATAAATACTCCTTCTACTGGAATACCTGCTTGTGATACATTATGCTACAAATGTATTACAAATGATTTTTTTTACAAATACTATGCATTGCAAATGATTGTTAGTGAAGTACAGGATTAAAGTAATTATCTAGGCATCTGTACAACTTGATTATTCCCACAGAGGCTTCCTTGATTTTCAAAGAATATCAATCGCTCAATAGAAATTGTCACATGACCAACGTCTTTTGGCGGCATGCCATGTTGGGAATGATCAATAAAAAGATAATAGAAAAAGTAGTGATCAATGAATAAATCACTTCATATTTTGTTGGGCCATGATCAATGAAAAATCTGGATTTTCAAAAAATGAGCATGACCAACTTGCATTGTAAATTGAAACCCTACTAAAAACCTATTGGGGGTTGGGACTCTTTCAAATTACAAAATGGCGCATATGGGAGATTTATACTCAACATCACATGGAGAGATTACAAGACAGCACTGTATATAAGAGAAAAAAACAGGAGTCAGAGACAACATAGAATCCTTTAGGAAATGGCAATGGGCTGGTCATGTTATGAGAATTGCAGACAACCACTGGACGTCACGACTCACAGCATGGATCCACAGAGATCACATGCAAAACCATGACCAACAAAATATATGATGGCATCTCGAACTAGACAGGTTTAGAAAGTATTGACTCCATAATGTCCACGATTGAGAGGTCTGGCGGACCTTGGGCAAGGTCTTCTTCTTCTTCTTCTTCTTCTGATGATGATGATGATGATGATGATGATGATGATGATTTGAGCACTTTTAATTTAATAAGAATATCAAGTTTTGAAGTTTCAACTACACTGCTTTTTATCAAATTATTATTAGATGAATCAGTATTATGGATATTAATCACATATGTACATATATATATATATCCTCATGTATATATGTGAATAGTATATTAGTAGCCTGTTAAATAGATAATTATATCTACTGCAATTTATGTCTCTCTCTTGATAGATAGATAGATAGATAGATAGATAGATACATACATAGAGAGAGCAATGAACAGATATAGATGTATGGAGAGATAAGTAGATATAGCTATTTTGTATATCTAAACACTAAACTCAACAACCCTAACCACACTGATCTCTAGCATCATAATCCTCCCACTAATACCAACCCCACATCCACAGCCTTCCCCCTTCATGTATATCGAATATTGGGAACTGCCCAGTCATGCTGAGCCCTACCCCTAAAAACCTTTGTATGGTATTTAATTTGTACAACTCAAAGGATACTGAACAGTTCCTTAAAGATATTCGATCTTACACAACAAGTACCCCATTACCAAACCATCCGGACTATCCCCATCCTATCAAGCACCCACACAGTGTAATACTAAATTACAAACCAACTCCTTAGTATCCATGACAACCTATGGCCCCTCTAAGACCTGCTATTGCTGTTACAACAAAATCCTTGAACAGACCAACACAGACTTCACCACTGACAGAACAATGTCCCACATATCATGATGACCCAAAAGGAACCCTCTTCATTGATTTCCGTTTTTGCTACCAAAGCAAAACAGCTGATACTAAATTTGTTTTTTAAGGAAACCTTTTAACCACTGAAAGGTACACACATGCTACTGAAGATATGAATACCTCTCAAAACATGTATAGCATACTAATTAATTCATTTATGGATTAATTGATTATCAAACAAAGCTTCCATTCACTTTTAGTCTGTCTCATTCCCTATTGTTCACGTATATGTATATATATATATATACAAACATATATATATATATATATATATATATATATATATATATATATATATATATATATATATATATATATATATATGTACATATATATGAATGAATACAAAAGGTCCCTAATGAGTACAAATGTTTATGTAATCATGAATGTGTATTTTTCTGATTATGAGTGTGAATATGTATCTATGCGAATAACGGATATGTAACGGCTTAATATACATGAATCAAAGTGAATTCACATGAGTAACTTGCAAAAGCTCTTTAGTCAAGAGTCCAGAAAGATTAGTTCTTTGCTAATTACAAAAAATAAACAAAAAAGTAAAATGAAAAAATATAAATAATTCTCAAACTTGGCAGGTTAGGCTCGTTAGGCTCGTTAGGCTGCCAACTTACAAATCGTCAAAATCAATAATTGGCGGCCAATCATTTGTATTTTGGATCAAAGCTAATGACATTCAAGTCTAGACGTGTTTAATTGTCTAACATTTCTGAACTGCTTATATCCTTCAAAAATGACAGGAGTATTCATGTATTAGCAGTGAGAAGCCCAAAGCTATTTTATCAGGTTACTTATTTTTTTATAATTCATGTATTCTAATTTTGAGTTGTCTTAACATCTCTTCATTCACTTGCACATGCTTTTTTTCCTTTTATATTAGTTACAAATGTCCATCAATTCTGTGACATATTATTCAATATTATGTCATAACAGCCTATCTCATTTTGATACAATTCTAGCAATGTTTTATCTTTTTTATATAGAGCAATCCATTATAACTTTCAGGTTACAACAAGAATCAGACAAAACGGAGATATATACAACCATACAATTATACAATTAAACATACTAATATGAATATTCAAATAAGTATTACAACACTGGATAAATTTAGGGGTCTGTTCTTAACCTTTGAGAGATTCAGTGGACCAGGGTAGTGCTTAAGAAAGAGCCAACTAAAAAATAGTTATGGTTGGTCACTCAAAAGAAACCATAATGTGACCAAGGTCTTTTGGCAGCATGCTGTGTCATTGGCGGGGGTGATCAATTAAGATATTTGAAAAAGGGATTGATTAATGAATAAGTTACTTCACTCACCTTTTATTGGGCAATGATCAATAAAAAAAAAGTCAGAGTTTGCAAAAAACAGGCACACACAAACTGAGGGATCAATTAAGCAGAAACCAAATTGAACCCCGACTTAAAACCCACTTTGTGGGTGAATTTTGAAAGAAACGTTTCTTTCTAAACATAATAGTGAATGAATGTTGAAATTTCCTGCTCACTAGTTACATCGCAGCCTGTAGGCTAGATATATATATATATATATACATAGATTCATATAAGCCAGCCAGACTCGCTTAAAAACTGAAAGAAAATGTTGACGATCTTGGTGACAGTTCTGGTGGACTGTTTCTAATATGTCTTTTTTTCAAAAAAGCAGGTTTGGTTCGTCACCCAATAGAAACCATCGCATGATCAATGTCTTTTGGCAGCATGCCATGTTGGGGTTGATGAATTGAAAGATTGGTTAAAAAAAACAAAGAAATATGTACATATGATGAATACATTCATACATTCATAGCCATCATAAATACATACATGCATACATACATAGGCAGCCAGACCAAGCTAAGGAATTATTTTGTTACATTGGTATGGATTTTTCAATCATAAAGGACCTCATGCTAAATTAAACATTGTGATTTATGAATATTGAATCCCAGCAGCCCCTCTAATTGCCCAGTCACTTACTCACATTTTGGGAGTTGCAATCTAGAAAAGCACATCACTAAGCATCTATAAAAAAAATTTTAAAAGCTCCTCTTCCGGTCTCTATGATCATTTTGGACCAACTGTGCCTAAATCTTGTGAGGTATTTTTTCGGATAATTTTAGATAGAAGATCTATTTTCTTTAGATAATTTTCGAAAACTTTTTAGATAATTGGTTCTTGTACAATTGTGAGGTGTCTGTGATCATTTTGAACTAACAATGCCCAAATCTTGAGCCGGTATTTTTTTTAGATAATTTTAGATAAAAGATTTACTTTTTATAGATAATTTTAGATAATTTTTCAGATTATCAATTCTTGTACATGCACAGGCAGCAGTGATTCATTTATGTGAGGAACAGTTATTTCATTTTTGTTTTCATTTCTTTGGAAATGATATCTAAATACAAAAATTGAAAGCAACATGAAAAATGCTATCTACAGGATTTAACTGATGTTAAGTTGATCCCTGACTCCTTGAATAGATTTTTCCTTCCACAAAAATCCCAACTCATTAATTCATTAACCCTTCTGAGGCTCCTGGGATATATATCTCCTGAAATTTCTTTAACTACTGGGATATATACGATATACATAGATTTCTTTTTTGAATTTTATTTGGATGTATGTATCACAAACAATGAAGTACATATAAGAGATTTTCTCCTCTTCTACTACTGCAGGAAATGATTTCATCACAGTATGGAACCTGTGCAGAAATTAGTTTGTATTTCATGACTGAACAGGAAAGACACAAAGGCTAAGTGATACACATCTCTATAAGAAGCTTTTTGCTTAGTCGGTCAGTCTGTCGGACATTGCAGTTCTTAGATTCTCCAGAATCTAGATGTTTCTAGATATTTTTTTTACCCAATTTCAGATATTTTCATGTGGAAGACTCCTGCGAATTCATCAATGATATCATAAATTTTGTCGCTACAGTTGTTCAATTATTGACCATGATGGCGAAATGATTAATTTTTTATAAAAGAAACTAATTTTCCTATAATAAAATCCATTCACCAAGCTACTGAGCATGCTGGCCACTCCAAACCACCAAAAACACGCCATTTTGAGAAAACTCCGCAGACGCACAAGAAATGAGCTTTTCACTTGACCCAATCAATCAATGCGAATGCCGCAAGTTATTTGCAGAGTTGAAATAATAAATCTTTGCGCACATTGATTTATACCCGTCCCGATTTTTGCTCTTACAGACATCCAAGTGGTGTTGCCAGGGACATGATGTGCCATTGGGTGTAGGGAAGGGCTTTCAAAGTAGACAAGAGAAATGGAGATGAGTTTTCTTCTGGGTGCCTCGGACACTTTTTATCATATCTGTAAACAATTTGAGAGACCAAATGATGGACAAGAGTTGGGAGAGAATGAGCATCGGGGTGTGAGGTGACCTGGCAGAAGTTTCCAGAAGTATCTGAACCAAGTACAAAGGAATGATTCATCAAAGAATATCTAAAATCTGCTCTGTGCAGTTTCTGATGGCATTAACAAGAATTGGCGGCCCAACCACAATGCACAAAGGCTCCAAAAAGAGATCATGGAACTTTTCAGCCAGGGATGTTCAATAAGAAAAAGACAGGTCTGGTTAGTCACTCAATAAAAACCATCTAATGACCAACATCTTTTGGCTGTATGCCATGTTGGGGGTAATTAATCAAAATATTGGAAAAAGAGGTGATCCTTGAATGAGTCACTTCTCTTACATTTTGTTGGGCAGATGACAGAAAAAATGAATTTTCAAAAGCCAGCATCAGTGCAAAATATAAAAAGATTAGTAATTAATTTACTATAAACTTACATTGCAAATCGACTTCCCCACAGGTAAACTATTCAGCGCAGGGAATTTTTCAAAAAACAAAGTTTTATTCTAGACATAATAACAAGTAAATGTTTAAACTTCCAGCTCCCTAGTTCCATTGGTACAGTCTGTATGCATGATACATACATAAATTGCCAGCCAGCCAGACCAATTCAGAAACTGAAGAGACCTATGTCAACAGTTTAAGTGACAGTTTTGGTTGGCAGTTTCTTATTTTTGGAAAGGTCAATAAAAGATGAATGAATGTGCCTTGTATGATGCATCATCTTCAATTTAATGGTTTTGTGCTGAATCCTGAAATACATAATGCTGGATTACACAATCCTGAATGCTATAATCTGAAATGTTGAAATCTCGAATTATAAGAATTTCTAAAACTAAAATCCTCAAAACCACAATCACAAATGATCAAAATCCTGAAAAGCTGAAATCCTGAAAGGTCGAATCCCAAAGGGCTGAAATCCCGAAAATCCTGATTCCTGTTGAAAATAGGCTAAATGAGACAAGTGCTCTGCTTGTTGATGGAGATAGTTCTTTGCTTGATACTGTATGAAGGGTTTGGGTAAGTATACGTATTCGGTTGCATTTTTCTGTCGGTTTGCACAATATCTCGAAAATTACGAAATGAATTTGAATGAATTTTGTGAAAGAGTGGACAATGGAGTAAGGAAGAATTGGTCCAATTTTGGGGTGGATCCAGGCTCAATTACTTTTTAAAATTTTAATTAAAGTTTAATAGAAATAAATATCGATTGATATTAATAATTAAGCTTTATATGAGAATAAAATATTTTAGCCATAAAATTAGCCAAAAGTGGGAAGTATTTAGCCAATTTCAGCCATTTTTAGAGCAGTTTCAGTTTGAATCGGCAACACTGGTGTATTTTAAGATGCATTTCAGATCTCGACCAGCCAAGTGTAAGTAGACTGAGTGAACTCTCTTATTGGACTATCACAAGGTTTTGATCTTGTCTCTCCCAGTCCATAAATGATCTGCTAATTATATTCAGTTGAAGTTTACGAAGTACTGATCGTAATCCCAAGAGGCTAAAATCTTGAGAACCACAATTACTGTTGAAAATAATAGAGGCAAGCTCTCCGCTCGTTGATAAACTTAGCTTTTTGCTTGATACTGTATGGAGGGTTTTTGACATTTTCTTATGTAATTCTCTCTTACTCCTGACAACACAATGGCTGAGATTTGATTCATACCACATTTTTACATTAATAAATATTTGATTTTGGACACAGAAAAATATATTGAATCATATTTAGGAACCATCAACTAAAACTATCAACATAGGTTTCTTCAATTTTCAAATTGGTCTTGATGGCAGGCTAGCTGGATGGCTGTGTATCACGCTGACAGGCTGCATCACTGCAGCTAGAGGGCTGTAATTTTCACATTCAAAGTCAAATATTTATTTATTTATTTTTTTTAAGAAACGTTCTTTTATTTTTTGAAAATCCCCCCCCTCTAAATAGGTTTTTAGAAGGGGGTTTCAATATGCAATGTAAGTTTATGCTATATCAGATTGATCCTTAGTTTGTGTCA
>OY735229.1:7686803-7862510 GCA_963457665.1 Thysanoteuthis rhombus | reverse complement strand
TGAATAGTGAATTCGATCCTCACTGGGTGCCCTGTGTTTGTGGCCTTGTCTCTTAACATAGCTGATCATAATAAGTCAAGTCAAAGACTGAACTGCTCTTGCTGTTGGATCGATCCCAAAAGATCTGCTTTTAATTCATTACTATCCTTTTGAACAGGGGAGGGTGCAACTTAATTCCCAATTTTTTCCACCCTAATCACACGGATCTTTCTCCGTGTGAGGCAGACATGCTAACCATTTCACCATCAGAGCAGACTAAATAGTGAATAACTAATATTCTTTGCTATGAGGAATTCTTTTGATGAAAGAAATCAGGAAATTACGGACAAGCCAAAGTGGTATCAAAATTCTCAAAGAGTTAAATACAGGAAATGGACCCTCGAATAAGTGAAACCTTTCGCTGCTAGTAGGCTAAGATTAAGAGAGACTAGCATTCCAAGGGAAATCATAAATCACCACCATCCATGTATGCAGTGTTGGGGGTAAAATCATAGAAAATTTGGAAAAAGGAATGACCCTGACCCTTAAAATCTATTGGGGGAGGGGAATTAAAAAAAGAAACAAAAGACATTTTTTAGACATTATGAGGAGTGAATGTTAAAATTTTCAGCCCTCTAGCTCGATTGGTTTGGACTGTATGCGTGATGCATACATACATACATAGTCAGCTAGACTGACTTGAAGACATGGTTGCTAATTAGCTAGTAGAGTTGAGCATCACAAACTTGACACCTTCAGGATAGAGGGTGTCCCAAGCTTCAAAATTTCTGTATTTTTGGTGTAGCGTAGGCTGGTTCCTTTCGGATACTACAGGGTCAGTTCATTAACATCAAAAAGTTATATGAATAGCCCGAAATTTAAGAGTACCCAGATATTAATGAAATACTCATTTAATTTTTTGAAAATGAATAAAATATCTCAGTATCACTTTCAAACAATTACCTACACTTTTGTTCTTTTCAAAAAATCTATCTGTAAGAATTTTTCAATGGCTTCTAAAAAAGATAATCACTTGATTAATTATGTACATTCTTCATTCATGCTCCTGAAACATTGTTATTCAGAAAGAACAGCATTTTACTCATTGATAAAGTAAAACTTTTCCAAATTTGATAATTGTACAATTCTTAAAAATAGCCGAGTTTCTGATGTTAATGAGTTTCAGAAGTCCGAGTCTGTGATTCTCATCAGCATATGTCGGATTTCTCATCTATGAGACCTCTGAAATTCGTTAAATTTTCAAAATGGTGGAGGAGCGGTGGTGATGATGAGGACTGGGGTCCATGACTTCTGTCTGATATCTTCCTATTTTCCTCTAAACATGAAGCTTAAGAATCATTGCTGTTGTTGTTTATTTTGAAATTCATCTTTGCCTCAAGACGTTTATTGGACTGAGTACAATAGTCGAGATTACTCTTTAAGATAACAGCCACCATCATTCTAGAGATTTTTCAGATTCTTGTTTTTATTTTTGTTATTTTTAACACAAATTTCGGGCCAATTTATCCAACAGCCTTCCGGTATTGTCTGAAGTTCAGAGATTAAGTATTTTTTATCATTCCATATATATTATTTTGACTATTGTATCAAGAGAATCAATATGTTTTGGGACAGTGTCCAAAGTTTACACACACTGTACGTAAATAAGTATGAAAAAAGTTTCTTAACATACAGATGTGTATATTAGAAAGCGTCAACCAGAAATGTCACCAAATAGAGATTTCTTCAGTTTTTTAGTTAGTCTGGCTGGTTGGCTATGTATGTATGTACGTATGTATCATGCATACAGATTGCACCAATGGGCCTAGAGGGCTGAAAATTTGAATATTTGCTCCTTGTTTTGTCTAGATAAATAGATGAATAAATATACAGAAGTTTGTTAACTGATAGGCTATATACCTATTTTCAGGTACTACAGGGTTGGGACATTGACACCACAAATACCTGAATTTAGGACCTCCCTAATATTAACAAAATCCTTGTTTGATTTTGCGAAATCTCAGTAAAAGATTTTAACGCAGCCTCTCTCTGTCAGCTTTTCTATCATTTTAGACTCTATGAAGGGTGTTTTAAAAAGGGGGCAACCATCTTCTAGACAATTTGTATTTGAAATATTCTATGATAAAAAACAATTTTCCCAAGACGCAACTTGAAAGAATATTACAAAATATGCTAGTTACCTGTTCATTTACAATAGATGTTGAGAGCGATTTCCTACAACATGGTTGCAGGTTCATATGTATGTATCATGCATACACCAATGGAGCTAAAAGACTGAAAATTTAAAAGTCACTCTTTATTAAATGAAGAAAAAACTTTGTTTTTTTTGTATTCTTTTTAAAATTCCCCCAAGTAAGTTTTTAGTGGCAGTGGGGGGATCAATTTGCAATGCCAAAAGACATTGATCACATTACAGTTTCTACTGAGTGACTAACCAGACCTTTTTCTATATTTCTACGCTTCTCTCTCTCTCCCTCTCTCTCTCTCTCTTTTTCTGTCGTTATATCTACTTTTGATTTTGACTTATCGTCCCCCACACCTGATCACTCTACGTTTCAACTATTCTCTCTCACTCTCTCTCTCTCTCTTTCTCTTTTTTCCTCCTCTTTCAGGAGCCTCTGTTCCTCAGAATCTCAAAGAAACTCCTCCATTTCATCAATATTTATACAATTCGGGCTGAGAGACAGCGACAGAGAGATAGAGACTATTATGACTCAAGGTCAACCTTGTTCATCGTTAACTACTAATTTACTTGCAAAGCATTAATTATTTAATCTTTTCATCTTTGACCTTCTCCCTCCATCATTGTCATCATCATCATCATTACTGTCACTCGAGACAAGTATGGCAGCTCAGAAGAATGTTCACTGTCAAGGTTCACAATCGTTCAGCCTTGTGGGTTTCTCTTATTTCTCCCTCCTGACATGCTTCTCAATCTCTTGCACAAAGAATCATCCTTTGACCTCATGGAAATGATTGTTCAAACCAACAACAGTCAAGTAAAAAGAACTTGATATTACTGGACACAGCACATAGAAAGGTACAATTCCAAGGGAAACTATGAATAACTACCACTCATATAAGCTGAGTTAGGGGTGATCAATTGAAACATTCGAAAAAGAGGTGATCAATGAATAAGTTTCTTCTCACGCCTTTAATTGTGCTGTGATCACTAAAAAAAGGTCTGAATTTTCAAAAAGAAAGCAGGCGTAAACTAGTGACCAATTTAGCATTAACTTACATTGCATATTGAACCCCTCTACTTAAAACCTATTCTGACGATGAATTTTCAAAAAACAATGAAACGTTTTCCCTCCTCATCAGGAGGAAGTTGTGTGCATAAAATTTTCTTCTATGAATCATAATGGCTGAGCAAAGTCTGGATTGATACATTCATAGATACATATGAATGTCAACACACGAATGACTAAAACCCAGCAACAGTGATTAAACAGGTCTATTGTGAGTAGCATTGATTGATGACAACTCAGGAGGCACACATGGAGACACACACAGACAGACACACACACACACACACGTATTCACACCGATACATTCATGTGTGTTTATAAATTCATAAATACATATAAACACTTATATACATCCATCCATCCATCCATCCATCCATCCATCAATATATATATATATATATATATATATATATATATATATATATATATATATATATATATATATATATATATATATATATATGAACTATCAGAATTTAGACAAACTACATGTTCGGAATAAGTTCCAATCTTCAGTAGCATGTGTGTACCTTTTAGTGGTTAAAAGGCTACGTTTTATTGATTTATTGCTAAAAATTTGGCTTTGAAAAGTGAAATGAAAGTTCAAAAGGGGACATCATAAAGTGTCCTTTGAGTGTCAGGCTTGTATATATATATATATATATATATATATATATATATATATATATACCTATACCAAAGTACAAATCAGTAATTCAATATCTGATGTGTAGTGGGTTTATTTCGTAAAGTACTCGATACATTCAACATTGAGTCAAGTTTAGGGATCCAAATAAATCAAATCATTCACCTGATAAAGCCCTAAAAGGTCAGAATCATGAATAAGTTTTTGAATCTATCATTTCATCATATATATATATATATATATATATATATATACTACGAAATTCAGACTGAACTTGAGGTCTTGTCTTTTCTGAAAGCCGCCTCACCTGGCAAAATATACATGGTACTTTTATCATTATACATGGATTGATTCGAATTGTCCTCTTTATCTTAGTAGCTTGGTTTGTTATAATCTTTCCAAGAGGAGAATCAATATGTTTCGGGGCTGTGTCCAAAGTATACATACACTGTAGGTAAATAAGTATAAAGAAGTTTCTTAACATACAGATGTATATACTAGAAACTGTCAACCAAACCTGTCACCAAAAGAGTCTACATAGGTTTCTTCAGTTTTCAAGTTGTTCTGGCTAGTTGGCTAGGTATATATGTGTGTATGTACTATGCATACAGGCCATAGCAATGGAGTTACATGGCTGAAAATTTGAACATACTCCATGATATGTCTCGAAAGAACATTTTTTAAATACCTTCACCATAGTTTTTTTTATGGTGGTTCAATTTGCAATATAAGTTTATGCTAAATCGGTCCCTTATTTGTGCCATCTTGCATTTTGAAAATCCAATTTTTTTGCCTAACAGAAGACAAATGAAGTCACTTATTCATTGATCTACCTTTTTCTCTGATTTTTTTAATTGATCACCTCAACACAGCATGCTGTTTCAATTGAGTGACTAACCAGACCTGTTATACACTGATCTGCTCAAACTATTCGTCTCATCTTGGTGGTTTGGTTAATTATAATCTTTCTAACAGGAGAATCAATATGTTTTGCAGCAGTGTCCAAAGAATATACATGCTATTGTATGTATATTATTATATTATATATATATATATATATATATATATATATATATATATATATATATATATATTGTATGTATTGTATAGTATGAAGTTTCTAAACATACCCATGAGTCTCTATATCAATTTCTTCCTCTCTCTCTCTCTCTCTGAGTTTTCTTTTAGATTAGCTGCTTTAAATGGTTGGACTCTCTCTCGATTCTATTACCTATCTTGAGAGTTCCTCCTCAATGCTAAATTTTTTTTTCACATGATATTGTTCAATGTTGATGTAGTGCATGTAATTTGTTTTCAATTTTTGATGCAGTTTATGTTTCATGTATCTTGAATTTATTGTATTGTATTTCGTTGTTTAGTATAGATTGTTTTGTATGTATTTGAGAATTCTGAATGAAATACTTTAACACTTTGATACTTGATACTCTCTTTAATGCAACCTCCTGTTGCATGTCTTTCTTTCACTTGAGATCTTTTCTTTTGTCCTATCTAGTTGTTATAATCGCAAAGTTTCAACCATTGCACACTCTGACTTTCCTGTCATGTAAAGATAAAGACAGTTTTAATAAATCACTGTATAATAATGATAATTCTCCTCTCTTAGAAATTCACACAGATATACATAGATATATTCACACACATACATATACATGTCTACATGGACACACCATCATTTTTTTCAGACACCCTGCAACACTCTATTAGGGTGGGGTCCCAAGACCAGATGCTAATATATATACACATGTATATATGTATGTTAATGAAAGTGACAATTTGAAGGTGAAGAGAAGAAATTTAAGAGAAAAGCAGGTGTTACATCTCAAAGATTTTTATTTACAAGTGGGCATGTTTTGATGCATTTCAAGGTTTGCCAGCCATCTTTTTCAGAGGTGCAGAGAAAATCATGTGCTGTTTACAGGTTTGAGATTGAAGAAAGGAATAAGTATATCTCTGTGTTGCGGGTTGTTTTGTAAGAGCAGGATAGGAGGTGTTTGTATTTGTATAGCTGAGAGTCAAGTTTGGTCTGAAATGTGAAGTATCCATGGGAAGAGGAGTCATATATATATATATATATATATATATATGAATAAGGAAAGACAATTTTAAAAACAAAATTTTGCTCAGACCGAATAATTCACAGCAGCAAGCGAAACAATGGAGTTGTTCAGAAAATTAAAAAATGAGCCACAGGTAAAATTCAAACCCTCACCCTTTTTCATGGGAGCACCTATGTAGCCAAAGTCTGCTCAAACAGATTGAGCCACTGGTACCCTGATGGCAGGCAGAAGTCTGGAAAACACCCAAAACTCGTTCGTACCCTTTGTTCACTGACTGTTATTATTCATGTGTTCTATTAATCCCGGAACTACTTGTATTCTTACATATTTTTACTTATACCATTCTTCCTATGTTGACAGTATGAATAGTAATGGATACTTGTATCAGACAATGTGAATAAGGAAAGTCAGTTTTATGAACTGAATTTTGCTCAAATGAATAATTTACAGTAGTGGGCGTTTTCTCTTATTCACATTTTCAAAATATTCAATAGGAAACTTTTTTTTGTAGGGCCCTTGGTTAACAGTCAAGGTCTGTGGAATCTTAGAAATATCAATAAACTTCATATCTCTATGGTACAATGGAAAGCAATCAAAATGCGTGCCTGAAATTTTCACAGGAATGACTTTTTATGCTCCTCTGTAATTGATTAACATTATTTGATTCAAGTACAATGAGAAAGAAAATTTAAAACATTGACAGTGTAAACAAACACTGTTGAATCTTTGGAAATTCAGAGGAAGATCAATATTGTTGCTGTTCTCTGTAAATCATCTTGTTCATCTGCAATGTGTTGTTATCTGCATTTGACAAGACTGGAATATACCCAAGTGTGAGGTCTCCCTTAAGCAGAGGGCTTAATTTCGAGCAATTGGTCTCAAGCTGGCATAGTGCATAGTGGATATTTTGGCAGCCATCTTTTCTTTCAAGTAAGTTTCATTAAACATGACAGATGATTTTTGTTGATTTCAATAAACATGATGGATCATTCCTCCTTTCTTGTCACCCAGCAAAAAGCCAATTCATTTGTAAACAAGAAAAATTAATAAAAAGGTTGAATCAACAAAAACTATCAAATGTGTTTAATATATATATATATATATATATATATATATATATATATATATATATATATATATATATATATATATATATATATATGTATATATATATATATATATATATATATATATATATATATATATATATATATATATATATATATATATATATTCATACATATGAGCATGCCAACACAAAAAAATACACATATGCCCATATATGTTTACATAAAGAAAGAGAAAATGCAGTACTTTTGCCTGCAATAGATAAGGAGTTCTTGGTATCATGGATTGGCTTCACTGACAAAGATTTAGGAGGATTTTCAACGTCTTGCAGCCTCTTGGGACTAGCAAAGCCTGTGCATGGGATAACGTTCAGGCCTGTATGATGCAGTTTTAGATGAAGTGTATGATCAACCCTATTCTTTAAATCAAGGTTCTGCATGCTATGGCCTACCGAGGTGGGTTGATAGGAGTAAGGTCCTCCGCATATATTTTTGGCATGTTCAAGATTTTATCTCACACCAGATGTTTTATCTCTGAAGGGATGGGAGTAAAATTACAGATGCAAGAGAAAATTTCAATCAGATTGTATTTGTGAGTGTGAATATGTATGAATGTATGTGTGTGTGAGTATGATTATTTGTGGGTGTGTGTATGTGCACAGATAAGTCAATTCACGCGACCAGTTATCGAATTCGTGCACCTAAGACACCTCACCATAGTGTAACGATTAAAAAGCAAACTAACCTAGTGGACCATTGCTACCATGTTTGATCCTCTCCAGGTATCCTATATCTGTGACTTTGTGATAGTCCGAGATGAACATGAAATAGTATTCAAATTGTTTGAGTTTATTTGGTAATTTTTTTTTCATGAGGTCAGAAAATCCACCCCTTCTCTCTCTCTCTCTCTCTCTCTCTCTCTCTCTCTCTCTCTCTCTCTCTCTCTCTCTCTCTCTCTCAGGTGAGGTGTGAATTGCATAACAGTTAATGGCAATCTCCAGCCAAGTCTGCTCATGTTCACTTCATACTAATACCCTTGGGAATCCATCCATTTTTACCCAACTATAGGTACCTAGCAGGACAGACTGGGCTCTCTAACCTTCAGAGGCAACCAGTCTAAGAGGAGAACAAATTTGAATTCAAAACCAAGAACATTGTCTTTAGCCTTGTTCCTTAAATCTGAGTTGATATCATGTAAGCATTTAGCATAAGGCTTTTTGTTGCAAGGCCCTTGGCATATGCTATTTTTGCTACATAGTTAATCCAGCACTGGTAGATCCATATTATTGTGAGATTGGCAGATGGTACTAATCTCTCAGTTAAAGGAGCAAAATATTCTCAGTAAAAAAGAAAACATGATTGGTTCTTCTCGGGTTGTCAATGTGTTTTATTTATTCATCAGGTCACACTGTGTCCGGATGATATTTTTTGGCATCAAATACGAAGTCAATTGGACCAAAGTCAAATTTGAACAGACATAACCAAACTTTCTTTTCTTCTCTCACAATCCTCAGCTTATGAATAAAAAGAGAATTGATTTTGTCTAATCTCAAAAAAGACTCGACTTTTTCGGAACTACTCAGATATTGAATCTTGAGAAACTTCTCAGTTGTATCAAAAACATTGTTCCCCTCAAGCTGTTACACATGAGTGCATACATGTGTTTTGCAACCAGTGCACAAAGCAAATAGATGTGCACACAAAAATTTTCAAATTCTCTTGATAGGTTACTGAGTTTTTATTGGAAATATATTGATTCATTATGTCAAATTGAAAAGTGTATACGTACTTTGCCACTGGAAGACCATCTGCTCAATATAAGGTATTTTCTGGCTACAAATGATTAGAGTGAATATTGATCAGAAACACGATTTTCACAGACCTTCACTCCAAAGCTTACTTCATGTACACATCTAAAGACTGCCTATGGCTCCACTGCATTATTGAAATTATTATTTGATAGGTCAGGTGAGTAACTCAATAGAACTCGTCACGCAACTAATATCTTTTAATAGTATGCCATGTCAGGCAGGAAAAAGAGTGATCAATACATGAGTTATTTCTCTCACCTTTTGTTGGGCAGTGATCACAAAAAAGCCTGAATTTTCAAAAAAAAAGTAGGCATGCACAAAATAGTGATCAATTTAGCATAAACTTAAACTGTAAATTCAACCCATCACAAAAAACCCATTTGGGGGTGAGTTTTCAAAGAAGATATTTTTATAAAGAGAAAGTGTTTAAATTTTCAGCCCTCTAGCACCACTGGGGGCGGCCTGAACGCATTATACCTACCTGAATACATAGCCAGCCAGACCTACTTGGAAACTGAAGAAACATACCATTATCAATACTAATCATTTGTATTGTTTGTTTTAGATGTTACAATGATGGATACAAGTATTGAATCCTGGAAATTAGGGAGCAACATTTTGAACTGGGCCTCAAAGTTGCTGAAGCTGCTTGCAGAATTCAAGAAGTACGAGGAAATGAATCTTGCCATTACAGTCAATAATTGAGCAACCATAGCGTCAAATGAGAATTCATACAAAAAAAATTCCATCAAAAAATAGATATGGTCATAATAAATTCTCTTTATGACAACAGACGTTTCTGACATGGAAACATCTAAAATAGAGCCAAAAAAAAAATATCGAGAAACACTAGATTCTGGCAAATCTAGTCATTACAACACTCAAAAATAGAGATAAAACATTTTTAGAGGGGGTCCAGAGGAATACTGCCAATTTTCAAGTAAATAAGCAAAATGGTATGGGCAGGAGTGCTGGAACACACAAACAAACACATAAACAAACATACGCACATATAAAGAGAGGAGAACCCTTTGCCATATTTGATGGCTACGGTTGTCCAACAATATCTAACTGTACTGTCCAAAACTAGTTCAAGCATTTTAAGGGTGGTGACTTGTCCCTTGAAATAAAGCCCAGAAGTGGATGCCCATCAGTCGTCAGTAATGATTTTTTAGATATGAGCAAGAGAAGAACTTGACCGCCAGTGCTCAAAAACCTTCAGAAGGGCAAGAATCAGCAGAAAATAGTTTTGGCAGAGATAGATAAGCTTTAAAAACGTACAGGAATTCTCTACAGGTTCCACATGATTAAAGAACAAAAAATACTTTTGACAGGTCTGGTTTGTCACTAAATAGAAACCATCACCTACGTATTTTGGAAGCAAGTTTGGGGTGATCAATTGAAATATTGGATCAAGAGGTCATCTATGAGTAAGTAACTTTTCTCACCTTTTGTTGGGCAGTAATCACTGAAAAAAAGTTTGAATTTACAAAAAACAAGCTTGAACACTGCCAGACACTAACTAAGCAATCGATTTAGCAGAAACTTTACATTGTAAATTGAGTCCCACACCCTAAAAGTATTGGGGTGGGGGACAGAAAAACATGTTTCAATTTTCAGTCATGTAGCTCCATTTGTGTGGCCCGTATGCATGTCATATGCATACATAGCAAGTCAGCCTAGCAGAATCACTTTGAAACTGTAGAAACTTATGTTAATTATGTTGACAGTTTTGATTGATGGTTTCTGATTCTGATACACCCTAATAAATCTATTTTATGGTTAAGAGCCCTGTATAATGATGAGGAAACGTTTATTTTTTAAATTCATTTTTATTTTTTTAGTGCCGGCGTACCCCAGTATTGCGAGAGTTAAAGCCATTTTTCCTTATGTCTGCCCCTTTTACATAACCTTCAAGAAAAAATGAACTTTTAGACATCTATTTATTTGATTAGCCAAAAAGACAGTTCAGTTTTTGATTAAGAATGTTTTGTTTTAATTAACTTCAATCAAAATTGTTCCTTTGATTGTATTGTGACAGTTGTCATGCCAGGCATATTTTTGTTTAATGATTCTTGCATTGAAGTTGAGAGAAAATAATCAACATTTTTGGCATATCAGGTATTTTTTTTTTATTTTAAGAAAGGTAAAAAAGCAACTGTGAGGCAAAGAAAAGATTTTTGCAGTTTATGGAGAATGATTGATTGAAAGTGTCAAAAGTGGTTCACAAATTTTGTGCATACTGAACATTGCTCCAGATTTGGGAACACCAGTTGAGGTCTGTAGTCTGGGGTGTATCCAATGATTCTTATTGGAGATGGGAGGCGGGTGGGCAGGCCTCTAATTTTCTAGCCAAATATGGGGGCAAAATCTGTATGGCCAAGTATACTTTGTCATTTATAGCTAAAATTCTTTTAAAACATGGCTAAAATCCGTTAAATTTTATATATATATATATATACATATATATATATATATATATATATATATATATATATATATATATATATATATATATATATATTTATATATATATGTATACATATATATATATATATATGTATATATATATATATATATATATATATGTATATATATATATGTTAAGGAATGGGCATATTAGGTCCAACAGAATGGATTATGAATTGTGTTATATCATGTAGAAACTTCTTTGAAATTATCTCCTGTCATTATATGATTAATATATCACTCAATTTAGACAACATGAATAGAATAAACAATGAGAGAAAATGGGGTTGCTGCAGGAATCATATCTGCGACTAATGGGGTTGCCACTTCAACGTAGTGATGCTTTTACCATGGGGGTAAACATCCACCGGTAATGCAAAGGCAAAATAATGACTTTCAACCCGAATTCTCATCTCGTTTATTCTCAGTCTATTCCTATTTTTCAACGTGACATTTATGTATTAAGGAATGGATATATATATATATATATATATATATATATATATATATATATATATATATATATATATATATATATATATATATATATATATATATATATATATATATTTTTATATAAACATCCATTTAAAGCATTTTTACAAATAAAGTAACTATGTAGTAAGACTCAAGGATGAATTACTTATAAAAATTGAACATCACCAGATTTGATCAGCTATCATATGTTTTTATCAGCTAAATAGACTGTACTTTATTTAATAAAACTAAATAAGAGAGAGAAAATGTTCAAAATAATTCCTTCCAACTTACATTCAGTTTTACTTGTGAGGATTGATCCCCAAGGAGAAGTGAGGTTTGCACTGTAAATGAGTAGCAAATATTTTGATATATTTTGCTTGCTTTATGAAGCAGCATTTTTTCTTGCAGATATCGAATAGGAATTTCACACTAGGTAGCATGAAGATCTGTAACTGTCAAGTGGGATATCGTGAGAGTTTGCTTCAAATGACCTTGATAAAGCAGGTGGATGAAAATCTCTGAGAGAAAGGTCTGGTTACTTAATAGAAACCATCACATAACCTAGATCTTTTGGCAGCATGGGGGTGATCAATCAAAAATTTGGAAAAAGGAGTGAATAATGAATAAGAATACTTCTCTCACCATTTGTTGGGCAGTGATAACTAAAAAAAGTCTGATTTTTCCAAAAAAAAAAGCGTAAGTGTTGCTGGACACAAAACAAGGTGCCAGTTTAGCCTAAATTGACATTACAAATTGAAACTCAAACTAAAAACCTATTGAAGGGGATATTTTCAATTATAAAAAGATACTTTTTTACTAGACATAATAAGGAGTATGTGTTGAATTTTTCAGCACTTGGTGCAGCCTGTATGCATGATACATACATAGCCAGTCAGTTGGACCAACTTGAAAACGGAAGAAACCTATGTTGATACTTTTTGTGACAGTTTTGGTTGACAGTTTCTAATATTCACCAAACTCAGCAGAAATAAATAAATACTAGCATCCCAAGGGAAAGTTTAAATCACCGTCACAGATGTATGCTTCTTTTTACCTCGTAGATTAAACAGTGGTGGTGGTAAAATTAACTTGAATTGATGGAATTACTATCGTTTGAACCATAAACGCATGATTTAAACAAAAAAACAATTAAGAAGTTACTTTCCTCACATTTTGTTGGGCAGTGATCATTAAATAAAGTCTGTTTTTTCATGAGAAAAATATGACACAAATTGAGGGATCAATTTAGGATAAAATTACATTGCAAATCCCCCCAATGATAACCTATTTAATATGAGTTTTCTAAAATCAATCAAGAATTTTCTTTACTTATGTGTGCATGGGTGTGTGTACATGAACAGTTAGGGCTGGGCGAAGTTCGCGTACATAAATACTTATAAATATCAGAACACATGAATAACCTAAACCCAGCAACAGTGTTTGATCCAGTCTGTTGTGAGTAGCGGTGATTAACAGTCAGTTAGATAGCAAGTTAGATAGATAGATAGATAGATAGATAGACAGAGACGAACAGACTGAGATAGATAGTTAGATAGGTATTTATGCACCTTCCCACGGGTGGGGAATATGACACATGGTTGAGTTAAGTGTTGAGATGCTCATGCATATGAGTGGGTGGTGCCAAAAATTGTCTAGTTCCCTTGGCACTTCTCTTGGGGATGCCTTAGTCATCAGAGATTGACCTCGACATTACCCTTCAAAATGAAATGGGAAAGTGCAGTGCGAGGGGGGGACGCCCCCCCCCCCACGGTCTAGACATTCAATTTTTTGGCTTTTGACCAGAAGACTGGAAAAGATAGATAGGTTGATGGATAGATGTGAACAGACTGAGATAGACGAATGTATACATAGATCAATTAAAATAGCCTGAGGTAGATAAGAAGATAGATAATGATTTGTAAATGATCTGCATTATTTATAATGATAATCCTAAAATCCTTACATTCCAAATTCTAACTGTACATACGCTAATAGAAAGCACTCGAAGAGCGCACACCTCAGCCAATGCCATTGTCACTGAAAAAACTGGAGAAAAATCAGGTCAAACATAGTTACGATGCAGGGGGGGTGTAGGTGACCGTGCAAGTTTCGATTTTTTCCATACTTTGGACAACATCATGAAAAATTATTTCTCCATCAAAAAAGATTCCTGGATCCATCCAGAAGAAAAAAAGAATCAACTCTTCTCAAGTGTATGCTTCACCCATCCACAAGATTTCAGTAAAAGTCATCGAGAACTTTTGGTGTATTGACAAACAGACAGACCAACGGACAGACATGAGTGAATACCTATACCTCTCCCAACTTCACCGGCAGAGGTAAACAAACATGATCGAAATTCGCATGCTCCTTAATAGGTTACAGTCTTACACATCAAAGGCAGTCAGACCAGCGCATAGAGCAAGTGGAATAGACATTCATCTCGGTGGGGGTTTAGTATAGCATTACGTGTTGTACACACAATACAGATACAAGATATCGCACTGACTTTGATGGGGGGGAAACTATTCTTGTTGACAGAATGATTGAGTAAAGGAGTTTCTTTAGTTTTTTTTGCTCGTCTGATTTTGTAGTCTAAAAAGCTGCAAAAGATGGGGCAATATTTGTTCAGTTAAGTTGTTTACCTCACGACAAATAAATCCAATTACTTTTATTGATAGTTTTTTTAGTAATTATTATGATAAAAAGCAACTAGGCTTTGTTTTATACTATCAATCTGTATATTTAACATTTCCTAGCAGGCACTCTGCTTGTCAGCGGAAACATGAAAAGCTTGATAATCAGTAGGTCATTTTTTGTGAAATTCTACGTACATCATCATCTTAATCACCAGCCTCTTAGAATCTGTTGCTGGGTATAAATCTTCCCAAAGATTTGCCACACCTCTCTGTCATGAGCATTGTCTATCGCTTCATGCCATCTTACTTTCTGTTGGCCACTATTTTACATATGATCTGGGGATCCATGCTGTGAGTCATGATGTCCTGCGGTTACCTGACATTTTTGCAACATGTCCAACCCATGGTCATTTGAGTTTTCTAATGGTTTCTATAACATCTCAGACCCCTGTCTTTTCTCTTATATACAGAGTTGTCTGATGATCTTTCCGTGTGATGTTGAGCATGATTCTCTGATGTGCATGTGGCGTGGCATTGTCAACAATTTTGTGAAGAGTCATTAACATTCTCAGTATTTCCAGACAATCAAACTTATTCCTCTTGCTATTCTTACTGTTTCTGCCACAGCCTTCTTCAGGTACACAATCCATATGTTAAGAGTGGAAGTCTGTATTTTTTGGTCGTACCAGGATTTTTTTTTTTTTCTAATCAGCAAGTAAAATTGGTAGCAGATGTTTTTTAATTGCTTTCTCCATTAGACTAAGACCTCCATACCAAGTTCCTGTTGAGTAGCAAAGGCTATATCAGCTTCGTTGAAAATGGTCGGCTAAAAATGTCACCAAAACATTCAACAGGTTTTTTTCAGTTTTTAAGTTAGTCTGGCTGGGAACGTCAGTATGTGTACGTATAGCACATACAGACTGCACCAATGGAGCTTAAGGGATGAAAACTTGAATATTTACTCCGTATTATGACTAGTGCTTTTCTGTCTAAATAGTTTCTTAGTGGGTAATTTGATTTACAATATAGGTTTATGCTAAATTGGTTCCCTAGTTTTTATTCAACTGTATTTATACTTCTTTTTAAATTCAGACTTTTTTTAGTGATCACTGCCCAACAAAAGGCAAGTGAAGTAACTTGGTCATTGATCATCCCTTTTTCGAATTTTCAAATTGACCATCACTGACACAGCATGCTGCCAAAAGACGTTGGTTGTGTGATGGTTTTTATAGAGTGACTATCCAGACCTAACTTCTTTTTGTTATATGAAGATTTAGAGTCTGGTAATTTGCAAGCAAATAATTTCAATTTGTACTGACAACACATATTGTGTTTGACAAGATTATGCCAGGCCAATATTTTCATCTGATTGGAATTAATTTCAACTGAAAGAAGTTAGTTTATAAAGTTATAATAATTATACATGTAATATTCTCTTTATAATACTGACAATCCCTTTTTTTAGTATAATTATTTATAATGCATTTACATCTATCCATATAAAAACCACACAGGCAAATTAGTATGTTTAATTGTATGATTGGTTGTATGATTGTCCTATCTGATTCCTGTTATAACCTAAAAGTTATAACGGATTGGGCCTTGTGAAATAGAATAGCATAGCCAATAAAACAATTAAAGCTTTGTAAAAATATGAGATCATCTGTTGTAACATATCAATGAAGATCATATAAACTCTTAGGACTTTATGTCCGATCACCCCTTGAAACAGTCTGAGTTGAATTGAGACTTTAAAAAAACTTTAAATTAAGATACTTGAATTATTAAAAATGAATTACCAAATAAAATAGCTCTAAGATCAATGCATGAATGGCACTGTCATTTTTTTATGAGTATATACTAATATATATATATGTATAATAGCCCTATTTTCTCTGTTATGTATCACAAATTCTGAGCCCAGATAAACCCTTTTTTCTTGATTTAAATGAGATTCTATAGCAAGATTATTTTCAATGCATTTCTATAGTAAAACTATTAGCAATGCATTTACATAACCCTATTCTGTTAGTAACACTTGTCTCAATTACTGACCACTACTGAAAATCCCTTTATTCTTCATGCAGATTCCATGTTGAAATTTGTTGAAACAAATTTAGGCTAAAAATTGTAAAATTCAATTTTTAATTATCATTTTCTTTTCTTTATCACCAGAAATATTCAGTTTGTTAGTGAAAAAATGACTCAAACCAAGTGGGTGAATGGTGGATTAACAGTAAAGTCAGTGGGTAGTAAATAAAAGCAGTAAATAAGAACCAAAATCTCTTTTCTCATTTTCTGAAAAGTTTTGATTTCACTTTGAATACACAAACTTTTGATTGTAAAAAATAGTTGTTTTATATCCTTGTTTTGATTAAATAAACTTTTGATCAAATTAAAAATATATATTCATTTTTTTCATAAAAAAAGTTGAAACTTCACCAATTAAGCATAATGTATTTATAAAGAGTGAATGAAAGTTTTGTTGCGAGTTCTTGAAAAAGCCTACCTGTGATATCATAGGTTACAAAAACAGCTAGTTGTAAATCTGATAGCCCAGTTTCGTCAGGTATTCTTGAATAATTTCTGACAACTGCTAATCACTGTCTCCTGATCTTCTATGTATAACATTCAGGTCAATTACCAAAATTTGCTCTAACATATTTCAGGTTCAAAACTGCAAAATCTGAAGGTTGTGTGATGTAATTCCACTTTCAAGTGCTGATAGTTACTCTGTTGACTTACATTCATTTACTACTGCCAGAGGAGTTGGGAGAGATACAAGCATTTACTCTTGTCTGTCTGTCTGTCTACATAATATATTCAGATATTCTCTATGAATTTAGATATTTTATGGAAGGGCAAAGACCAAGGCAAGATTAATCAAGGATTTTTCTTTTATTGTGAGATTTTTTTCCACTTTTTTTCTATATATTCATATGTATTCATCTTATCTGCTAGTCCAAAATAATATCTCCAACAGTTCTTTATGAATTTCAATGACATTTTGTGGAAAAGGTGGGCCATTGGTTAAGGAAGAATTGATTTCATTTTGAAGCAAGTTCAGGAGACCTAAAATGTACCTAATTACCTTCCCTTCATCGTATCCGTCTATGAAATAATTCTCATTCAGTTTTTTGTGATGATGCCTTTGGCAGAGGCATATGCTCTCTGAGTGCTTACTAATTTATAATCCTGTGATCAACATTCACAATTCGCTTTGATTTGGTAATGTAATGTAAATGTTTTTTGGCTCCCTTGGTTCCAGAACAGACAGATAATCCAGTTTCCCCTGTTATCTGAAAGTAGTGGGATCCTATACAAAAAAAAACTTTCATAAGCAGAAAAGGCATAAAACAAAGAAGCAATCATACTAATCTATACGGAAATTTTTCAAGCATTCTCAGACTCAAAAAAAGTGTCATGGTGGTATGCTAGGCTGAATCATTAGTGCTTGGGCAGGCAAAAGTTTACTTTACACCACTTCTATAAAAAGAGTAAAAACCCTTGCCAGGCCCAAACTTTAGTACAGTCATTCAATGGGAAATATGATAAAAATACAACAGGTTGCTTCACCAGATACACCTGTGACATAGTTGAATAGGCATGCTGTATGAATCAAAATATAACAGGTCTTGTTAGTGACACAAAATAAAATGTCACATGACCATCCTTTGGCAGCATGCCATGTTGGGGGGGGTGATGAAAAAAATAGATAAAAGGGCAATCAATGACTAAGTTACTTCTCTTGCCTTTTCTTCGGCAGTGATCATTAAAAAGTCTGAATTTTGAAAAAAATAAGTAAGAATACTGCTGAACACAAACTAAGGTACCGATTTAGCATAAACTTACATAGTAAATTAGATACCCCACTAAAAATCTATTTAGATAAAAAAAGCATTATATTTAGTCATAATCAGTATCTCTGAAAATGTCTGAATTTTCAAAAAACAAGCATTAATGTTGTTGGACACAAAAAAAAGGGATCAATTTAGCATGAACTTACATTGCAAATTGAACCCTCAACTAGAAACCTATTTTGGATGGCAATTTTTTTGAAAAGACAAAACGTTTTCCCTAAGTATAGTACAGACTAAATGTTAAAATTTTCAGCCCTCTAGCTCTATTGATGTGGCCTGTTAGCATGATACATACATAGATAAACAGACAGACGGACTAACCTGAAAACTGAGGAAACCTACGTTGACAATGTTTCTTATATCTATTTGGTTGACAGTTTCTAATATCTATCAAGATACAATGATGTATGAGACCTTCTGAATTTTGCCAAGTTAGTTTTCAAATTGTATCAATAAGATACACCTGGGGTTTGGATTAGGTTGTTATTACAAGTCTGTCCAGAAAGTTACCAGCTATCTTGAATATCTCAAGAGCCGTTTATGCAACATGTATATTGTAACTTGGTAACCAATCGAAGAAGGCCTTACTACCCATACATAAACAGACATTCTCCCATTGGGTTACTCAGTTGGCAGTGAGACACCATTGAATGAGCTTGTGTACTATGTGACCATGGCTTTCACCATGACATAGCAAGCCTTCCTTGACATCTCATGTTGGGCTTCTCAGGAAAACATCATCGTTCTCCAACAGTTGAGAGTTGGCTCCATGCAATTTCTTTCTTTTTTTTTTTGAGCATGGATAAGAATAAAGAGACAGTTGATGGTGATCCTCTAAGAAGCAAAGTGATACGCTAGGATAAGTGTGTGAGGTCCTAAGAGAAATGCTTTGATGGAGTTTAGAGCTGGTCCAAAGCACAAGTGAATTAAACAGTTTTTTAGAGCCCCGTGACCTTCAAAAGGTCTGTGAGAGTTTATAGTTTGTGGTGTCTAGGCAGTGAGGGGCCTCAGGATCAGATTTTGCTTGAAGCCTCATATAGGGTTGTACCAACCCTGATGGAGACCTGATGGCACCAATGCCCTAGATAAGATACTTTTTGATTTATATAAATGGCTGGATACTTTCCAAACAGTCTTTAAACAAACTTTTATGAACTCTATCAAAGTTTATAATTCAATTTCTGTCTAACTTATTTTGATGTTTTTCATCGCAGGACCCTCATATCCAAACAAAGTTTTTATCCTAATGCTTTGGCCAATGTGTTTTTTGACTTTTGTCCTCAGTGTGTCGAATCCAGATGCGACATAGGCCCAAGGAAGACTGAAGAACATATCTGCTGAAATGTTGGGATAATAATAAAGAAAATGAAGGCACTGATCTGAATAATGTGTAGAATAACTTCTAAGGACCAAAAGATTTCAAATCCGCCTGGGAAGAGCCAATAGACATTGCGATAAAAGTTAATGAAAAGATGAAGGTATTGGTCTAAATAATGTGTAGAGTAACTTTCAAAGACCAACAGATGTAAAATCCACCTGAGGAAGGCCAATAGTCATTATGATAAAAGATGAACATACACCTTATTTATAATTAGGATGTTTAACCTGCAACATTTACCTATGTATATATCATAACTTTTCAACTCTTGATGCTTGATATTCAGTTTTATATGTTACTCTTCAGGGTATGTGGAGAGGGAATGCGCCTCGTACACTTTTCATGCATACCTTTAAAGCATATCTGACTGGCAGATGCCATACAGAACACCTAGAAAATACCTGGTAGCAGACTGGTATTATCTGCGGACATCAAGGATTCCCATAATTCACTTCAAGAGGAATGGACAGGGTTATATATATATATATATATATATATATATACATATATATATATATATATATATATATATATATATATATATACATATATACACATATATATATATATATATATATATATATATATATATATACATATGTATACATGAATATATATGTATATATATATATATATATATATGTATATATATATATATGTATATATATATATATTTATATATATATATATATATATATATATATATATGTGTGTGTGTATATATATGTGTGTATATATATATATATACACATATATGTATATATGTATGTATATATATATATAAATATATATAGGATATACTGGTTATTGTTGCCATGTCATAGAAAAATAGTCATTCACTGGTTCCTTCTATCTATCTGATCGCTTTATTTCTCTGTTAATTACATGATAATTTTCATTGTTTTTTCCATTAAATATACCCAACTAAGATTTCTATCTATTGGAAATAACCAAGATTTGTCTCTTAATTCCCCTTCACAAGATCATAGCCACCAATTCATATTTATTTTTATACCTACTTTGGAATGCACTGTAAACTTCAAGAATCTCAGAAGATATTCAACTTACCTCTGCCAATAAATTTGGAAGAGATTTATGTATATTCATACATATCATTCTGTCTGTCTGTCTATCAATGCAATATCTCCAAGAGTTCGTAATGAATTTCAATCACATATATATTTATGGGTTGAGGAAAAATTCATCAAATTTTCAGGTGCATTCAGCAATCTTTTCTCAATCGAGAGAGATTTTTTAATATGTTATGGCAGAAGCCCAAAATTTGGAAAATCAAAGCTTACACAGTTACCTCCCAAGCATTATTGCTATATATGAACTGATTTTCATTTAGTTAGAGTATGGTGTTGGCAGAGGTGTGCACTCTCATTTTCATTAGTTTTTTGTCAAATATAACCAGTGAATGAAATTTTCAAAATTATTAGCAATATCTTGCATAATTTCTACTTTCCCCATAATCGACACCAATTTAATTTAAAAAAAAAATGTCTTTAGTTACCTTAAAACATAAAAACGCTAATAGATTTTAAGTATCTTAGAAGATACTTAACCTATTGGTAATAAGTTATTGGCTATAAACGTAAATGAACCCTTGGTCAGTCCGATCGGTAGGCTTTTTTAAACCATGTTTTGGGATTTAGAATGATCTTTTTAAATTTACCCCATTCAACGAAGTTGGAAGAGACGTATGTATTCATTCATCTCTGTCTGTACATGTCAGTCAGTCTGTCTGTCTGTATGTTCAAGCTCACACTATCTCCAAAAGTTCTCAATGAATTTATATGACATTTTGTCGAAGGGTGGGCCATGGCTAGAAAATAGCTGAATGAATTTTGGTTTGGATTTTTTTTTTTATAAACATCCCCCTCCCCCGCATCGTAGCTACATATGATCTGATTTTCATTCAGTTTCTCAGCGAAAGAAGTATGTGCTAAGTGGTTAACCTTAATACATTTGAAGACACCTTTTCATCATACCTCAATTCAGAACACCTGTAGGTCAGCAAGTGTTAAATATTCATTGATCCTGAAAAGGACGTTAGTTACGAATGAGAGTGTCACGTGTGTAGACGTATGTAATATGTATCTAACTATATGTTTTGTATATGTAGCGGTTGCTGTTGGATTGATTATTACATACTACATTTTATCGCGTATAATACGCATTTCCCAAAAAATGTTGAACTAAAAATGTAGCTGCGTATTATTTATGGAAACATGATTGTCGTACATATTCGTACACATAATTGTATACACAGGTTTATCATTTTCATTTCGGAATTGAAGCTCGATAAGGGGGGTAGGGATTATCTACAGAAGCGGGTTATACACGGGAAAATACGGTACTTGTTATATGTATGAGCGTATAACTGAGAGACGGAGAGAGACAGAGACAGAGACAGAGGGAGACGTCTGTGGGAGTTGGTGCTTTTTCGGTTATTCCTTCTCCTCGGCGTGTGTGGGTGGTTTCAACTTACAATACCATTCTCCTGGGGGCCCCCAACCAACAACAACAGCCTGTCGGTGTCAACAATAGAACGGCATCGTACAACTACAGACATTCTTTCCAATTATGTGAAAAATAATTGCATCAATAAAGATAGGAAGAGAGAGCGGTATTAAAATGATTACAATTGTTCAAAAAAATATTGAAGAAGACAACAAAAGACGAGAAAAGATACACAACAGGCGCAGTTTCAGGGGGTCCTTAGCCCCAGCAACCCCATCCCAGCTAGGGTAAAGTACAATTTAAAAGAAGGTTCTAAATATCTAGATTGAGAAATATTTCAAATAAAAAGCCCGAATAATCCCAAGTGATCATGAATTAACCCTAAAAACAAAGATCTGTTATATCCGTTGACTAATTAGACAGATGGAATGAAAACAGAATTAGACCCCTGCCCCTGTTCAAATTCCTGTATCCGCCCCTGAAGAGGGAGAGACAAGAGAAGCTGCACAATGAATGAAAACAATATCGTTTCGGGTCAGTAGCTAATCTAATCTAGTCAAAATGTTATAAAAATCTTTTTTTTTTCATGGGTGTGGCAGGTGGGTACTAGTGTTCGGGATGTATCCAAAATAAAACTGGGGGGGGGGAACACACACACACGCACACACACGCACACACATTCAGATGCATTGAAGAATGACAAAACCTTGTGGGGAAATAAACAAAACATCGACTGAATGAAGGGGAAATTAAAAATCAAGGTGTTCTTTTCATTTGGCAACCCAATGTTGCGTGCAAATGTACGCACGTATGTTATGGCTTTAGCCTTCTTCTTTTTTAAAACCCAAATACCATTAGGTACGTAACAGGATTTTTTATTCAGGATCATCGGAGCGAAGTGTTGTTACGATGGTAAGTTTGTAACCTCAGGCGCGGATCCAGGGTTGGGGTGTCCGGACATCTATCCCCTGCTCGTGCCATGCACCTTCTTTTCAATTTTAATAGTTAGATAGAGAAATTGTATATTATTTTTTTTCAAATGGATGAATAATCTCAAGTAAGTAATCGTAAAGTAACCTTTGAAACGAAAGTGTGTTATATCCATGGCCTATCAGACGGATGGAGTAGAACATTTTTGAAAATTGGACCCCTCCTCTGCTAAAAATCCTGGATCCACCCCTAATCAATGCCAACCAAATGATGTCAGCTGGATTTGAAATCGGTGCCATCCGATGAAGATGAGACTCTGATGATAATGCTGGTGCCGAGAGGATCTTGAAAAGCTCTGAGACGGGAAAATTGACAGGATAGAAAGATAAAATAAAAGGCAGAGGTGAATATATATATATATATATATATATATATATGTGTGTGTGTGTGTGTGTGTGTGTGTGTGTGTGTGTGTGTGTGTATAAGTTGTGTTTGATCTATATAGATGGGTTGGTAAGAAAATTTCGGGTGTAAAGATTTAATAACACGAAAAGGAAGAAAGAAAGAAAAAGATAAACGCTCTGTTCTCCGCATGTGGTTAACTTCATTTCTGCGTTGGTTTTTGGTTAGAAAAAAAAACGTGCCTATCTTTCTTCTGTGTACAAGAGAAGTCAGTATGGTCAGAGAATCCAAGGACACATACAGATGTTGGCCAGTTCAGGGGTTTCTTTCAGGGACAGGTCGTTTTTTTTTTTACTTACCTTAACGTTCTGTTTATTTATCGAATTAATTCACCTCATGTCAATACATTGGAATAAGCAGAAAGAACGATATTTCTTCATCGCACACGACTCATCTTTCTACCTTAAGAAAAAGATGAAACTACAAACATAACCCCGACGTTCTTAAAGAGGATATAACGGTAAAAACTCCAATCTAGTTTAACCATACAAGTACCGAGTTTTACAATAATTGTAAATACTACTAAAATGTTTACTGACCTGTGTCTGGTTTGTTTTCTCTTTTTCTCTCTTTCTTACTCTCCCTTTCAAAATAAAGGTGGGTGGCTCTCCTTGTTACTGTCGCATGTAAGTATATATTCATATATAAAACAACTACGAGCGTTGTTTGGTATACGAAGATTATTTCTTTTACCGCTTCTTCTTCGTCTTCTTTTCTTATCTCTTTCCTTCGCTTTTCTTTTTAAGAATTTTTTCTCTCTCTCCAAAAAAAGGCAGGTGAAAAGGTGTATGTTGCTCTTTCCTGCCTCGTGTATCTTGTCAAGGAAAAGAGCTCAATTTTTACATACACTGCACACAGCACTACTGCTACTGATGATCAAGGAGACTCTCACTTTCTCCCGTCTCCCTCCTCTCTCTCTCTACCCACTCTCTCTCTCATTCTTCACCTCTCTTTCTACCCATCACTCTTCTTTTTTTTTTTTTTAATCTTTCTTTTTCCCCTTACTTTTTCCAAAGTCAAACTCCCCCATTATTAATTATTTTTTATTCTGTCATTTTCTCCGTTTTTTTTTCTTTTCTTCTTTACCTTTTCACTTTCAACTATTTTTTTTTCTCTAAATGAAACTGAACAAAACCTTTCTCTTCTGTTTCACGGTGTGTGCATGTGCGTGTGCTCTTGTCTCTCTTTACTAGGTTCATATCCCTCTGGCCGTATGTGTATACGCCTGCGTATGTATATGATGTACATACTGTACAATATATGCTTCTGTGTGAAGAGGTACATACGTTATACGGTTAGTTTGAGAAAACCATCTAACAAGGTTGGTGAATGGCGAAAGTATCTAATGCTTTCAACTGCGTATGTTTACGCCATCCGTATATGTGTGTGCATGTGTGTGGGTGTGTGTTTATATAAACTCACATACACGCACTTATAACTTCGTGTCTTCATTGTGATCATGTGTGTGTGCACGTGTGTGTGAATGTTTGTGTGCGTGAATGTTTGTGTGTGTGATGTTCACTACAAACCTATATGAGTTCAAATGTATTTTTTCTGTGTAGTGTGTACGCACCTGACAATTGTGTGTGTTATACGTGCGATTTTGTGAATTAATCTACTGTATGTGCGTATGCGTGAATGTTTGCGGACACGCGCGTGTGTATACCCTATTGTGTTTATTTAGTTATTTCAAGTTCGTCTGACACACGGTCAAGATGAAGAGAATATCTCAACTTTGGCAAAGGCATTTGCCCTTTTTTTCAGAGAGAGAGAGAGAGAGAAAGAGAAAGTGTGTGTGTGTGTGTGTGTGTTCCAAGATATGCCCTTAGTCGATATGTGTGTATACATGTCCTGAGATATGAGCGTCTATGCCCTTGTAGATATGAGAGCGCACACGTGCATGTGTATGTGTGTGCACCATGACACAGCTGAGTTTTTAAGGCCTCCAGGTACACACGCATACAAGTACATTAAGTACGGCTAAACGTGTGTGTGCGGGTGTGTGTGCTTGTGTGCGCGCGTGGGAAAGCGTGTGCGTGCATGTGTTCTCTCTCTCTCTCTCTCTCTCTCTCTCTCTCTCGTTCACTCTCCCTTTCTTTCTTCTCTTTCCTCGCTTCCTTCCTTTCGAACAGAAAGGTTGCAGTTCTCTAATGACAGTAGCAGTTGCGAAGGTTTAGTTCACTCTGCATCCGTGATGATGATGATGATGACGACGATGATCATGATGATGATGAGTTTCTAATAGTAGTAACCAGTGTCAGAAATGTTAGTAGTAGTAGTAGTAGTAGTAGTAGTATAAGTACGAGTAAAACTATCGACGATGACAATGATGATGATGATGATTTAGTCGAGTCTCCGTAGCATGGATGGAGTAGAGAAAGGACGATGATATGCAATCGCGATAGATGGTGTTTTCTGGCACATCGGCATCGATATGGGTCAACTGGATCTAGACCGATCTTGATTTTTTTCTTTTGTTTTTTCGTCTCGAAAAGATGAGTGAACGGCATTAATTCTTGTTGTGAAAAGGTGAACCTTTAATCTAATTCAATTTTCTAAAAAAATCGTGAAATTGCGTGACTGAGCTAATCTTGCCCGATCCCCACGAGTACTTTGCCGGATTAACTGCAAGCATTTAAAAACGAATGGCTGCTATGAGATGATGATGATGGTGATGAAGATGACGAGTGCTGTTTGTGTTTGAGGTGATGATAGTCTCAGCAACTGATGATGATGATGATAATTAATAGTATCAGTCGTAGTCCTACAAATAGTACTGACAAGTAGTTGTTCCGCTACTGAGATCTCATAAATTAATTAGTAGTAGTAATAGTTATAGAGGTGACGATGAAAAGGAGGACGAAAAAGAATTATAGAAGCGATGCTTTTTTCCCTTAGTTGTAATGATCATGACGATGATGGCCATTCGCGGTTCCATCATTATTAGTAGCAGTACTAGAAGAAGAAGAGAAGAAGAAGAAGAAGAAGAAGAAGAAGAAGAAGAAGAAGAAGAAGAAGAAGAAATCACGATCATCATCATTTTAGTAAGTGATTTCTGAAATGACCCTAACAGCGTCATTAAAGGAACGCGGCAGACTTTCGAAGACACAGACCCTTTCGAACATTCCCCAACAATGGGCATTACCCATTCCTATCTCTTTTTCATTATGGATGTGTCAGGGAGCCTGACGGGGCCCATTCCCTCTTTAAACTGATTTGGAATCAGGGTTGTCCACCTCCCACACTGGTCACCAACCATAGCTAGAAAGCACAGTCTTTTCTACTATTCACCCATAGCAGAGAAAGATGAGATGGTTTCATGCCTTTCCACCGGATATTAGGGAAAAGTGAACACAAAATGTCTCAAACTGAGTTTGAACTCGGTTCGCCGTTTCCATTCTGCTTGCCGCTAACCGTTCGGCCAGACCAAACCGCCTGGTGTTGATTAGTAATGTGTGTACTAGGAGTATGGATAGTAACCGTATTAGTAGTTGTAATAGTCACTGAGGTGGCAAAAAAATACCGTTGTATCGATCAGCTGGATTGACTGATTGATTAATTAGTAGTAGCAACAGCAGCAGCTGTGTCGTTGCTGCCGCTTATATATGGATTAAAGTGAAGAGGGCATTGTTCTTAACTTAGGGCCTAGATCCTCTTTGGGGATCGAGGCAGACACAAAGAAATTGAAAGTGACTTGCACAGCATTTCTCTCTCTCTCTCTCTCTCTCTCTCTCTCTCTCTCTCTCTCTCTCTCTCTGAGATGAATGACGCCAAACAAAACAGGATCTGGACAGTTCATGAGTGTTTTCGGGTTCGGATTGGGTGTAAGAATCACACACATACACATACACACACACACATGCATATATATATATATATATATATATATATATATATATATATATATATGTGTGTGTGTGTGTGTGTGTGTGTGTGTGTGTGTATATATATGTATATGATATCATATCTAACGCTCTGCTTTAACCAAATTTTTGGTGTCGAGCCCTTTTATGAAATGAACCAATCACGCATCATATATTGATTTATAGAGTTTTACTTTGATATATATATATATATATATATATATATATATATATATATATATATATATATATATATATATATATATATATTCAGCAGGAGGCCTCCAGCAGCCCTGACAACAAAACTCACCCACAATGCATAGCTCCTGGCAGTGGACTCTAGTTCCACATGGTACATTTTAATACACACTCACACAGCACACACCACTGATGATGGGAAGAATCCCGAAACATGTATGGACTATTCACTTATAAGGATTGATAAACCTTACCACCAAACACTTCACTCCCGAGTCTGTCTCACTCTCTAAATTACACATTATATATATATATATATATGTGTGTGTGTGTGTGTGTGTGTGTCTATATATATATATATATATATATATATATATATATATATATATATATATACATATACTGACTAAAATCTGCCCTAATGGGCGATTTCGAGCTATCATGTACAGTATTGATTGGAAAGTAAGGGTTCAGTTAAGCATTTCAGTTAAATTGTAAATAGAACCTGCCACTGTGAAACTTTTTTCTTCATTAAAACTTCTTACTTTAAAACATTCCCCTAAATCCACTGAGTATGCATGTCGAATCTGGATGAGTTGTGCCAATGGTTGACAAACAGTACCGGTTGTTCCAAGTATACTGCAGAAGTGACAGGACTGTAAATAGTTATCAGCAGCACGGGTTGACATTAGTGTTGTTTGTTGTGATGCCGGAATCATCATCATCGTCAGTAGCAGCAGCAGTAGCAGCCTTCTTGCGTCCGTCGTTGGCCACAGACCTTCCCCAAGATTCGCCAGATCTTTCTATCAAGGGCGTTGCAGAACCAATACTTTCTAGTTCGTTATATTTTGCCGACTGCATTTTTGCATATGATTTTTGGGGATCCATGTTGTGAGCTGGGATGTCCAGTGGTTGTCTGACATTCTTGCAACATGGCCAGCCCGTTGCCATTTGAGTTTCGTAACAGTTTCTTTGATGTCTCGGAGGATCCACTCGGTGTATACCCTTCTTTTTGGATTGATGGACTCTTCATGATCTTGAAGGATGAACTGTTTCTGAAAGCTTGCTAACTTGAAAGGATAATAACTTGAAAGGATAAAACCATTGGCTATCGCCAAAATATTGAATCGATAGAGCGGTCCACTGTAACCTTAGAATTCATATTTTTTTTCTTCTTTGTCCTTCAAAATGGTTGTCGGATTAAAGGGGTGTCGGATTAAATGTGTTGTCGGATTAATTAGAGTTAATACCTCAGGACCACGAAACTGGAATTAACACCCACAGGACCACGATTGTCAGTCGGTGTAAATAAAACCGGCGTTAAAAAAAAAAACAGAACGAAAACTTGAGGACAGGATTTAAGTGATGAAAGTTAAGCCAGAGAAAACATTACATAGAGAACGCCAGGTTAAAAAAAAATGCTTCCTGATTATATAACGAGCCTTTAATGCGATTTGCAATTAGACAAGAGACAAAACTAATGAGGAAAATTAGCTTGATCTTTGGAAATATCATGGGTGTTGACATCACATGAGTGTCCATTTCCACTTTTCTAGATGTCAGCGCAAAAAATCTATATTTCTCCAGGGAAAGGGACAGAAAGACATATTCGGAATATATTTAAATATCTTACCTCGTTACTCGCGAATAATGATACACAGTCATTTCATATTTGAGCATTATGTGGAGGTTACCTAAAACAATTGTACTGCACCATAATCATTTGTTGACTTTGAGATTCAAACTTTCGAACCTCCTCGTCCTCAAGGGAGGGGACACAAATGTTCTGTCGATGTATCGACATTAGGCTCACTTATACGTAGGGGGGCAGGAAGAAGTATTTGAACACTTGAAAAATATCTATTTAATATGCATCTGATGCTTAAATTTACTTGAAATTTACACTGGCAATTATCCTTTACATAGAATTAACAATTGCTAAGAAAAATCCATACTTCAAAACATACGATGCCGAATGAAATATAAACAAATTAAACGTCAAAAAATGGACCCTATTAAGAATTTATCATAAAAAATAGAGAAGGAATTGAAATCTAGATCTTCCTGCACCTGTAAAGAAACTTTTTGAATGTCGCAGCAATACACACTAGGATATGATACCATCACAATTGTCATTTATGACTTCATTTTCTTGTAATGACAAAAGAATCACGTAATAGTGAAGGTTTGAGATACAGGGCCATTGTCAAGATGTTAAATGTCCCTGTCATTACCGATGAACTGATTATTCAGAGGTGGAAGAAGTTTGGCACTATCAAAAACTTCCCCCAAATTGGCATTCTAAGTGAAATTTTTTCACGAGCTGTACAAAAAATGCCAAGAAAAGTCAAAGCTAATCTAATGATAATGAACTACTCAGAAATGGTTTGAAATCCTGTACTCCATGGAAAACACCTTCGTGGATCCCTAGAGATGATATGCAAAACTGTAGCAGGCAAAATATGGCGTAACGGACTGGACAAGTTCAGAAAATATTGGTTCTGCTACGTCCATGATTGAGAGGTCTGGTGGATCTTGGAAAAGGTTGATGTCCAACGACAGATACGAAAGGGCTGTTGGTGATAAATCATTTTTGGAAGAACGTTCTTTGGTCGGACAAAAATCGACATGTATGGAGAAATATGGAGGGGGAAAATAGCATCCCCACAGTAAAGCATGGAACTTGGAGTATCCTAGTAAGGGGATGTTACTCTTTCAACAGTAGGGAGCACTTCATGTGATTGAAGGAACAATGAATGGGGCGACGTATTTAAATGGTTTGTTCAGAACAATGTGGAGCCGCTTCAGTGTCCTAGTAAATCTTTTGACATGAAAATATGGCAAAGCTTGAAAGACCAAATTCATCAAAGGGACCTTAGGAACATTGATGATTTGAAGGTTGTTTCTTAAGAAGAGCTGGCCAAGATTTCAGAGAAATGTTGCAAAGGGTTTTTGAAAGGTCGCAAAAAATTACTCCAAGCAGTAATGGCAAACCAAGACTTTACAACTGGGTATTTAGTATGAAATCAATGCATCCGAATACTCTTTGAGCCGTTATTTTTGTTTATAGGTTATTCTGTACTGTTTGTTTGGAAATGTGTCATTTTTTTCTCTGTAATTGTTAAGCAGTGGGTAAATAAACTAACAGCACGGATCGGTAACAACCATCAAGATGAAGGTAAATAGTGACAAAAAATAATTAATAATAATGATTCGCAATACTTCATCTAATAAAATTGATTTAATCAAATCGGAATACCTTTAACGTTTGGCTGCCCAATATAAGTCAGGCCCCCGATATCACATGTCCTATGTAAGGTGGAATACAAAGACTCTTTTCTATTTTCCTCCTCAGCCATGGAACCAGCAAAACGGATTTTTGTTCCCTTGTAACTACGAGGTTAAATTTTTCGATGACTGCAGCAGTGACGGTCTTAAGATTGGTGACACTCAGAGCAGTAATTCATGATGTCACCCTACACCCTTCTGAGAACTTACATTCTCTCTCTCTCTCTCTCTCTCTCTCTCTGGAGACTTACAGACATACACATATGGTCACACATATTGAAACATTAACACATCCAAACAAGTAGATACGCAATTAAATTCTCTCTCTCTCTCTCTCTCTCTCTCTCTCTCTCTCTCTCTCTCTCTCTCCAGGATATCTAGAATTTTGGTGATCTTTTTATACTAATACAGTATGTATTATTTATCACTAATCTCCAATATTATTGAATGTGATGGCACCAGCCTACACTCACTAACGTTTCTATCTATCATAAGTTTTCAATTTTTCAGTTCTGACTTTGTGAAATGATATGTAGAAAATAAGTATGGCTACCATGAAAATGTTTTTTTTTTATTCAATATCTTAGGAAAAACTTTTACAAGACAATAAGAATGCCCCCAGGGGGCGGATACCTCTGCCAATGTCGTCGTCAGGGGGAATAATTGTCCATAGATCAACCCCAAAATATAATCACTTCGTCCCTAACCAATTACCCACCCTCCCACAAAATATCATTGAAATTCATGGATAACTTTCGGAGATATCGTATGGACAGACAGGTGTTTCATCAGAAGAGAAGAATTGCCAAGAAACTATAAGAAAATATTTGGGGCAGTCATCTTGGTGTCACCCCCTCTTTTTCATTTTTAGATTTAAAAAAAAACACAAAAACAAGCGTAATTGCACCGGGCCTAAACAAAGGGATACATTTAGCATAAGCTTATATTGCATATTGACCTCCCACTCCACCTAAAACTAATGGAAAACTAATTAGGGGGTAAAAAAAGCTTTTGTCTGGACATAAGGAATAAATGTTGAAAATTTCAGCCTTTTAGCTCCATCAATGTGGCCTGCATATGTGATGCTTGGATAACCAGTAAGTTACGCAAATTTAAAAACTGAAGAAATCAGTACTGCTGATGCTTCCTTTAAACATTTTCAGAATCAGAAAAGTAACTCACTTTAAGCAAAAAGTTCTTTCTTACTAGGAGAATTACGGAATAATTCTTGGCTTCGTGAACTCGCCATTTCGAAACCTTTATTAGAAGTGCCCACGAGCATCTCTATAACAGGGTTTGTAGGTCGGTCAGTCCGTTCCCAATATGCTCGAAATCGATTTTCGGTACACAGTAGAAAGAATCTTTTTGGCCCTGCATCTTCACCGTGCTCAAACGAATGGAACTGAATCGAATTGTTTCCGTCTGTTACGTCCGTTGCGATAGGGATCCATGGAAAAGATCACATAAAGAGGGCTCCTCAGGAACAGATCCACGGTCACAAAAAAAACAACAACAAAAAAAAACTGCCCGATATTAAGGACATCACATTGTGGAACTACCATGGATCACTATCGTTGGCCCAAAAATCCCAAAAGAATATTTTAAATAAAAATAAAACCCACATTCACTCCATCTTTGAATATCAAAACAATCTTATTCAATAACAAATCAAAATTAATAATACATAGTCACTTTAGAGTTTACCAATTCTCTTGCTCATGTAAAGCTATTTACTTAGGTGAAGCTAAGAAGAAAATACTAACAAGGAGTATTGAACATCAACAGAATAGCAAAAAGGAAATTGGTCAAGTAAAATACACTAAGGCCAATTTGAGTGGCTGCACCCTAAAAATCTAAGTATAAAACATAATTACACAAGAAAGATAACGGAAGCACTTGGGATAACCATTAGCAAAAATCGAGATGACGGGAAATTGATAACAACGAAATATTGGATTTCGCTCATGAAAAGAACGGCTAAACAATTGTGTCACGAAAGCGACAAAACAGTTCTTAGCAAGATATTTCGTAACGTTCCTAATTCAGTTTGAAAACATCGTTGAACAGCAAGGCTGGAGTATCACCGATAAAATATTGAATAAAATAGTACGTCTGCTGAAAAGAAAACATATATATGTACTTATTATTCAGAGAATAAAAAGATTCCCTGATGATACCACAAAAAAAATTCAAGATCAAAACGATATGATTTGACATTCTTTCTTTAGGAAATTGAAATAACATCATTCAGAGAATTCAAAAATATCTGATGATGTCACGAAAAGAACTAAACGATCTGATCAGACATTCTTTCTTAGGGAAGTTAGTTTTTTTTTACCTGGCCTCATATTGAATGTGAATCTCCTCAGCCTGCCTCAGAAGTGTAATGTAAGTAAGCGACTTATTGCATCGTGGTAATGACAGGTGGAATGTGAACGCTTCGTTGGACTTATGTCCCTGTTCTTCGATATCATACTTGGTTAGTTAACACCTTCCTCTGCATACACTCTTTGCTTACAACAACGATACTTTAAATAATTCCCTGAACTCTTTGATTACATCCACTTACGTTGACTACAAATAACTACAAACATCTAATCTTCATACATACACAAATGTGGGATTTTACGTTCGTATACATTTTTCAATGACAGCAAGCTATTACAAAAAGTCATAAGAACTTAGTTCTTTGAAACATTCAGGAAAACGCTCATTTATTAAAATATAATGTTATTAAATCTCCCATTATTATAGTTGATACTGTTTGTTCTTTGATTCACAAACAACCAATTTGTCTTAATTTTCTCAACCTGTCTCACTGCTACGTGACAACTGAGGAAAGAATTTACTGATGAACAGGACTGGCTAGAGTTGCCCACTCAAATTTGATTAATTTAACAAAAACTGCTTTCAAAAATGGCTAAAATCGGCCGAATATTTCCCACTTTCGGCTGACTTTATGGTTAAAATGTAAAAGTTTCGATTAAGATTTGGTTTTTCGATCTTTTACAATGAAAATTATTTTTCCAATTCAGTTTGATTCGCTTTGACTGGCCCAGACCCTCGTTTCTTCCTGAATGTTTTCGTTTTCTAGACAAAAGAAACTTTATGGGGGAAGCGAGTGAATTGGTTCTGAAGTAGTTGACCCTTACTTTGAATTTTCTGACTAAAACTGCTCCATAAATTGCCGAAATCGGCCAAATCAGTTCTACTTCCGGCTAACTTTATGACCAAAGATATCAATTATATGAGTTGTGAGTTAGCTATAAAATGAAATTAAATCGGCTAGTTATGTTTTCTTTTTTTTCCCAAATGGCTATATATTTGGTCATCCACTATCGCAGACTTCTATCACCTTTGTAGGAAAGAATAGGCTAGATCTAACCGAAAAATGGCTGATTTGCCATCCCTAAAGCTGACTCACCGGCAATATGGACAACCGCCCCAGGGCAGCGAGTGTTAGGGATGCCTGTCACATGCCTGAGATAGAAAATTTTCTAATACAAACGGGAAAATTGGAAATTGAACAAATTCACCAGCATCAGACTTTTATCGTCCGTCGTTAGACCCAGGATTCGCCACATCTCTTTATCGTTGGCGTCGCAGAGTCAATATTTTCTGAACCAATCCAGTTCGTCTCGCCATCTTGTATTCAGTCGGCCTCGGTTCCGCATTTGATCTCTGGGTATCTATGCTTTGAGTTGTGATGTCCATCGGTTGTCTGCCATTCTTGCAACATGGCCAGCCCATTGCCATTTGAGTTCCGTAACAGTTTCTTTGATGTCTCGGATTCTTGTTTTTCCCCTAATATACTGTGCTGTCTTGTGGTCTCTCTATGGGATGTTGAGCATGGTTCTCAGTTCGGGAGTGGGTCTCTTGGTTAGGTTCCATGTTATAGCTCCATAGGTGACTATCAGGAGGATGCATTAGTTGTATACTCTTCTCTATAGGACTAATAGGATTTCCTTGTTTTTGAAGGTTGGGTTTGCTCTATAGAAGTCTTGTCACCCAAGAGTGATTCTTCGCTTGAATTCTTCTTTCGGGGATGTCATGGAGACCCGTTGTCCTTGGTAGATGTAGTGGTCTACTTCGTCCAACATAGCGCTTTCGATTCTGATCGTTGTGCATCATATATAGCATCACAGCAACTCCATTATCAGAATAAATAAAGCAGAATAAAAACAACTAAAATAGGAAATTCACCTGATGTGAAATCAGAGTTTTCAGGACTATCTGACAGTTGAAAAATCTCTGTTGTGGTGAAACTAAGAGAAACAATTGGCTAAGGAAATTCTCATGACCGACGACAAGCTCAGTCAGGCTTTAAAGGGCCCCTGATATCAGCTTGCCTGGTCCATCAAGAACCGTTGGGTCGGCCTCTACAAACAAAGTAAGGGAGAATGAAGTCAAATAGAAATACGATTCTCAACCCCCCCCTTTTTTTTAACCAAGCCTTTTATTGTATCATGCCTTACTAACGCATGAGCACCAACCGTACCCCCATAAATGTTTATAATTGTTAATACTCTCCTAATTAGGGGCCGGTACATTAGCAACCACACTCGATATATGGTAAATTCCATAATGCTGAGTCGCAGGCCATCGCTATTATATTTGATAACCCACTCGGAACATTACTACGAAAAAAGTTTAAGTACAGCGCAACTAGTTCGTCCCGAAGGAGAAAAAATTCCAATCTTGAACTGAAAAGCAAAAACCTTTTTAGAATGGCAGGCCTTATATAATCTTTAAAAATCAAGCAATGCATCCGCCTCGATGACGATTGTTGAATATATTCACCTTCTTCTTCTTCTTCTTCTTCTTCTTCTTATTATTATTATTATTATTATCATTATTATTATTATCATTATTATTATTATTATTATTATTATTATTATTATTATTATTATTATTATTATTATTATTATTATTATTATTATCATTTGCAATTTCACACCAGTTGCGTGGTGGTTACCGCCGCAGTTTGAGTGACAGTAAGTTTCCTCAAGTCTCCAGCCCACCTTTCCACACTCTCACAGTCCACAGCAATGCTATGTTTTACAGTTTCACACCAGTTGCCCGGTGGTCATCGCTGAAGGCTGAGTGACAGTAAGTCTCCTCAGGTCTTCAGCCCACATTTCATCTCTCCTGCACTTATCACACCAGTGGTGTGGTTCACACCTCTGCTACCATTTGGGTGTGTTTTTATTTGTTTTGTTTTTAGGTTTTTTGTTTTGTTTTTTTTGGTTTCCCTCCTCCTCTGTTAGGCCACTGCTACATTTAGGGCCGTAGATCTAATATCTCTTGCACTTTCCTCAGTATCCGTGCAGTTCCCAGCAGTGCTTTGGTCTGTACAGTCTCAATCCTTCCTTTTATCCAATTTCGCCCTCAGCTTCTTTGGGACTGTTCCGAGTGCGCCTATTATTACTGTTACTACCTTGACTTTCACGTTCACACCTTCAGTTCTCTTACTATACCTTGGTATTTTTCCAGTTTTTCACTCTCTTTCCTCTTTCCTCTATGGTCTGCAGGCACGGCCACGTCAATTATTTGGCAAGTTTTCCTCTACGATTACCAGGTTCGATCTTTTAGCCTGGATGAGATGGTCCGTTTGGATGTCAAAGTCCCAAAGTAATTTGTGGTTTCCATTCTCCAAGGTTGTCTCCGGTTTGTGCTGGTACCACTTTTCCGGTTAAATCCCATTTGTTTGCTCAGTTCCCAATGTATCTCTGTTGCTACTGTACTGTCTGTGTTTATACTCCTTCTGGGCTAGTTGACTACATTCACTAGTTATGTGGTTTACGGTCTCATCTCTTTCACTGCACAGGTGGCACTTGCTGTTTTGTCTATGTTTTATCGATTTTTGTTTTGATATAGTTTGTTCTGGTGCATTTGTTTTGAGCTGCGATGATGAGTGATTCCGTTTCTCTCTTCAGGTTTCCTTTTCGTAGCCACGTTCATGAATCTCTCGTCTGGCACATCCTGTATCTGTCTTTTAAATTTTCTGTATAATTTTTTCCGTTCCCGTTTTTTCTCTTGTTTGCTGTGCTGCTCCATTGTTTTCTACTTTTTGGTTGTTCGTTGCGCTGCTTCGGGCACTTTTTATGATGTCTTCGCTGTTTGCTTGCACATACTTTTCTTGACCTGCTTTGGCCCTCTGGACACAGTCCTCTATGCTGATAACGCCCCTTCCACTTTCTTTTCTCTTCACGTATAGTCTATCCGTGTCATCCCAAAGGTGTGAGGCTTTATACATTGTCATAAGCTTCCTTGTTCGCCAGCCCATTGACTGGAGTTCTTCCTTTGTCCATCCAAGGAATGGTCCTGTGTATCTTACTACCGATATGGCCCATGTGTTCATTCTTTTTGTGAGGTTTCTGCTATTCAGTTTTGTCTCTAATATTTTCATCATCCTCATAAGGTATTATCTTTTTATTTTCTCCTTCATTTCTTCTTCTTCTTCTTCTCCTTCATTTATTCTTCTTCTCCTTCCTCTTCTTCTTCTTCTTCCTCTTCTTCTTCCTCTTCTTCTTCTTCTCCTTCTTCTTCTCCTTCTTCTTCTTCTTCTTCTTCTTCTTCTTCTTCTTCTTCTTCTTCTTCTTCTTCTTCTTCTTCTTCTTCTTCATATCCCGCAGCTTCCTTTACCTTGTCGTACTCAGCAAATCCCGTTCTTCTACGCCTTCCGATATATTTTCTGTCATCTACCTGCTCAAACCATTCGAATAGATTACTCTCTAACCCCTGATCCTTTTGCATTTTCTATATCCTGTGAACGTTTAATTCTCCAAACGTTCCTCAATATGCGTACCAAAAATGTCAACTGTCTCTTTCTTATTGTTAGCAATAGTTTCCTCGCAGTTTTTAATCTCCTCAATTTTTTTTTTCATTTGTTAAATTCTCTGTCTAGGATTTTCTTAACATTTGCCGATAAAACTACGTCTTGGTAGCTTCAATCTTTTTTTTCTATTTGTGACGAAACTGTCCGGCATTCACTACCATATAGAAGATTAGACATTACAGAGCAGTTCAACACTTTTCTCTTATATATATATATATATATATATATATATATATATATATATATATATATATATATATATATATATATATATATATATATATATATATATAAGTGTGTGTGTGTGTGTGTTTGTGTGTGTGTGTGTGTGTTTGTGTGTGTGTGTGTGAACAAGTAATGCATAAGTAAATAATGAATAAATGATAATCACATTATGATTAAATCTGTTAAAAAAACATTATTTTACATGGGCTTTGAAAGCGACAATCATTAGACGGTGATAATTAATAAATAGATAATGACTCTTTGATCACATTTGTTCATTCATTTTAGAACTTCGAAAGTTTTCTATGATTCTCAAACGGCAAATAAAGTTGGGACGAGTAATCTGTTACAAATCACATTTCGTCTGTTATATTTCTTCTTTGAGCGATGAACTGCATAAATTGATACAGTTATCAATTATTCAAGTGAGAGAATTTTGATATTCTTTAGCGTGCGGGTATCAGTTTTTTCTTTCTTTTTTTTTGTTTCGTTTTGTTTTCATGGCATCTGTTATAGAATCTTTCATTATTAGTCTTCTTGGAAAGCAACAGAGTAGGCGCCATAGCTCATCGTGGAAAGACGATGACCCTCTTTTTGGAAAGCTAGAGATCAACAGTTGAGAACATCTCGAACGAAGTTGTCTCAAATTTAGAGAAGAGACATCAATTCAACTCAAGTCTCTGGCTTCTGAAATGTGTTTACCCAACCAAGTGATTGCTCTATTGACAGAATAAAAGCCAATGCGATAGAGCATTGGACTGTGCGGTAGAGGTACCATCCACCGATGACTTTCACCACGAACAGAAATGCCGGATCGGAAAGACAAAAGGAGTATTCAATCTGGTGAGCAAAACTTTAAACAAACAAAACAAAATATTTTCCCAAAGAACCAAGGTGAGGTTCTATAATTCGAATATGATATCTACGATGCTATATTGCTGCGAAACCCGGCAACTTAGGACCCTCCACGTGAAGAGATTAGATACCTTTGACAATAGATGCCTGTATAGAATAATAGCTTTCAAATGGAAATGAAGAGGTCAGGGGTATATCACAATGGCTCGTCATTTCAATCACCATTTTCAAACGCTGCTGGTTAGGGCATAACCCGAGACTCCTCCTAACAAATCGAGCCATCAAATAGGCCAAAGAAGGAGAGGACAGCCTAAGGCTGGCGATAGACAGTTTGCAGAGGGACCCCCGACAGATCAACACAAGGTGGGGTGACACCAACAGACTGGCCGGAACCGTATACAATGGGGCACCCCCTTCGGACTCGGGGTCATCTGAGCCTAAATCTGCATCTCATTCTTTTGCATTCCGCTTTAGGATTGAGACCCTTCTTTGCAAACGATCGGTTCAGAAATCAAAAAATGCGTACCATCTATTCCGTTGGATATTTCATCAGATTTTATCTATATTTATTTATTTTTAAAACATTTTCTTGCCTTGAGGGTGTCTAGGTCAATCCAGAAAATAACGAGCTTTGCAAACACGCCACTATAAGATGGGCCAGACACGTATAATAGAGCCAACGCCATACTCAAATTAAAAACCGAACGAAAATCAGTTCGTATTTAGCTGCGATGCAGGGAGGTAAGTACGTATGTTTCGATCTTGCATATTTCGTACTATTATCTTAATACATATATTTAAAAAAATGTCATTGAAATTCATTGAGAACTCTTGGAGATATAGCATGGACAGCCAGGCAGATATAAACGGATACATATATTGCTTCTAACTTCGTTGGCAGAGGTAAATATCAAATTACCTAACGCAACATTACGAAAAGAAACGCCTGGAAATTGTATATGAATTGATTACGTATTCCTTGTAAGAGAAGTCAAGTGAAACCACGTGATAATTTTTTTGAGTAAAACTGATGCACATATTTATGCTTGTATCTCGCCTCTGTGTATTTTCTTCAGAGTTTTTTTTTCTCGTGTAATTGTCGTATTTGTTCTTGTAATCATTCACTGATTTTGTTTCTAGAATATTTGGATCGTGCCGAGTTCCAATCGTTCATTATTCGTTGAGACAAGAAGTCTAGTGTTTTTCTTTTGCAGTGTTATATGTGCTATTGTTGTTGTTGTTGGTGTTGTTATTTGTAAATAACTTTTCAGCTTGGATGTTCCCTCTACCTCTTATTATTTTGAATGTTTGCATTTCATCTACCTTTATTTTTCTTTCTCGTAAGGTACTTAGGTTCAATTTGTGGAGTCTATCTTCGCACAGGAGATTTTTAAGTTAGAAAAGCCGGTTTGTCCTACAAACGGACGATAAGAATCAACATTCAATTAACATCGATTACAATGAAAAATCTAACGAAAAGATTAATAAAATAACAGAATTTTTTTCTTCTTTATGATTTAGTCAAGGGCTTGTTGTTGTTGCAACATCAATAATGTCTGTTGGATCAAAGGAATAATTTTGAATTTTCCTTTAAACAATGATGGTGTTTGTAGATTCCGAAAATAATGGCGTATGTGTGTGTTGCTGTGTATGGGTGTGTGTGTGTATGTATTTGTGTATGTGTGTGTGTGAGTCAGTGTATGTATGCGTATGTGCATGCGTGTGTGTTTAAATCGGTATATGAGTGTGTGTGTGTATGTATTTGTGTGTGTGTGAATGTGAGTCAGTGTATGTATGTTTATGCACGTGCGTGTGAGTTTAAATCTGTGTATGCGTTTGTAGATTCCAGAAGTACTGGTATGCGTGTGCGCACGCGCGTAAGGTCGACTACGTATGCGTGTGTACGTATGTGTGTGTATGCATACGAGTGTGTGTGTGTATGCGTTTATTTGTACTTCATGTAGTTTGTATTTTTTTCCCCCTTTTGTATTCAATCTTGAGTGGGAAAAAAATAAACGGGCCGAATAGAATAATAATGTCCTCTGGGCAGAAAAAAACAACACTTTCCTTTTATGTGAAATGAATCGTTTCGGCAAAACTGGACTCCAAATAATGATCTTTTGATGTTTAATTATCCCTCAGCCTTATTAAAAGGATCGATGTCTATTAACATAAACAAATGAGCTGTAACAGATTTTACAAGCACATAATTGTACTGGGCAAAAAGAAAAACGTCTTGGTTAGAAATCCGATATCATCTGGCTCTCCAATATATACATGCAAATTGATGAAAAATCTCAAAAGTACAAATAATCCAGCAGAATACGCTCAGAGAGAGAGAGAGAGAGACAGACAGACAGACAGACAGACAGAGAGTTGCAATTGTTTTTTCGGTTCAGTAGAAATTCCAAAGTTCGATATTTTTTGCATGTAGACTCATGTAAAATGTAAACTAACAATGGGATTTACCGTAACTCGTTAATTCCTGAGATTTTGTCAGCATTATAGCCAAATTTCAGCAAAATCGGTCAAGATTTTAGAAATCTCCCCTATCGTAAACAAAAACAACGCTTTCGCTGATAAAAGGTAAACAAACAATCGGATCGGCCATAACTCATCACCCCCTCTGGTAGATTCTCCCCACAAGCCAAGATGCTGAATTCCATTGAAATATATTAAGGAATAACGAAGTTATCTAATCGAGAGAAAGCAGACAACGGCGACGATGACGATGATGAAAACGACGGCAGACTCTCATAGCCTTTTTCCCGCCAGAGACAAATTGCCAATATATATTATACAAGACTTGAAAATATAGAGTAGGCTTATTCTATTGATTATTGTGGCTTGTATTTTTGTCATTGTTGTTTTTATCATAGCCTTTCGGCCGATCAGTTCTTCCACCTTCTTTGAAAATATGTTGCATAAAAGCTTGATGAAAAGTGCGGGCAGAAAGGAAGGGTGGGGAATTGAACGTCTCCATAGAACGTTATTTGACTGTTAATATTATGATTGATATACGTGCTGGTTTTCATAAATATTCACTTGGATCGTGGTAAGTTGAATGAAGAGATATAGGAATAGAAAGATTGCGCTGTGTCAGTCTTGCAGGAAAGTGGGGGCTGGCACAACTGCCTACCTTGAAAATCAGCTTTTGAAACTCCGGCTTTTACCTGGGATCGAACATTGACCACTGGAGTCGATGGGGAATTTGCAACTATCTCAACGTATATATATATATATATATATATATATATATATATATATATATATATATATATATATATATATCAAATCACACCACGTTAAAACTCCATTGCTCAGGGAGGATTATTCCACACACGGGCCCCACAGTATCTAATCTTACTGCTGGGGAGAACTCCTCCAAATGAATATTCGTTCGCCGTGCCAAGCCATTATATCTATATCTATCTATCTATCTATCTCTCTCTCTCTCTCTCTCTCTCTCTCTATATATATATATATATATATATATATATATATATATATATATATAACCGTGTGATGAGTTTGTATGCTATTTTTCCTGTTTGTTTATTTATCTAAATAATTTGTTTGTTTCTTTGTTTGTTGTTTCTTTGTTTGCTCAAATGGAACGATCTCATTGGTTGATTTACGTTCTTACTATGGCATAGCAATGAAAATTACTCCACAGAAACTCGTAAGTCTTCATGTCTAATCCCACATTAAAACAGCTTGAGTGAAAAAACTTAGAATTACGATACTTGAATCATCAAAATTACCTAAGAAAATAGCTTTAGGCACCGTTGTGCCGATCCATGCATAAACAGTCTTTTTGAACTGATTTTATATATATATATATATATATATATATATATATATATATATATAGCTTTGCGAAAGAACACGAATGTTAAGAGGGCTTTCCACGGCTATAGGTTCTTAGTCGACGGGGTCTGTCCGCGGATTGACCCTCCAGTCGGTTCACTGGATGATTCATAACTTCACTCATGAAACTGCGTGAAATTGGAGATTTTGTCCAGGAAGCGAGAGTTAAAAGAGCATTGGGTATCAGCAGATTGTCGTATAAGCTTTATAAAAGCACTGCGGAAAAGGAAAATCATTACAGAGGATCCAGGCCTGGCTGACGGAATCCACACAGCCTTAGACCATTTTTAGATCGATTTCCTTTCTTATTGTGAAAGATGATCTTTTTCGGTGTCCTTGTACGAAGAATCACACAACTGGCGCTGCGCAATTATTATGCAGATGTATCAGTCCTGTGATCTGGAATCCCTGGTGCACAGACTTTCGGAAAGGTAGGGGACTAGAAGAGCAGGGTCTCAGTTGAAAACGTACACCCATCAAACATTTTCAAAATTGAAATCTACAATGCCACATCGGCCATCTCTCTCCACCCCCTCTCTCTCGCTCTCTCTCTCTCTCTCTCTCTCTATATATATATATATATATATATATATATATATATATATATATATAAAGCTTTGCAGCTTTAAACTCTTAACATTAAAGACTTTTTCAAAATTCCATTTTGTATCATTTCAATCACCTGTTTCACAATATCTATCGATGCAGTTTACGTAATTTTCTTCGGTGTTTTTCCCCCTGTTTCACATATATTTTGTTATTACGGTACAATGTATAAATCATCTCTTGTTGAGATCATTAGTTGTCTATCATGTAACCGTTTCGAGGATTTTAAAAACAAAACAGTTATATTGACATTCCAACACTGCAGTGTTGATCAAACACCACTTTAAAAAGTATATATATATATATATATATATATATATATATATATATATATATATATATACATGCCTACGCGTGTGCGTGTGTGTGTGCCTGTGAAACACAAAGAAAAATGTTAAAATCGTATGTTGTATATATTTTTAAATTCATTAAAGTATATCTTTTAATTTTGACGAAAAGGGCACTTTTGATATGGAGAAGTAATGGGACAGGGGCTGAAGCCCACAAGGTCTCCCGCATAAGAGCCTAAAAATTGCTCGCAGCATAAAATTAGCCGAGTTTTCTATGATCTGGAAAAAAGTAATGGAGTTTCCATTTTCTCCGGTCTTAGCAAAATTCTCTTAATGAAGAAACATTTTCTCCAGTTCCCCGGAAGACTGTAATAGGTACCTAAAGCAGTTATTGGCTGAGAGAATGAAATTACGTACTTACTCGAAAAATTTGAAAAAAGTATCTTATTTTACTCAATAAACCCAACGAATTTTCACATTATAGTGTTTATAAAGGTTGTGTTAAATAAGAACAGATAAAGATATATATATATATATATATATATATATATATATATATATATGGATTCGATAGAAGACCAGGGTGAAGGATATGGTACAAGTAATTGAACAACAAAAAATAAAGATGGGCTGGACACCTAGCACGAAGAAAGGACAACAAATGGAACAAAGGGCTTACCAATTGGTACCCGAGGAACAGTAAACTCAGTACGAAAAGACCAGGCGCAAGATGGGAACACAAAATAGAATAGTATACCGATAAGGCATGACGGAGATTTACACAATCACTCTCGCCATTGAAGGAGATGCGAAGGGTTTTTGTCCGGCATTGGACCTATAAAAGCCGCTGCAGATAGATAGATAAGTAGATAGATAGATAAGCCTGTTCTTATTTAGCTATAGACATGAATACACAGACATTGAAAGTTGGCTAGCGCGTTAGAAGGTGGAGAGAGATAGAGTGGGGGGAGAGGGAGATAATTTGATTTCAACTGAGAAAATCCCAGAAGGCCGAGGAAAGAAAAAAACAAGAGAAGAAAAAAAAATCTCAGACGTCTGCCAGCTGCTATTTGGCTTCACCATTTTTCACAGATTGTAAAAATCCTGCAGAACATATTTCAGGCACGTGAGGTTTGCTTGCCGTCCTTCCAACTGCCGAATATCAGACCAAACGCTTTTTTTTATTCGCTTGTATTTCTCACTGAACATCCGGGCACATCGTGACGGTTGAACACATCGACGCAGCAGATCTCCTTGTACGCAACACACAACTCATCTTTCTTTCTAACCCAATTACACGTAATATGGCGCCTGCTTTTCGTCTCAGACGCCTCATGCCACTTCCGTTACGCATCTTGTTTCTTCTTGGGCTGTCTATTCTCTTCTATTTCGTTTCGTTTTGTTATGATCGGTGCGATTGGCTTCAGCCAGAGCTTCTGATCGGGCATCCAGGCTTGGATAGGTTTTCCCCTCTTGTTGCATTCAGCTTCCGTACATTCTTGTCAAAACCTAATCAGATATAACCCTGTGCAAAGCCATTCCTTACAACTATGTTCCTGTTCATGAATAAGGACGGGACACAATTTAGCCGACGAGAACACACGAGTAGGTGACTATTTCAGAATCCCCAATATAATTATTTTTCCTCAAAAATGAAGAGTAACACAAGGACTTTCTTCACGGATAAAGCCACCGACGAACATATCACATTTGATAAATCAGCAAATGAAAACATGACATTGTTTTTCATTTTGTTAGGGTTAGTTTTAGACTTATGCAATCTAGCTACTTTTTAAAATAAAAACGATGAAAGCTATTAGAAGATCACAAATTGCATGACAGAAAATTCCGTATTTTTTTTATAATGATTGAAATGCAGTTGCTTTGATGAATAAATGTTATTGTTGTCACACTCCAAAAGGTGAAATGTCCGTTCAGTCAAATGTTCTTCGCCCGAACAGGTATCGGCCAACTGACCGGTAGGTTGACTCTACACACATTCATGCGTTGGTGAGCACAAAAATTACCAGGTTCCATCGGCATATTGCCACCGACGCAAGGGTGTGCCTATTGACCCATCTCTTTTAGTGGCATACGGAGGTACTACCCGAGAGACAGATCCCCAGGAACTAGGCTTATACTTATTATCATTGATTTCCAATGGCCAGAAACCCAGCCAATGTGCTGGGATTGTAAGGAAATAATAATAAAATAAATAAAATAAAGAAGTAACTTCCTGTGAACTGTTTAGATCAGTACTAATGACAACAAAGCGAGATGGAATGGATCTACCAGGTTATCCTTAGTGTCAGATCTATAATCATCATCATCATGGCTTGGCTTGGTGAACAAAGATTGGGGGGTGAAATTCTGTCAAATGCCCTCAAGTGACCAGTGAGCAGTGTGGCCAATTTTGATGGTTTTTTTATCATCACTTTTCCTAATCTGTAAATCACTTCCGAAACTATTTTTTAAGATCTCATTTAAATTGGAAACACTGGCAGTGGGACCAAGTGAGAGACGAAGGCTTTTTACAATGGCTACAGGAGAAGTTGTAACTTTTTTATTTCTGGGATTCGGCAAAGGAGGGTGCTTGTTGGACCTTGTGTCGTGATTTCTCTCTGTTGGCCGCCTCTGATGTCCACTGACGTTGGTCGATTCAAAGGGAGAAGAGGGCCCTTCTTAAGTAACCCTTGTATCTCCTTCATGGCGCCCACTTTTTTTACTGACCAAGAACTAGTTCTCCTATAAGGAGGGACTTTGGTAGATGATAGTGGGATTGCAATTTTGACCATTGACAAATCTGACCTTTTATAAGAAGAAAACGTTTGGCCATGAACTTTTTGGTTTCGCTGTGTTTATTTTTACTTTGTTTAAAATGAAACAAACTTCATTGGAACGAAACCATCTTTAAAGCTGCACGCCTACTTAATTATTACTAGTAGTAGTAGCAGTAGTAGTATATTTTGTACATGCTTAGAGATCAAAGATTGCGCGGAGGAGCCGATGGTCTAAAAACTGTGGGGACTCTTGCTTTAGGATTTTGAAATATAGGATTGGTTGGGGTTAGTTTACTTAGTGACAGTAATGTTTTTGATAAATTCTTACTTAGGTGTGTACTTAGTGTTGCAATGTTTAAGAAATGATATTGGCATTTTGCATGATTTTGACCGGAGATGTCTCAAACTATATGATAACGTTGGACCATAGCCGTCCATCTTCGCAATGTTGCTTGTTCACCACAGGCTAATCATTTGCAGGATCATCTCAATGCTTATGGTTCGTTTTGGGGTTTGTGTGATAATGTAAATAGATATGACAACGTGCTAGACTCAATTTCTGCCGAGCAGAGAACGTGCTAATTTTATTGCGCGGTATGTTGCACCATCCGAAGTAGAAATGAACGAATTTCCATTATCCCATCCAGTACCACGAGGCAGGATTGAAAACTTAGCTTCAGACCCGGAGGCCGATATCCTACCTCTGAGCTACGGAACTGGACGGTCAGTAAGGCTGAATTTAAGCGATATATATTCATTTATAGATAAATTCCCTATCCACCAGGGTGCTCTATTCCTATGGAAGAGCATTGAATAAGCTTACAATGGTTGAGTTACCTCACTTAAAGAGTGCTCAACCCTGAATAGAGGAGCATTAATTATTGTGTCATCCATAGACAGCTGTTTCGATGTAGTACATCTCTTCAGTGTGGCTATAGACTTTCCATTATCCCATCCAGTAACGCGAGGCAGGATTGAAACCTCAATTGAATAATTGTGTCATCCACAGACAGCTGTTTCGATGTATTACAACTTTTCAGTGTGGCTGTAGACTATCCATTATTCCATGCAGTACCACGAGGTAGTATTGAAACCTTCGCTTCAGAACCAGAGGCTGGCATCTTTACTTTGCCCCACGCAGAATTGGATGGTCAGTAAGGTTGAATTTAAGTGACATATTTATTCACGCAGAATTCCCCATCCACCAGAGTGCTCTATTCATAAGTTGGAAGAGCACTGCATATATATATATATATATATATATATATATATATATATATATATATATATATATATATGGTGAATCTAGATGTTTCTAGGTGTTTTAGGATGTTTTTGACTCAATTTTAGGTGTAAACTTGAATATGAAGTTGGCAGTTTTGCCCTTTAAAGATCTTCACACAAATAAGAACAAGCACATCTACGACCTGACTTTCAGGCTTGTTACTTTGGTTGCTAGTAGGATTAATAATCAATTATGTTTCATTGTTAATCCTTCAAGTGCGCCATTCAACAATCCAAACGATAGAGAAACAATACCGAAGAAAGCAAAAAATGCAGTCGAATTTTAATTGAAAAGAGTTTCGCTGGTGAAGTATTTCTGGTGAAAAAAAAAGAAATATAGGGATCTCGATGAGAGACTACGAAGAATAATCAATTCCTATGAAGACAGAAATATTATTGATTTCTAAGAGGATGCAGTCACAATATAACTACATTAAATTGTTAATTATATGAAATAATCTTTACTAATTAAAACATGAACGTAGCCTCTTGATCACTGGTCAGAGATTTGGAATAACCCTCTGACCCTGAAGTCATCTCTAACCGTTCAACAGATGTCCATCTCTTGGCCCTAGTTCCCTCTAAGCTTTGCGCGCGCATACGTTTTGCAACCAGCGCACAAAAGAAATAAATGTGCGCACAGACGATTTCGAATTCTCTTGATAACTTACTGAGTTTTTATTGAAAAAAATATTGATTCCCTACGTCGAAATCAAAAGTGCGCACATATCTTTGTTACGGGCAGAAAAATTACACCCCTTGATATTTTTGCGCTCACCGACTACAAGAGATCAGTGGAATTATTGCTTATTTTCCTCAACCTCAACAGTCGCGATTTGACTGGATGCCCGGCCGGGAAACACGAATCGTTTCTAGATTCTTCCGGATAGCATAACGGTTATTGACATGGTAAAGGAAAACGGTGCACAGAGATTGAATTTTAGCTCTCAGCTCATATTCATTCACTATGTTGATTTATCTTTCTATCAACACATTTCTAGCTATCTGTATGTAAATATGCATCTCTGTATGTAAATATGTTCATAACTATCTCTTCGGTGTCGACCCTATCCATCTATCAATTTATATAGGCATAGCTGTCTCCATGTGCCACGGTTAATGAATATCTATATATCAATCCCGTCAGCCTGTCTTTTTATCTGTATGTATGTTCATATATCTCATTCTCTCTTTCTTCTGTTCTTTCTCTCCCCCTCCTCTCTCTTTTCCTCTTTCATCTGTTTTTTCTCTCCCCCCTCTCTCTCACTCTCTCTCTCTCTATATATATATATATTTATATATATACATATATACATATATTCATATATATACATACATACATACACACACATATATATATATATATATATATATATATATATATATATATATATATATATACTAATCCATAAGGATGGACGATGTAGCCTGTCACAATCATTAAAGAACAATTGATGGGACTGAGCCCAGAGAAAAGTGGATTCTTGTCTTACCCTTTCCCTCGAGGCTGAGATAGATAGATATAAACAGACTAAGATAAATAGATAAGACTCTGGTTGACATTCTTTGCCTATTAAATCGTCTTAATTGAAAGCGACGTTTTTCTCATCTGATATGTTTGACCGCAAATATTTGAAGTTATACCCTGACATGACTCATCTTGAGCTGGATTCGTCATGTGACCATACAATGTCCAGCAACCCTTCATTGCACCAAAAGAGGAAGGGTCGAAGGTCGCCCTGACTCCATCGTGACACTGGCCCCCGGGACTAAATAATTTTTGTCCTTGCCCGCACAGACGCGTGTGGGACCGCACAAGAAAGCTAGCCTCGTGTCGTATTTACCCTAGAAATAAATATCATACGCTGGTATGACGTTATCTCAGTGATGAGGCAGGGCAGGGAGCACACCAGCAGCGCTTTTCACCGAATTGTCTTACATCTCAAATTTCATGCCAACCAAACACTATCATGTCTTTGACAGGTGTTGCACCAACGCCTTGATATGGGAATCATTAACCAATAACCGAAAAATGACGAGCGGGTGTCATTGCTCACCTACAGGATGAATTTGTTTATTTATCTGTTTGTCAGTCTGTCTCTCTGTCAGTCAGTCTCTCTCCCCCCCTCTCTCTCACATACTCTCTCTGTCTATCTTCCTATCGCACACTAGCTCTCTCACTCTGCCGTACTCACTCTCTCACACCGTCTTTCTGTCACTCTGTATCACTCTCTCTCTCTCTCTCTCTTTAACTACCTTTCACCATGACTCTCTCACCCTCATTCACTCACACTCTCATTCTCTCATCTCTTACTCTTTCACACACACACACACACACACACTTACTCTCTTTACTCCTCTCCCTCCTCTTCTTTTCTCTTTTTCCTCTCGTATACTCTTCCTCCTTTTCCCTCTCTATCTCTCTCTCGCACTCTCTTTCTCTACACTCTCTCTTACCTACAGACGTTACCCCCCCCCCCTGTAAGAATTCACTGCTGAAAGAGATACGGAGATATCTAGGATTTCACAAAGATTTTGTGAATATGATTATGGGTTCACATGCCTCTTATTCCAGTGCTTTCATAGTCTTCAGAACTGGGAACCTCACTATATATATATATATATATATATATATATATATATATATATATATATATATATATATATATATATATATATACACACTAGAAAGCTTTAAATACTGGATATATATAAAAACAACTTTTTTAAAAAAATGTATGATATTTCAGCCAATTATTTCCCAATATCTGTTAATGTAATTTATGTTGTTTTTTTTTCACTGGTTTTTGTTCTACGCTTAATTATATATCATAGTACTATGTGTGGCTATCATGTTACCGTTCCGGGGATTTTAAAAACAAAACAATTATATTGATATGGTTTTCCAACAGTTTTGATCAAACATCATCTCTTCATCTATGATTCTACTATATAGCTTTATTTCATAATTTTTATATCCACGTCATAGTTCAAGTGGCTTATTTTATATAGGCTATTATGATAATGTATTGTATATGAAACACAGGGCTTACATAAAAATGTTTACGTCAATAACGGTATTTGACGATGAGGGATCAATAAGTATAACAACAGACGTGAAACGTTCTTCGTGCCACTTCTATTACGTGTTCACTCATGTGAATATTAAACACACAACCCGTAGGGTTAGGTTTTGTTTTTATAGATAAATTGTTCGATATTTTTTTCAATAAAAATAGAGGTCTCTTGAGATATATCTCCGCCCCCCTCTCTCTCTCTCTCTCTCTCTCTCTCTCTCTCTCTATATATATATATATATATATATATATATATATATGTATGTATAAATAGGGAAGGAGAGTTTTATGGCGTGGACAAAGAAATTAGCAGGCAACTCCGGCTGAGACAGGTTGCATTCATTCCGCAGGAAAGGCATTAATCCAACACTTCCCCAGTTCCAGTTAAGGGTATATTGCAGAACGTACTGAGCTCTTCGGCCATGATTGGTGATTAGTCAATTAAACTGACAAGTCCGATTCCAAACCAGGGAATGGGGCCTCCTTTCAGGCGACTGCATGCCAACTTTGACATCTTCCGGCAGATCCTGCAGTCAAGATGATGCTAAACGAATCATTCTCTGCTTTTCATTGGACTGAACCAGTGAAGCCGTGGGGGACTCAATCGACTGTAGATCCCAGGATCTCCATTCGTTTTGCCTTGTAGAAGCAACTTTCATGTGACCGAGATGAAGTTGGACTTGTCAGTCTCCTTGATTCCTATACAGAAAAGGATCTCCACAATTGGTAGTATATTCCCAATGTCAATCCCTCTCGCTTGTGCCTCTGGGTTAATCATCATCATCATCATCATCATCATCATCATCATCATTCTTTTAACGTCCGTCGTTGGACATAAACCTTCTCTAGGATCCACCACATTTCTCAATCATGGGCGTCGCGGAGCCGGTATTTTTTTTAGTTTCCTAATTGATTCTATGATGTCTCTGAATTTGTGTAGTTCATCTCTCCACCTTACTTTTGTCAGCCTCGATTTCACATGTGGTCTCTGGGGATCAATGTTGTTAGTCGTGATGTCCATCGGTTGTCTTTCATCTTTGCAACATGGCCAGCCCATTGCCATTTGAGTTTCTATGATGTCTCTGACCCCCGTTTTATTTCTGATTTACTGTGCTGTCTTGTGATCTCTCCATGTGAGGTTGAGCATGATTCTCTCAGGTGCACATTGCATGCTTCTCAGTTTGTGAGTCTGTCTCTTGGTTAGGTTCCATGTTTCAGCTCCATAAGTGACTATTGGGAGGATGTATCGGTTGTATACTTTTCTTTTTAGGATTATAGGGATCGTTTTGTTTTTGAAGGTTGAGCTCGCTTTGCCGAAAGCTTGCCATCCTGAGGTGATTCTCCGCTTGATTTCTTCTTCTTTTGTGACTTTCATAGAGATTTGTTGTCGTAAGTGGATGCAGTGGTCTACTTTCCCCAGTTTTGCATCTTCGATTCTGACAGTTATATCCTTATTCTCGATGTGATTGTTGCACAAACAACTTTTCTAGCACGAGAACCAGCAGATCAGAGGCGTCTTTGGATGCCATGTCTATTGAGTTGCGCGTCTTCGTTCTCAATCCTGGAATCCCGAAGTTGTCTGGCTGAGACGAAGCGGTTCTTTCACGCAACTTTGAATTAATTTGACTCAGAAAATAAATATTTGCTGCGAATGAAGCAGTAAATGTAATTATTTGATTATTCATGTTCAGTTTTCTTGTCATCATTTTCAATTTACTCGTTTCGTTTTTTTTTTATTTGCTCAGCGTATTTTTGAATTATTCGCTACATTTTTTAAAAAATTGTTTGCCTTGGTTTTTAATATGCATACCGTAATTTTTTTTTATCTACTTACTCTATTTTTCAGTTAGCTCGCACCGATTTTTGACTTGCTCAGGAAAAGGTATCAATCAAGATAGATCGACCATTTTATGGGTTCGGCGCTATTTCTGGGTCAGCGTAACGACCTGGCTCTAAGCCACACCAAAGTGTGGGGACATCTGACGTGTCGAGAGGTCTGCACGATGACCACCTATGATCGTCCACTTGACATTCATCGAAAGACGCCCTCTCAACATCTTTTGCGCATGTGACCTTTGTGAGTGTGTGCGGTCTTCCTGATTTGTGACCTTTTGTTAACATTCTATGAACTGGAGATCTGAACTGTTTGCGATATGGATCAATCCATGAGTGTAATTTTGTCACTCAACGCTCAACTCAGCCGTGAATAAAACACTTCCGTGACAATCCTCAATAATTGTCATCAGATTTCTGCAACAAATCATATATGAGATAGTTTTGTGGGGTTTTTTTGTTTTTGTTTTTTTTCACTGATGCCTAAATTTAAAACCGTGATTAGCAACGATGTGTTTAAGCAGCTACCTCATCGGTCACAGGTTCGATTCCTGAAGCAGCCCCATTTTTTTTTTCGTTTATTTCTATTTACGTTGCCTAGACCGATGGACTCATTCTCCGTGTAACAACGGGAGGTCATTTTAAATAGAGTTTCAAATAATATAGCACATTCATAAATATTCTGTCGGACTACATATCCATTATATATATATATATATATATATATATATATATATATATATATATATATATATAATGTGTACTTTAGAGAGTGAGACAGACTCGGGAGTGAAGTTTTTGGTGGTAAGGTTTATTAATCCTTATATGTCAATAGTCCATACATGTTTCGGGATTCTTCCCATCATCAGTGGTGTGTGCTGTGTGAGTGTGAATTAAAATAGAGATCAACAACTAAACAAGAAAAAAAAATATATATGTAGAATAAGACGAAGGTTTCCCGCATCCGAAGACACACCCCAAATAACGTCCTAAATAGGGATCCGAATTCCGAATATATATATATATATATATATATATATATATATATATATAATATATATATATATATATATATATATATGTATCAAAGTACAAATCAGTTATTCAGTATCCAATGTGTGGTGGGTTTATTTCACAAAGTGCTCGATACATTCAATATCAAGTTAAGTATAAATGGAGCTTTAACTACTGTGAAATAATGGAATCGGTACACAAACACGTTTATGTTTCTGCCATTCGGGCTTCTTCGGGCGAATGATTCGATTCATTTCGATCCCTATTTAGAACATTATTCGGAGGAGGGGGTTTATAGGAAAACCTCCATCCTATTCTATTCATATTTCTTTTTCTTTCTTTTTTTCTTCTTTAGTTGTTGATATTTGTTTGTATTTCATCTCCCGTTGAGGGATTGGATTTCTGGCTAGTTGTTATAAATTGCTTGGAATGTTTCAGACACTTTTTATCTGGTGTTGTTAATCTATCAGGTTTTTGTGGTGTGTTTTGTTTTAGGACGAACATCTTCCTATTCTTTTCTGTTCCCCCAGTTTTAGGGTTCATGATCTTAGTTGTTTATGTTTAATTCTTTTATTATTTTTGGTGGGGTAGCATCTATATATCTGAGATTATTTGGGGGGAATTTAATGGAGATCTCAACTTTCGTACAATTCTCTCTCTCTCTCTCTCTCTCTCTCTCTCTCTCTCTCTCTCTCTATATATATATATATATATATATATATATATATATATATATATATATATATATATATATATATATGATCTGTTTGTGGATACGATACACCCGACAGAATGAATTTAGTTGACAATAAGGAAACAATAATTGCATGCAAATCAACATTTATAAAATCATCTATAAACTTTGTTCATGCCATCTAATTTAGACATTTCGACTATAAAAGTCAAATCAGGCATCATGCTTTTTTCGAAATTTCAAAATAGTGCGTTGTGATAACGTAGAACATTATTACTTGAAATAACAAGATATTTCGAATGCTGCATCATTTAAACTTACCACTTCGATAAAGCCAAAAAGCGAAACGTATTCGTGGAATAAATCGTAATTTACGTACAATTATTTTCTTTCCTCATATATATATATATATATATATATGTGTGTGTGTGTGTGTGTGTGTGTGTGTGTGTGTGTGTGTGTGTATGTAATCCCGCTCAAATTCATTCCAAATATGTGTAAATAATTTGAATAACTGATTTGAGGTAAAGTGTTAATTTATTCTGGTTTATTTTCTCATAAGATGAATTATTTTCAACCATCATCAATCTTTAATTAGTACTTTTTTCATCTTTGATTTTTCATTTGTTTCTTTGCAATTTACTCAAACCGTATCGTGTAGTACTGCTGGGGTTCCCTGGGTGAGTGGTAATGATGTTTCAGTCGTGAAACAAATGAACGCTTTGTTGGAGGCACTGCTGCAGTACAGTTTTCACAGCAGCAGTTGTATGAATTTATTTTTTTTTTTATAATTTGCCATCTTGGCATTTGTTAGACCTTATTTTTGTCAAGGCTTTTTATACTCCTTTATTAATTGACCTTGAACCAGACTTGGTTTGATCTATGAAAACCGAAAAGGCTTTTGGTAATTGAGGCTTTTCTGTTCTCTTAGTGCTTTATAATATCGCAAATGCGAAACAATGTTTGACATTTTTAGTGCTGACTCCGTTCGTTTTGATCTGGCGAAGCAGGCGTTCTTTGTCAGTGTCTTCTGCAGCATCCTCCTTCAGACGACCTTTGTTGAATGGACTTTTCAGACTCTTTTATCTCTTGAGGGTAGGGTAACGCCCATCCCACCCCCACCCCCCAACATGATTTGCCAGTTCCATTGACTTGATGGATTGCATGTTTGTCGAAGACCTCTAATGGAATCTGTCGCCGAGTTGCTGGGAATTGATATCATTTGGATCGCTTGTGGGTTTTCGTGTACTGTTCTTGTATTAATAGATGGTTGTGCAGGCTACTGTGATTTTTACACCGGGGATGCGTTCCTAGAGCAGTTGACGTAAACGAAATCAGTGCGAAATCGACCCAGCAGTTATCATCATGTTTGACACTTGGTGCATCTCTTAGAGCCTCAGCGTTACGCTGTCTGAAGTTGCACCAGTGGCGCCTCTGCGGTGAAAATATGAACTACGGTCGCGTTCACAATTTCTTTTTTCTTTTCTTTTTTTTTTTTTTTTTTTTTCCATTTTTTGAAGAAAAAATTGAGCAAATTTCAAGCTGGCGTAAATCAAACTGTAAATCAGTAGAGTCTGTACTTCAATCACAGACTGACAATTTATGTACGCTTGGGAGTTGTCAGGGGTGACGCCGGGTACTTTGAGGAGAGGTAGTTCGTCTTGCCGAATGTGATACACGAGTGTGTAGAAAGGAGACAACAAATTGGATGATGAAAGAAAGCATTACTGTTGTGGTTCCCAACCTATTTTACTCCATGGGTTAGGGTTTGGGTTGGTATTGTCGGGATTGGTATTAGGGTTAGTGTTTTTATGGTTACAGTTAGTTATTCTGTTATTCTGTAGCTGGAACAGTGGCGATTTTAAAACGGGAAAGGTGACAATTGCAAAGATTTAATGTCCCCTTTACTATAAAACAAATCTAAGTATTATGTGACGACGTGAACCACATTTCATTAATCTCTGAATACTGACGAATTGCACTCTGGTTGGCACTAATTATCTTAAGCGAATAAATATCAGTAAAGAGACGAATTCTTTATGAGAAAACATACCTACGAACTTAAGGGCACTTACTAATATTTTTTGTAAAATTTAATAACAGCAACGCAATTATCCCATCACTTTTCTGCCCGACACACCTAATAAGTCAAGCATTAGTTACTATGAAATCTATAGTAAAATTCGTAATTAATATTATTATGTAATAAATAATCGATAGTATAGTCTGATTAGCAATTAATCAGTTAAGCCTTAAACACGACTCTTCACATCTAAATTCTAGACTGTCTCCCCGCCCAATATATTCAAATTGCGCTGTTGTGGGGCGTGAACTCCACATTCAGAATCACTGCATTATGTTGCCAATGCCGATGGCATAAAGATTAAAAGTACGGTTGTTGGAATAAATAATTACTGGGTATGAATCATATCAGCTTTGCTTCAGTCTCTCGCTATTAATATTTTTCACGTCTGTCATCGAAGTTGAAAGAGATATATGTATCCAACAATGTTTGTATGCTTGTTAACACAGTAACTTCCAAGGTTCTCAGAAAATTTCAATGTCATTTTGTGGAAGTTTTGGTCATGGACTAAGATGGAATTGATAAAATTTGGGGGCGGATCCAGGATATTTTCGCAGTTATCCTCTGCAACGTAGCTTTATATCTGTGTATACAATATTGATAAAAGTTATCAATGAATTCCAATTAATTCTTTTAGGAGGCTGAGGACATGGAGTGAGACAAAATTGGTTGAATTTTGGGGTGGATCCAGGAAATTTTTTTTTCCGATAGAAAGATACTTTTCCATTTTTTTCCATTCATTAATTTGCCCATTCATGTTTGTTCAGACAGTCTACCCCTGCCTTGCAGAGATATATCTATACATACATTTCTAGAGATTCTCAATAAATTAATCAATGAAATTTTCTAAAAGGTTGGACCACTGGTTGAATTTTAAAGCGGATCCAGATATCATTTTCGATGGAAAGATTTTTTTTTTGATTTTCAGTACAGTTCTGTATTCACTTATGCTTGTCCACACATTGTATCCAAAAGTTCTCAATGAATTTCAATGGAATTTTGTTGACGATTGGTTGAATTTTGGGATGAATCACGTAATTTTCCCCTCACCTGCAACGCCGCTGTATATGAAACGATTTTCATCCAATGGCGTTAGCAGGGGTATATGCTCTCTAAGCACTTTCCAGTTTTTATTCTTCTACCATTTTTCTTTTCTTTACAAGTCCTCCCATCTGCCACACAATCTGGAGAATCAATCGCCTTTATTCTACTCCTTGCTGTCTAAAAATAACCGTCTACTCATTTATAAAAGATGAAAGAAAATTAAAAATATATGCTTTGCAAGTAATCAATACAGATTATATTCACGTCTCTTGTTTGGTAATCGAACATTAAATACTTACAAGTATATATATATATATATATATATATATATATATATATATATATATATATATATATATTCGGTGTTGTCTTCTTCTTCAAGTTTTTTCTCTATACACGGTCGCCAATAAATGAGTATACCCCTACAACATCTTTTAAAGAAAGTTCATTTTCTTCAAGAACAAATATAGCAGGATTTTATTAATGATGGAACATCACATAGTCAAAATGGATATTATTAGGTATTATTTATGACTAAACTCTAAAACTTTGCCAAAAAAAAAATGAATGTGTTTCCGTCGAAAAATGAGTGCAACCCTTCGAAAAAAAACATTAAAAGCAATAAATTGGTCATACACACTACACGGAAATGTCCGTTTTTATCGTGTAGTGTTCTATTAAAAATGGTAAAATCCTTCTACATTTGGTTTCGGAGAAAAGTAACAGTCTTTAGTGTGGTTGTTGGAATAAATGGCTTCTCAGTATGAATCAAATCAGCTTTGCTTGAGTCTCCCGCAATTGATATTTCCCACGTCTATCGATGAAGTTGAAAGAGATATGTGTATTCAATAATGTTTGTATCTTGCTATGTCCTCAGGGTATCTGTGCACTCTGCCTAAGGATTAGAGTGTCGATTCCCAACCTCCTGCCTTAGATCAAAATGTAATATCTGTGCGCTCATTGGAAAGTGTTACTAAGAAAAATATACACAGATACACATTGTGTTTTACAAATGTGAATTAACGCTTCCTTATTCAGGGTTGAGCACTCTTTAAGTGAGGTAATTATAAGAGAGGTAATCATTAGTGAGGTAATTAATGGCTTATACAATGCGCTTCCAAGGTAGGAATAGAGCACTCAGGTGGATGGGGAATATATGTGTGAATAAATATATCGCTTAAAATTCAACCTTACGGACAGTCCGGTCCCGTGCAGAGGTAAGATGCCAGCCTCTGGGTCTGAAGCGAAGGCTTCGATCCTACCTCGTAGAACTGGATGGGATAATGGATAGTCTATAGCCACACTGATGAGTTGTAAAACAACAAAACAGCTGTCTGTCTATATATATCCTGGACGGAATAGGGATACATACACACATACATACTACATACACTCACACACACACACACACACACATATATATATATATATATATGTACTGGATGGGATGATGGAGAGTCTATAGCCACACTGAAGAGTTGTAATACAACGAAACAGTAGTCTGTGGATGACACAACAATCAACGCTCCCTTATTCAGGGTTGAGCACTCGTTAAGTGAGGTAACTCGTTCATTGTAAGCTTATGCAATGCTCTTCCGTAGGAATAGAGCACTTTGGTGGACGGGGAATATATGCTAAATAAATATATCGTTTATAGTCAACCTTACTGACCGTCCAGTTCCGTGGCTCAGAGGTAGAATAACGGCCTCCGGGTCTGAAGCGAAGGTTTCAATCTTATCTCATGGTACTGGATGGGATAATGGATAGTCTATAGCCACACTGAAGAGTTGTAATACAACGAAACAGCTGTCTGTAGATGACACAATAACATATAATTACTTTATGTATATTTTTGTGCACTCATGTCAGGACAGTGGTTTGTTTGTTGATCTGACGTACCAGTTATATGAATACAAATTTCATGGGGTACTCTAGAGATGTATCCTTTTATCAAACTTGACAATCAAGGATTCTTCATCGTGAATAAAATCTTCAAAATAGTGATTAATATACGACTGATGTGCAAACTGAATAAAAACCTGGTTTTTCAGTACTGACTCCAAGGCCCGAGAAACTTCATACGCTCGATAGACTGGCGCTACACAGTCTTTCTATTGTTTTTTTTTTAATTGTGGTACCTATATATACATACTATTTTGTGCTCCTGCACACACTATCACTCCCAATCGTCTCTCACTGTCATGGGCCTATGCCAGACAAAGCTTCAATGAATCAATACACACACACACACTCACACACACACACACACACATATATATATATATATATATATATATATATATATATATATATTGTTATTGTTATTGTTATTGTTTTAGGTGAGTTGAGTTATCAATGAATGAAGAGGACTCAATAATGGGAGGATAGAGCATATGTAAAAAGGAGTACATAGAAAATTCAGTGCTTCGTGGTTACTCTTTCATGCTAGTTGGGCGCAGTTATCAAACTGTTTACTAGTACTCTTTTTCTCCCTATCTCTCTCTCTCTCTCTCTCTCTCTCTCTCTATATATATATATATATATATATATATATATATATATATATATATATATATATATATGTAGCGAATAATTGAATTAAATAACAAAATAAAATAGACAGACAGATTAGACCGAATACATACACCCGATGTTGGAAGGGTATATGTGTTTGGTTTGTCTCTGTAAACGATATTTCCAAAAGAACCCAATGAATTTCAAAGATATTTTTTTGGTGGTTGGGCAATAATGCAAGAAAGAATAGTTCGAATTTGGAAACCAGTAACCGAAAGTTCCAAGTGAATTTCAATGCGTAATAGGCTACGAAAAAAGTGATTAAATCTTTGGAACTATCCATACGTAATTACTCCCCCTGACAATGGCACTGATAGAGATATGTGCTCTATGAGTGATTTCTAGTTCTTCATGATGTAAAAAAAAAAAAAAACGGCATTTCATGTGTAACGAACTAATAGTGCAAGCAGTAGATTGCACTTAGAATCTGGAATCTGTGGTTTTGTTATTCCCACAGGATTTGAGACATCAGATGACAAATTGCAGATCATCTCAAATAGCTGGCAGGAAATTCGAGAAACAAATGGATGGAAATAATGACAAAATAGAAATGAGTGAAGGGGGCAGAAAAGAGACTTTCTTTCTTGAATGAAATTGATATCAAAACGATGAACAAGGGATGTAGCTAGAGATTTAGGTTCCCGAGGGTTTCGGCTCTAAAAACATTTAGTGGGATTCGATGAAAAGGGAAAATCTGCAATAAATAGACACGAACTCTCACTTAATAGGTTGAATAACAACCCCAAAGGCTCAATCATTCGATCAAGAATCAGCTCAATGCATATCTGGGTTAAGGAATGGGCTGATCAGGTTACACTAACAATACTGTTGGGGACTCCCCACCCCTGATTGGGGGCCCAGGGGTGTATTGAAATAGGTCTTTCCCCCGATTGCGATAAACCCTGATTTATCCAGTATTTTCTCCATCGTTGCGCCGAAAAAACAATAATAAAAAAATCACTAATTGTCAGTCAACAGTCCATTTTATCTTTCTACCGTAACAAGAACATTCCTTATCAAATTTAGGGGAGTAAAGCTCAACATTCCACGAACGTGATTTGAAATCACAACCAACTGATTGGTAGCTGTGTCTTTTACCAATTAAGCCAAGTTGACAAGTCTTATAATGTACCCAAATATTTGTTGAAAATACGCAAGCATTTATTTCATTCTTATAGATAAATATGATTAACTTATTTTTAAAATATTTTTTTATTTATCATATATACAATAAAAGGTTGCTGTAATCATATTCAGTCAGAATAGAGTAGGAGTGGAGTTTGACCCTGCAGCAGCCAGGCTTGTGGTTCTCTATCTCTTTTGTAACATCCTCTTGGCTCCTTTTGAAGTATAGGGCCATATTGTGATCTCGATAGCAAGTAGGCTGTTCCACAGGGTGGAGTTAATAACCCCACGCACAAGCTGTACTTTGTTTTGTTTTTGTTTTTGTTTTTGTTTGTCAGTAACTTTCTCTTAAATGGACTGTCTTACAGAGCTAAAGGGTCCCAACTGCTCTGCTTTTTGCTCATAGCTTAAGGATGAATTAATGCTTTTCCGAGGGCAATTAATACAAATTGAACCAAGGCTTGGCAATTCCGTTTTCAGTGTTGGTAACTGTCATGCCGTTCCTGCCTCCGTAATTATGAGCAAAAGAAAAACGTGTTAAGTTTTGAAAGAGCAAACGATGTCTGCTAACTTGCCTTAGGTTGTTAACAACTTGCCTCATGTTGCCAACGTGTGATAAGCCACCATTGCTCGATATCCTGTAATCCTCATTCAAGTAAAGATGGTGCTCTAGCAAACAAGAGGTCCGTGATCTTTCTATGCGCATGTGCATGACATTAAAAATGGTCCAAGTCAATTCGGATCTGACGCCACAGTTTATGTCTTCAAGTGAAGATGTTCGTTCTTCTGTTTCTCTGTGTGAGCAACATAGGATCATTATCATCATTGTCATCGTCGTAGTCGTCATGATCAATCAGGTATTGAGAGTCCCTTGTTAGATATAGGCCTTCCCCCAAGTTCTCCAAGTTTTGTTTTTGTTTTTTTTTTCCTTTGTTTCTGAGCGTCTCGGTGCCAGTAAATTCCGAGTTTGTCTAAATCATTATTACATCTTATATTTTGCCGGCTGCAATGATTGCATATAATCTCAGGGGATCCAAGTTGTGCGTCGTAATGTCCAGCGATTGTCTGATATTCTTGCAGCATGACCAGCCCGTTGCCATCTGAGATTCATTATGGTTTGATATCTCTGAAATCTACTTTCTCTCTAATATATTATTGTTTTGTAATCTTTCCATGTAATGTTTAGCAGGATTTTCCTGGGTACGTTGCATGGCTCTTTTTTTTTTTCTTCTTTTTTTTTCCTTACTTTTAATCACTCTAGACAAGGCCTTTTGAACACTCTTCTCATCAGAGAGTTAGTAAGAAGAGAGTTATTCATGCCACAGAATTAAGAGCAATGAAAAGAATGTTAAAATAGATTATTGATCTTAAAATCGTCAAGTTTGTAACAATAAAACATGACTTATTTAAAGTGAAGATTAAAAAGATAAACATTGGGTTAGGCACTTATTCACTCTGGATTTTAAAATGTCTAGATTGTATTGACTAAGAAAACATTTAAAAGGTTTTTTTTTCCACAAAGCAGATGTTATTGTTCCAAGTTTAAGAGCCAATCTCTTGGTCGAGTTTCATGTTTCAACTCTATTGGTGACTATCGGGAGAACGTACTGATTGGCTAGGATAACAGTCGTAAATGGACAAGGGCTTTCCATTGATTGATTACAGATTATTGATAATAGTATTTGATCCAGCTGTAATCTTCTTTTATTCGTGTCGGCTGAGAGTAAATAGTGACTGGAGCCTCTCCAAGAGTTACTATATCAAAACCATGTTCCTAACATTAATAATGTTTTGTTTTCTCGTTATTATGAGCTAAAGGTTGTTTCATATATCCGTCAAATGAATAAATGTCTAATTTGGCAGCTTTTCATATTTTTATTGGCACTGTACGAATCGGATCCGGGGAAGACTTCTTTATCCTTTTTATATTTGGGCGGAGAGGTGCAGAGCAGCCAAACGGTTATAGGTTAACGAGAATGGAATCGTCTAGCCGAGTTCAAAATCCGACTGAGACTGTTTTGTATTTACTTTTTTTACTATTTTTTCACTAATTGGGAAACGCATGAATCCATATCTCCCTTTCATCTAGCTATCAGCGAGTATCAGAGCAGATAGGACTCTCTGCCCATGGGTGGCGACCGTTCTATGAAATGGAAAACTCTGATCTCAAACCAACATGAAGGGCTGAACCGAGTTCTCTAAAGCACTAATGGTCAGCGAGTCCAGATTGGTACTTATTACTCCACCTTTAGACGCCTATACTAATTAAGTTTCGCAAAGTTCGATACAAAGGCACAACAGTATGTTGCCCTTGACACACCCCCTGATGAAATCATCTGTGGTACTGCAACGACCTTGAACTAAGTTACGAGGTAAGAAAAAAAGGAGGGAAAGAGGTCGTCTACCGTAGCCTGATGGTGAACAAGCTCGTCTCGCAGACCAATTCTCTAGTGCAGTGGTCGGCAATCTACGACCCACGGGCGAAATCCGGTCCGTGGCCTCATTTCATTCGGTTCACTGAATATGCGACATCGCTGGCAAAATTTCCTGTTTCACTTTAGCTATCTTTGGTTCGCAAACGATAAGATTCAGTTTCGAGAAATAGAACAAAAATCTCATTTTTGCAGTTTTGCCTCGAATGAATCAATGTTGTTGTTTTTTTTTTCAGCTAAAAATAGTTTAGTACTACGCATCCTGTTAATATTCTCAGCTAAATTTGAACCAAAACCTGACTATATAGTGTGCCCAAAATATTCATAGCTCTCTCTGATTAGTAGTGAATGGAAGTTTGCGTAGTTATCAGCAGCAGCCTTTTAGCGTCCGTCGTTGGATATAGACATTCCCGGAGATTCGCCACACCTCTTCATCGTGGGCGTCGTGGAGCCAGTACACGCTATCTTACTTTATGTCGGCCACAACTTTGCATATGATCTCCGGGGATCCATGTTGTGAGTTGTGATGTCCAGTAGTTGTCTGACATTCTTGCAACATGTCTAGCACATTGCCATTTGAGTTTTCAAATGGTTTCTATATCTCAGACTCCTGCCCTTTCTTTGATATATCGAGTTGTCTTTTGATCTCTCCATGTGAGGTTGAGTATGATTCTCTCATGTGCACGTTGCTTGATTGAGGGCCAATCTTTTGGTTTCGTTCCATGTTTAAGCTCCATAGGTGACTGTCGGGAGGATGCATTGGTTGAATATCCTTCTTTTGAGAACGAGCGGGTTTTTTTTTTTGGTTTTTGCAAGTCGAGCTTGCTCTACCGAAAGCTTACCAACTTGGTGAGATTCTTTCATGGAGATTCATTGTCCAAGGTAGATGTAGTGGTCTATTATATCCAGCTCTGCGTTTTCGATTTTGATCGTAGTGTCTTTGTCCTCAACATGTTTGTTGTACATGACATTCGTTTTGCCGAAGTTTATGAGGAGGCCGACCTTTTTTCTCTTATGGATCAAGACGAATAGAAATGTAAAAGTGCGTACAAGATTATGAAAACAGCTTGTTTTCAATTACTTTACTTCATGTTTTTCACCATAAGAGTATAAACCAACACCTGAGATTCGTGCAGACATAAACTCTTATGAAGAAGAACATGAATCAAAGTAATTAAGAACAAGTTGTTTCTCTAACCTTTTACTCACATTTCAATTTCTATTCGCCCACTAGACATGAAAACATTTTTACCCAACTAAGCTTAGGCTGGCACAAGGCAACAGTAGAAGAGCAATTAGTAAGGGTCGAAGTTAATGCACTTAAGAGAGAATCAGGAAACTTTTAGTGCGGTGGCCAAAAGTTTTTCATCCTTTTCTCAAGGGCGTTGAGTTTAATCCTTTCTGATTGCTCATTTACTGTAGCCTTGTGCCAGCTCAGCTCAGCTTACTTAACACTTAAGTGCCAGGTTAACACTGTCGGTTGCGGAGCTAATTTGGCAGATTATTAGCTTAAGTATTGAGTTGGATCCTTGCGAGTGCTCGCTGTTATGCCTTGTATCGAACTTGACTAAACTTGACTAATATGGACGACTAAAGGTTGGGTAGTTGGTAGCAATCTGGACTCATTGACCATTAACTCTTTAGGCAACTCGATTATCACCAGATGCTCAAACTTGTGGTATTATGACAGAATAAGCTAAGCTTAGTAAAAAATTTGCGATTCCACATACACATACACACTCATACGTATACAGAGACATACGTATACGCACACACATACATGTGCGCATACACACACACAAACACACACACACACACACACACACACACATATATATATATATATATATATATATATATATATATATACCTACACACACGCAAGTGCGCATACCTACATACGTCATGGTTTAACCTATTCCCAGCCGAGTATATTTTTAACATTGTAACTACTATACCGGTTTTTATCTTGAAACATTGATGAAAATAGAAAGTCTTCATTGCATTTTCAAAAAGGTTTTATTTTCATACAAATCAATTGATATGTACAGAAGAATATCTAATACATGAAAGATATACGTAAACGTGCTATAATTGAATCTAAACATATTATAGGCATGTATGCAAATTTATTATCCGTATGTTTGCGCATCGATCTCATTGGTTAATTTACCTTCCTATTGTGACATAACAATGAAGATTACGTCATAAAAATTCTTGAGACTTTGTGTCTGATCCTATACTAAAATAGTTCGAGTCGAGTTGGGATTTTCTTAAAATAAAGTTGGGATACTTTAACTATTTGAAAAAAAAATACCTAATAAAATTGCTCTGGGTTCCTTAGTGCCATCCATACATTAATAACCCAGTTATATTTACAGGTTTATGCAAGTATTTCAATAGGACATGGACCTGCACATAAGCCCACCTAACATTCATTGCATTGTACCCTCTCGCCGTTTTGATTGTTGTAAAGGTGCTTTACACTTTCTAGTCTGGATATTGATATCCTGCAAAAGAATTACACGCATAATACGAATTATCTCGTCCGCAGCACAAGACTGACTACTTGGTTAGACGAGTTATCTCGTCTGTGGCACAAGACTGGCATCTTGTTAAGACGAATTATCTCGTCTGTGACATTGAACTGATAATTTGCTAAGACGTGACATTACACCGATGACTGGCGAAGACGAGTTCATCGCAGTGAACAGGTCGAGAATAGTACGTCACTTTGACTATTACTTAAATCCATTCAATTCGTAAGTGGCAAAACTCGAAAGCTGTCATTCTGTGCTAGGTCACGCTACCCTAAGGCGAAAAGAAACAAGCCTGGCTAGGTTGCTTCTCATCTTTCCTCTGCGGTGGTTTTCATAAACAGAAGCCAAGAATAAACTGACATCTTTTGCAATGAACGCTAAAAATAGCCGCCATCTTTTTTTTCTCTTGATTCTCTTCATATCTGTAAATTCTTTTCCCCAAGTCAGTCAAGTCTACATTTTTGGGCAGCGTATGGCTCAGCGGTGTGGAAGAAGACTGAGGTTTTCTAAATTGTTGAGGCTCATTCCCATCGCACTCGCTTACCAGGAGGAAAACTCTCACTTTAAAAATAGCATAAGTGTGTAGGAAGGAAGAAAGAAGGAAAGGAAAGGAAGCAAAATAAAAAGAAAAAAAGGAAAGAAAGAAAGCAAAAATGAAAGGAAGAAAGAAAGTAAAAAAGGGAAATAGATAAAGAAAGAAATAATGATAAATACTTATACTTTCAACACTAGAAAATATTTTTATGTATCTTGATGTGTGTTCATCTGTACTCTTGGCTATTACAGGATGAAAGTTTTTCCATCTCTACAGGTGTGAACAAGAGAAAGAAACATTTGTTTCAGTAATAAAACTATTTATTCCCAATCAATTTTTCAAGTAGATCCCCATTAAAAGGTCCGAAACAAAAATAATGATTGCACTAAAAATAAAACACAAAATATCGTCCGAAACGCAATATAATTCATTGGCAAATGAAAAAGTTATAAATATATATATATGATGACTTAAGTTATAAACACTTTATAGACAGCTTCCTTTCTTTCTTTTTTTCCTCCTTTCTTTTTCTCTGTCTTTCTTGTATTTTCTTTTTCTTTTTTATTCGAAAATGGATTTGCAAAAAGGAAAAATATGTCGAACCGTGACGTAAAGAAGAGAAATATATTCCTCTTTCTTCGCCCACTCTCTCTTCTCTTACTTTCTTAGCAACACTTTGCATCTTTTTTCGATTTGGTCTGAAAAAAAGATTTTGGCATTCACAGACCTGTCGACGTTCGTCGAAGATATATATATATATATATATATATATATATATATATATATATATATATATATATATATATATGTGTGTGTGTGTGTGTGTGTGTGTGTGTGTGTGTGTGTGTGTGTCTATAGTCTAGAGAGCTTTATTGCTTTAAACACTAAGCACTTAAAATAAAACCTTTTTTTTTCAATCTTTTTCGGGTTACTCCTGCCACTTATTTTCTGAAATCTGTTAATGTAACTTATGTAAGTTTCTTCGATGTTGTTTTTTTAATGTTTTTCAGATACATTGATTTAATGGTCGGGATCATCAATTATTTACCATGTGAAGTGGGGATTTAAAAAGTCTATGTGTAGAATATATATATATATATATATATATATATATATATATATATATATATATATATATATATACTTTCAAACACTAAATATGAAAAAAACTTTTCAAATATTTTTTTGTATCACTTCAGTCACTTATTTCTCAAGATCTGTCCATGCAATATGTATGTTTCCTTTTTCCCTCTATTTTACGTATACTTTGATATTATGGTACAATGTATAAATTTTCTTTTGTTGGGATCACCAGCCCTTTACCATGAAACTGTTCCAGGAATTTAGAGAAAAAACAAACAGTTATATTAACATGGCACCCCAGCAGTGTTGATCCAACATCCCCTTCCTTACTACTTGCCAATGTCATACATCTAGTTGGTCATTTTATAAAGGGTATTACGTGTATTGCATATTGATATAATTTTTTACTACATACCATTCATTTTTTGAAACAGGGCTTATGATGGTTAACCCAAAAACGTATTTAACGATGAGGGATCAGTAAGTATAACAACAGACGTAACTCGCTGTTCATGTCATTTCTATTGAATGTTTACCCATATGAATATTAAATACGTTGTGTCAGTTTTAATCTCAGACTGAATGTAGATCAACTTATGGTATCATCTTTGAGAATAGTAATTACACAGAAAAACTTGTTCGAGTTGATTCTTTACCAAAATATTCAACCGAAAAATTCGACAATTTTTTCCACTATACATACTCTGTACTATGAGTGTATTTTAGAAAGAGGAGGTGGGAGATGGTTAATGAAAGGGAGTGTGACAGAGAGAAAGAGAGAGAGAAATTGTGTACGTGGGTAAGAATATATTAATGTTCACGTACGAGTGAGCGTTAGTGAGAGTTGAGAGAGAATAACGTGTTTTCGTGTCAATGAGCGAATGTGAGCACGTTTACAATTGTATGCAGGTGAATATGTGCGTACGTGTCCATACCTATACGTGTTTGTGTATGTTCACGTCTATGTATACGCATGTGAGTTTGTATGCGCGCGTGTGTACCTACGTGCGAAAGAATAATTTAGGTAATCAAGGGAAAATAACTCTTCATGACGGATCGATCAAAACCTATTTTTTTTAATGACGCTCTTGCTATCGATGCAAGACTCGAGAAACAGTGGAAAGCTATTACCAAAGGAGAAGTGGGAAATCTGGTCCGGGGGATCATATCTGGGGGGAGAATTATCCCCCTAGGGTGAAGAGACAGAGAACGCCGACGAAGGGTGAGGAAATTGAAAGGAACTGCATTCATCAACTTGTCAGCAAGATGCAAAAGTCAGAAGTTATGGATTTCAACTTGGTGCAGCTTCCGTTACTCAATAGGGACACGATATGGCAGTTGAATGAAATATATTTTAATATTTCGCTCCGTTAATGAATGAAATATAGACTTGAAAGGAAGTTGCTTAAATGTAACATATAATCTGAGTGTAGTACCAAACATACTGAAATTGGTATCTATTTGGTACGACTGTACCAAAGTAGTAGCCTTGGGTAGTTGTAGCGTATGTATAGAATGACATGTTTCAAGGGAGATCAGTTTCATGGAGATTGAAGCTGATATATTTATTCTTTCAGATGAGGCTTTTCCGGGGATTTCGAAACATTCCTGACCGAGAATAGAAATGATAAGCCTAAAAGCTTGTTTCTTGAGGGTAAATATCCCAAGCAGCGCTTCTCCATTTTCATTAAAAGGGGTAGAGTCCTTGGCGTGACAGATCCATTCTTCATTTTTCTCCTCGTCCCATTATCAATGAATGAATGTTAATTATATCGTTTGATAAGTACAGAAATTAAAATGATGTTTTTCAGGGTTATGAAGTTGTCTCTGTAAGTGATGTATTGATCAGTTTCCAACATTTTAGTTGGTAGATTAATGTCGACTTAGGAAGCATTATTGTTTTGTAACATAAAACTTAACAAGAATTTTTGAGAATAAATCAATGTTTCTATAATCACCAGTTATATATGAAATATATGAATATACAAATTGCATTTTATATACATGGATAATAGAGATTGGCATTGCAGTGAGCTCGGAGAATAGCCTTCTATACACATTGCATTTTATATACGTGGATAATATAGATTTGCATCCCCGTGAGATCGGAGAATAGCCTTCTATACACATTGCATTTCATATACGTGGATAATATAGATTTGCATCCCCGTGAGATTGGAGAATAGTGTTCTGTTGACTGCAAACGGATTTGTATTAACGCACAACACTGGTTCAATAATTTTGCTGGATTCTGGTTATTCATGAGTTCTGACATTTACACCTATCCATCTATCTATCTATCTATCTATCTATCTATCTATCTATCTATCTATCTATCTATCTATTTATCTATCTATCTATCTATCCAGACTTCACCCAACGTAAACTATTCATAGCAGAAATTTGAAATTTTGTCCACACACTCCCTTCAATGAGTGGAGGGAACAGCTTCTTTGTTCTTTGACCACTACCAATAAATTTTTAGGGGTGCAATTTTAAATGTGAGTTTATGGTACATTGTTATTAACTAATTTCTTTTTTCTTATCAAGAATTTATGGTTCAAACCATACTGGTAGTATTTTCCTCAAGGTAGCTTAATTTTACCTCCATCACTGCTTGATTTAGCAGACGATAATAAGCATATATCATCATCATCATCATCATCATCATCATCATCATCAGTCTTTTAGCGTCCGTCGTTGGACATAGACCTTCCCCAGGATTTGCCACACTTCTCTATCATGGGCGTCACGGAGCCAGTACTTCCTGAACTTGTCTAGTTCATCTCTCCATCTAATATTTTGCCGGCCTCGGTTGCGCATATGGTCTCGGGGAATCCATGTTGTGAGTCGTGATGTCCATCGATTGTCAGCCATTCTTGCAACATGGCCAGCCCACCGCCATTTGAGATTTTTTATGGATTCTATGATGTCTCTAACTCTTGTCTTTTCCCGGATGTGTTGTGCTGTTTTGTGGTCTCTCCATGTGAGGCCCAGCATTAACTTAACCAAGAAACAGACCCGTAAGCTGAGAACCATGCAACGTGCACATGAAAGAATAATAAGCATATATGGGTAGCGGTAATTCATAATTTTCCTTAGAATGCTAGTATATCATTCCTACATTTACAATATGCTGATATTATTTTAGGTTCTATTTGTTTGATGATTTTTGTAAGTTATTTTTGGGATCTGGAAACGCTCAAATTTTCCCATATAAATTAATGGTAATTGTTTCAACGCCTCATGTTATTTTGGCTAACGTATTTTTTTTTTGTTTTTTTTTGGGGGGGGGGTAAGAATGCTTTACTTTCGGAAAAGATGGGAATCAAGTGTTTTGTCTTGATGTAAAAATGTCTCATTTTAGCCGATGAGATGGAGCCAGAAAATAATTCTACGGCAGTAATTATTCCACAAATGAGATTCTCTTGGGACAAATAGAATTTACATAGATTTATTCAACAGAAAAAAAGGAGGCTTTATATACATATTCTATAAATAAGTATGATGTATGTATATATATATATATATATATATATATATATATATATATATATATATATATATATATATATATATATATATATATATATATATATATATATATTTGAAATTTAACAAAAGAATGCACCAAGCGGTGTTAGTCAATATTTGCATATTTTTTGCTCTGTACGCATAAAATATCATTTTACAATTTGTCTTCACAATTTTTTTTTAATGAAGTAGAGTAAATTGACATTCGATAAGGTAACTCCATAAAGCAAAATAATGTTTCATTTCATTAGAGAAACTTATTTGAATACACTCACTAGCAGTGTGGAATTATTTCCGCTGTGACATTATTACCTTTTTGCGATGAGATTGACCGAGAAACCAACGTACAAAAATGACGAGCTACGCATAAGGATAGCGGTACAAGGGAAGTAACTCTTGAAAACTTTCGAAAGTTTATCCACAAGATTTACTTCCCCTGAAAATTACATCCATTGCATTCGTAGTAGAAATGTACGGCTTCTGAATTGACTTGGAAGAAGTTGAGCAATGTCTTCCGGGTCAGTTCAGAATTAATGACCACTTGAAATCGACAATCAATGCAATTTAAACATGAAAAATGTATTGTCCAGAGTAAATTGTAACTTTGGGATCTAACTAATTTGGACTACATTGTTTGATCATCAGGGAAATGATGTATTTTGGTGATTCAGGGACGATGAGCTGTTGTTGAATACACAAAACCATAGGAATCAAAGCGAAGCGAAGCAAAGATAATCTTTATTATCAAGAATGATTACTCGAATCCTTGATGAAACTTTGACGAGAGGAAAGGGAAGCAACTCGATTGCTTACGCCTCGCAATCCGTTGAGGCCTCAAAAGATTTAAAAGTCTTTAACTCTCAAGTGTTAAAAGACCTACTGATAAGCGCTACTTTTCATACCAGCCATCACAGCCAATGAGCGACACCAGCCAGAAATTCTTTTGTGAAGTAAAAATAAACGTACCTCCCTCTTTTCTTCCTCTTCCCTTATTTCCCTTTATCAAAAAAAAAAAAAAAAAAGAGAGAGAAAGAAGCACCTCCTCTCTCTCCCTCTTCTTTCGCGTTATCTTAAAAAAAAAGATCGTTTCTAAATAAACAGCTTGAATTTTTGTCTGGGATGGTTTATCTGTGGCAAGAAGTGAAAAGCGGCGCCGCCCACGGTCATAACTTTCCATCAAGAAGGGCGTCTCCAAGCTTTTGTGGTGCTTGAGGGCCTCGCCAGGTCTAAGTTAAACCCTGTTTATCCTTTTTCCAAAATCAGCGGTTTTTTTTCATAAAATAAAACTCCAACTTCAACCTCCCCCTCTCTTTCTCTCTTTCTCTCTCTCTCTCTCTCTCTCTCTCTCTCTCTCTCTCTCGCGCGCGCGCGCTCTCTCTCTTCTTTTTTATTTCTTTGACTTTTTCTCTTTCACTCTCTTTCCCTATCTCCTTCTCTAACTCACTCTGTCTTTAATTCACACAACCATTTGCTTGCTCTGTCCCTTTTCTCATATACCACACCAACACGCACACAAAAGGCACAGAACTTACGCGCCCATCTGTTGAAGATATCCACAAGTGATGAAACGGAATAATTGCAGACACTTAGAGTCAAAGGGAAGCAACTGTATCCCGCCTATCGATGCTGATTGGAGAGTTATCGACCTTGATCTTTCATGTCTGCACCCATATAAAGCAGTGTTTCCCGAACTTGTGAATGATTCATCCAGATATGAATGAGATTATTTCGGGAGTGAATGAAAGTAAAAAGATGAATGAAGAGTGACTGATTCCATTTACATGGATATTTTTTTCTTCTACACCGAATAATCATTTTCGTTATAAATATGAAATTTTAAAAAATATTTAGAAAAATATAATTCCAAGTTCTAAGACTGTCTGCTAACTTCATGCGAACGCGGAAAATTTAATAATTTTTCGGTGTTGATATCTTTGTCACTCCTACATTTCGCTACACACTTTTAGGATCTTCAAAAATACAAATGAAATGAATACCTAGGGAACTGATTAATTTACGCTTTTTGCTCTTGATACAAAATAAATCAAAATTAAACACGACGGAGAATAAAATGAAAACACACGGAAATTTAATCAAGGCTGAATGAAATTTTGTAATGAAGACTTGAGGGTGAATGACATTGAAATATTTTATGAAACACTGATATAAAGTACCATAAGAGTAATCCTTGATTACTTGGTCCCGAAATACGACGGCATAAATGGCTAAAAATTGCTAGACCCCCCCCCATTTCCAGCTAATTTTTTAGCTAAAATATTGGTAATTGTCCGGTTGGGGTGCACTAAAAGGGAGGTAACTGGTATAGACACAGTAACTTATTATGGAACAAACGAAAGCAGAAAACTTGACTGTTTTAAACTGTATTCTATTAAATTTTATAAAGAACGGTATAATTTAGGATTACTGTTTAAGGTCAGTGTTTGCGGTGTTGTAATTTTAAAAACATCAAATATTTTTAATTTTTTCGCACTAAAATGAAAATACGGTTGAAGGTACTTACTGTTAACCCCCTCAATGGTTAATAGGGAAAACAGATGTCCGTTTATGCCGATTGCCTGATATTATAAAATTTTGTATTTGATAAACAAACAATAACGGAACAGTAAGACGATATAAAAAAAATCATTAATAAGGGAAATGTTTTTTTTATATTTTATTTACTGATAAACCAAATATTTCTACGTAACACCAGTACCATGACTATGTTTGGAAGCCATCGTAAGTGATAACAAAAGGAAGTACTAAGATTCCTGGGGGTATCATAAATGGAGCTAGTTAGTAAAGCACTGCCTCTGCCGAGAGTGAAAATAAAGGAAGTAAGGAAGTTGAACAAGAGTCGTAAAGCAGAGATGTGGCTGCTGCCTACCGGTCACTTTGCAAACAAACGGAGAAGACCGGTTCAGAGCTGCCAGGTGCCGGATATCGTTACCCATTGTCCCCCCACTCTGTATGTTCGATAAAATTTTTAATCAATCGCACATCCGAAATTCAGCAAATTTTCCCTGATTTGAGTCTCCACATGAATTCGGATTTCCGAAACCAAAACAGCTCTGTATACAAAACATCCGTCAGAAACTATAATTTATGTTTTATATTCGAATCGAAATATAAAATATGATTTTACTGTCAGATCACCGTTTATGTTTCTGTCCTTTGGGGGCTTCTTCGGGCTAATGACTTGATTTAAACAATATTCAACAACTAAACAATAAAAAAAGAAAGGAAAGGAAATATAAGAAGAATAGGATGAAAGTTCCCGCCCCCTAAATAGGAATCAAAATGAACCGACTGAATCTCTCAAAGAAGACCCAAAAGGGTTGAAACATCGTGTGTGTGTGTGTGTGTGTGTATATATATATATATATATATATATATATATATATATATATATATATATATATATATATATATATATATATATATATTCGCTTGAAGAAGCTCAAACAGGGCTGAAACATAGACATGTTTGTGTTGCAAATCCTTACAGCATATATATATATATATATATATATATATATATATATATATATATATATATATATATATATAGCTAACTTTATTGTTAAAAATGCTATAGCTCCTGAAATATATACTTTTTATTTATTTGTTATTTACTTTCATAATTGTTTCAATAATAATGGCTCTAATAATTGATTAATGTTAAAAATTTTTAATAGAAAGACATTTTAATTAAAGATCATGATAATTATATTTTTTATTTTCATCATTCATTGGAGCCTTTGTATGAATATCCGAGTGTACTAACCAATGTTAAATGCACTTGGACAATCATATGAAGGCTCTAGTAATAATTGTTTAATTATTTTTTTGAATAATATATTCATCAAATTAAGATTCTAACATCCAAAGATTTCCAGGGCAATCGTATTTTTTCGAGCGTATTTAACGTTTCAGCTATAGAGTTGAATGGAAACGAAAAGTTGAAAAATATAGCCATTTTTCTCCATCGAGTGGGGCAACTTCTTTATCATATTTTCGGCAGCCAATTATTTATATCCGTTTTCCCAAGTTTTACCTCGACAAACATCTCCATACGCAATCAAACAAACATCCCAGTTATGTGAATAATCCTCTGCAAAAATACTCTGAAATAAAAACAGATATTGAAAAATAAAACACGAAAAGTTATTAAAAATGTACGAAGCAGATATTTCTTTTATTTCGTCAACGTGCAGAAAATAGGGAAATATTTTTTGAAAACTCATTTTTTTATATAAAAAGACGGTGTATAGGCAAAATGTCCCCAACATTTTTGTGACCCAGTCTCGTTTCCTACTCTAAACAGTGAAATATTTGTTTTTCATCCTTATTTTTTTTTTCTTCTCTTTTTTTTTCTTTCAACTTCATGCTCGTATGTGATCAATTACATAACTCTGAAATCGCGCCTGTTCTTCAGACAGGGAGGTTCTCTTCAAGATATAAAATACTAATTTTGGAATTGGCAAGTAGAAATTATCGTGTTAATAAAAAGCAATCTCCTCCTCTTGTACAGAATCAACAATACATACTGTGGATTCCGCTTAAATGGAACATCGATTACGAGGAATAATTGCTTAGTAAGGCCGATTGGGCAAGAACAGAATGAGTCAGATGTAATATTTTGTCTTTTTCATGCAAATCCGTTAAAGAAGAACAACAGTTTGTAGCAGGGGTCGCTAAAGTGGTCAATGATGACCCGTGGGGTCGATGGGACTATCCAAGGGTTTGATAAATGCCTGGGGTTAATGGGGTACAATAAACGCTGGGAAGGGTCTATTGGACCTTCGGAGTCAAAAGTGATATACTGACATTATAATCATCACCTATGGATAAAACAGTGGATATGTAATTATATACTATGAATATTACGTCTTTGGGAGATTTGGTACGTTTTAGGATGCGGTATTGATACGTTGGCTAAATTTCCTGACGGTATTAGGAATCAAGGATTCCTTGTAAGGGTCGATGGTCTAAAAACTTTGGCGACCCCGGGCTTACAAAATTCATGATCTCGATGTGTTCCACTTGAACAGAATCCACTGTATAGTAAAGTTTCTCGATTTGGGGAAGTCATTTGTTTGAATATATGTATAAATATGTCAATATTCAGAGGAAAATAATGTGAAGCCTTTTTTTCTGTTCGGCATCTATCGGAAATGATCGGTTCTAGTCGGTGGCGGATTTACCATTAGGCTGAGAAGGGAGGGGCCAAGGTTGGGAAAGGACTCAATTAGGTGTACAACAAATAGTTTAATTGGGTGTGCACGTGATTATTTTGGATGATATTTCAGTTTATTTGCATATATAGTCTACATATAGTACATTACGTATGGTACATTGATATAAGTTATTTAACATGAGTTAACGTCACTTTATTTGATTCAACGACAGTGGGTGTAATGGATTAAGGTCAGGGGGAGCCGTACTGAAAGTTCAGCCCACTGACCTGTTGGTTATATAATCCATCACATATTCTAGTTCACTAGGATAGGTATTTTGAATAATTCATCCCCCCCCCCAAAAAAACGACACTTTTCTACCGGAGGGCTCCCACAAATACGATCAAGTGGCTTCAGGGGCATAGTCGGGAGAGAGTGTAAGGGCTATTTTAAATCACCTCAGACCCTCAAGTGGGGTCAAAAACTTTATGAATAGTAGTTCACCTACTGCAATTCTACTAACATTCTAATACAATGACAAATCTCACTAAATGTTGGAGGGGCCCCTCAAGGAGCCAAGACTCCCTTACCCTGGACCGCCACTCCAGCTACGCCCCTAAATGACTTGCTAACACACCTGATATCAACCGGAGGAAATTGAATTCAGGTCCTGAGTTAATTCTTTCATCATCCAATAAGCTAAAACTGCTGAATTCTTACTATCATACATTGATTCATCCCAACTCATTTCTCCGTCTCTATTGTCTTTATGACAACTTTTCGGCTGATGTACTCTCAAGCCTTCTTTTGGTGATTAAGAATATGCTGAGCGAAGTGTTATGTGTGTGTGCGTCCCAAATCCTTATAGTAAAATTTGAGCTGCTTTTTGGGGCAGCCAAAAAGTTGAAGGTCTTTCCAGACCCTGGCCATCCAACAACTAGTTGCTCACACGCAAATATGTGTTTCCAAGCAGATCGAATTTTACCATTTTGCCACACACACAATTACATACATTCTGTTACATAAACAAATTCATGTTGCCAGACAAATTAAATGCAAAAACACTTCGCAAACATGCACCTGACCATACGTGCATTCTTCTATAGGTATCTGTCGCATCGGTAACCTTACCAGAACTTCGAACAGAACACTTTCCCTGTCACTTACGATGTCCTTCCAAAGGAATGCCAGAATCATGAACATCAATTTTTCATCATGATACCCTCTATCACCATTTAGATAGGTGTATTCACTTAGAGGGACACCAGACGTGACAGACAAAGGAATGAGAACAATCTACCCCCGTGGATCAAATAAACGGTTCTGTTCGACCTTTCCAGAAGGTTAACAAATGCAGCAAACATTCGAAGAAGGCCAAAGTATACATCGGCTGAAACATTGTCGTAACGTTAACACTGATGTTGAAACCGGTTCGAAGGAACCATTGTATGATAATCTGTCTCATAAATTCAAACAGATATTGTCTAAATTTTATTCCCTCCAGCATTCAGACGCTAAAATAACTAGAAATAGTCAACCACAAACAACAAGAAAGGCTCTGACCCTTTTCCTTGGTGTTGTGGAGTACAGATATATATTTTCGTTAAAACATGATCGATATGGAATGTTTTCGACATTTTGGGGAGTATGGGCCAAATTTAACATCGATCGAGCTCAGTATATAACACTTATTGGGAGCTCTTCAATTTTTGTTTTAAGCAATTATTTTAAAACAAATCAAAACAAAAATGGAATGTTCATAACATTATGATGTTTTATCTAACGTAAAGTCCTTCATGGATCAATAAATCTCTCTTGGTCTCATAATAAATCTTCGAAAGAATTGGAAAATATTTTTTTCAGAAATACTTTTAGGGCCCCTAAAAGCATAGAGTCATGTGCAGCTGCACTATTTACACTGATTCAAGTGCGGGCCCTGATTAGGATCACACGCACAAATAATTCAAGAAGTCAATGTGGTCAAAAGTGAGACATTTTGCTGTCAGACAAGGCTAACTGACGAAAAAGTTGGGATATATTTGATAAGAAAACGTGGCCATTTACAAGTAAAAATCAATATCATCTACATGGCGAGTCCAAATAACTGAAAGATATATTAAACTTATTTTCTCAATCGTTTATAAAGGTACTAATGTGACTGTGTCGTCAAAAGATCACGTAATACATGAGATATATGGACGCACTTAGCGTTATACTCAGAAAATGGGAAAATATTCAAGGGACATAACTCTTCCGTTTTATTATAACCCGGTTACGTCCCATTAGTGACAATGTTCAATTAATTGATTTTGGGTGTTACAGACAAAAAAATATGCGAATACATATGGTGTATCATTATAGTAGATGATTAGGAGGAGGAGGGCTACGTAAACCAAAACTATTCGTAATTAAGGTTATTTTGTCCCAAGGAAAAACGTAAATAATTCTCGTTAAACAATTATCAAGGGAAATAACACCTCGTTGAAATTATCTCCCTTAGACTATTTGGTGAATTTCTCAAAATAATCTTTTTATTCACTTCACGGGTGAGTTCCATTATCTTTAATTGTATTCATTAAATAGTTCTACTCTCAATTACAAGCCGTTACAAGCGGTCCCTGGATTCAAGAGCAATTATTCAATTCTTATCAGGATCAGACAAAATCCTTGCCAAGTTTTATCATTCAATTTTTTTCTCTTCAAGTCAAGGTAGACACATTGAAATGTTTCATTGAAGTGTCGGCCATTTTCATTTTTATCTATTTATTTTTTGTGGTGGTAGTTTTTTGTCTGTTGTTTTATTTTTAATTTAAAAGACAGACTTAATTTCATTTGAACTGAATTCCTGCTCTTACGTTAATTTTTGATGCCGTGGTCTAATATTTGGAAGGATTTTCCACGTCTTGAAGGCCCTCAGGTGTCAGCGAGGCCTGTACGTTGAACAGCCCTCGGGCCCGCGCGATAAGGTTTTGGGTGAAGTGCAGTGAGTTTGCTTCTGTTTAACATCTGATCGTTTTACGAAAATATGTGACGTATTTGTTTTGGGGTGTCATTTCATTTGTGAAAACAAGCAAAACGAATAAATAACATACAACTATAATATTTTTCTAAATTACCTGTAAGCAAGAAAACGGGGTCCAGAATTAGTTTGCCGTATATACCAGTGTATAAGACGGACAATTGGGGAGCAAAGCAACTCCTCTATAATGGTTAATCAGAGTCAAATAAGCAATTTTGAGTAGATCTGAATATGTACCATATATGGTGGTATAGTAAGACAGACGTTTAATTTGAAGACAAAACCCAAATGTGCAAATATTACGCTGCGTCCAGTGCTGGTATAATGACTAGGTGGTCTTCTACTGAAGTTCGATGTGGACAGTTCGAGGGCTTAGATTGCAGTGAGTGGTGGTCCTCTGAATACCTTTGCAAACCATTCTTCCTAATAAACCAGCATATACAGTATCTTGACAACATTTACAATAAAAATACTGCATTCAAAAGTGCCCCTAATGGTTTATCTATCACGTGACCAGTGCAGTACAAAAAAAACACGATTTTTATGGTTTCATGTCTCATTGCCATCCAGGTTTCACAATAGCATGATACACACTCGTCTTTACATCTGGTAATGATGAATATCATATTAATAGAAGAAAAAAAAATTCTCCTTTTTTGAAAATTGAAATCCGTGTTTTTCTCACCTTTCCTTTTCTTCATTGTGTTTGTTTTATAATTCATTAGAACTATTGCCCCGCTGTGCATCCATAGTGCAGATATAGTAACCAAACGTTTAATGACTGACAAATGTTCCGAGGGAAGAAAGAAATCTGTCAGTTCTGTTCATCTAAAAAAAAATGTCAAAGGGTGATCAGTTCTGTGACTAGCAGAGGGTGGGGACGGTTATTCCTGTAAAAAGTGATCGGTGGATTACATGAACACACACCCACAAACACACACACACAGAGATATGTATATGTATATATATTAAGAGAGAGAGAGAGAGAGAATGGGGGTGCTTATTTGGATCACTTTGGGACAGGGTCTTTTAAGATAACAATAACTGGTTCTGCGATTGAAATATGCAGTTTCATTCTGTACATATATGTATATATATAATTTTTGCAGCATATTTTCTTCAATGCATCTTTCATTAAAAATGATAGACAAAGAGTATCTTTTTAATTTCTTTACTAATCTTTTATTGTTTTCATACAAGTGAGCGGATTTCTGGCTTTAATGTACGAAAACAAGAAAAGGTTAGTATTTTTTTTTCCTCTAAAAGCACCTCGATCGTAATATATATATATATATATATATATATATATATATATATATATATATATATATATATATATATATATATATATATGTATGTATGTATGTATGTATAATATCTCAAAGACTCAACTATCAAGAACTTTAACACAGAATGGAGGAAAAGAAAGCTGAATGAAATGCTTGCAGGAAATCAATATTTGATAAACAACTGGGTTGTTGGTGGTTGTTCAGTTTATATTCCGGTGTTCACTCATATCAACACCAGACCATTATGAAAGAGTATGACTTTCTCTGTCCAAAATCAGAAAATTAATCAACTAATGCATAAGGGAAAGAGATGTGGTCAGAGAAACAAGCCAGATCCTCTTTTTAATGTTGAAAAAAAAATGAAATACAAAGCAACAACCATTGATTACCTACAGGCATATTTATCGGAGTTTCTTTTATCCATATCTATCAACTTATACATTTTATAAGGAGTTCCATATAAATGCACATACACACACATATACACTCAGATATATATATATATATATATATATATATATATATATATATATATATATATATATATATATATTGACCATCAACGTAGCTGCTCACATCTGCGCCGGACTGGGAACTAAGAGTTGAATAGGGGAGGCAGCTCAAGTTTCCGGACTGCATTATGATAACTTTGTTGAGGCCAGACTTGTGGCTATCATCTACCTCTTCGAAGCAGTTGCTCCTGATAGAGTTGGAAGTTCCCTGGGAGTGCATTGTGGAAGAGAAAATGAAGCAAGTGTGGTCCAATAGGTTGGATCTGCTGTGAGTATTGGAAGGTTCGCTATGAGCATATAGAAGTGGGGTTAAAAGCTTCGCTGGACACTTGTTACGCAGGGTCGATATTCTACAAGGGTTCCAAAAAGAAAAGCCATCAAACTCGCCATAGGGGCTGTAGAGAAGGCCTCCGGATGGTTTCGTACCCACGAACCAATGCTACTGTGACACCCGTCAGGATCAGGTGGCCTGAGCGAGGGTCTATGATAGTGAAATTCCCCAAATCCCCAGAGATATCAGAAACATCCCTGATGATGTGACTAAGCACATCCTCGGATTTATCTCCGAATCAAAATTTTATACATTTTTATATAAACTTTCTATATAAATGTACACACACGCACATGCACACACGCACACACACACACACACACACACACACACGAAACACAAGAACATATATATGTTGATATATATCATAAATAAGTGTATTATGTATATTGTAAATCGGTATTTGTAAACATGATATAAATGTGCAATTGATATATCTGCATACATATGTTTATTCTATTCATGTTGTCCAGGCCGTGTGATACATTAACCATGTAATGACGGGAGATCATTTCGAATGAGTTTAGAATATAACGCGATTCATAATCATTCATATCCGTTTCTTGACGCATGACTGTCACGTTGAAAGAAGCGAATAGACCGAGAATAAACGAGATGAGAATTAGTAGTGAAAACAGTTATTTAGACCTTTCCGTTACCAGCGGCAGTTAAAAGTAAGAGTCTCGCTACGTTGAAGTGGCTATCCTATCGATGGCAGGTTCGATTCCTGCTGCAGTCCCATTTTCTTAATCATTTATTCTATTTACATTGGCTAAGCCGTGTGATATATGTAACAGCGGGAGATCATATCAAATAAGAGTTTCTATATAATGTATCACACTCGATAATCATATATATATATATATATATATATATATATATATATATATATATATATATATATATATATATATATATGTGTGTGTGAGCATATTTGAATATTATTGTATAAAATATATGTTTTTGTTTCTTAAGATTTTTGTGATTGTGAATCGTTATTATCATACATAGCTTTATTTGAAATATTGTTTGCATCTTGGATGTTAAAAATATTGTTATAGACGCAATAATTTGGTCGTACACCCACCAGCCTTTCCGAGGTGTCTATTTTTACTACGTATGGCTCGTTATTTGTAACTAAAACTATCTTTCGAGATGAAGAGTTCTCATTATTACACACTGCAGTATTCGAAATATTGTTTTGATCTTGGTTGTTATAGATGATGTTGTAGACACAACGTTTCGGCCGTGTATCCTCCGACCTTCCTCGGGTGTCTATTTTGCTCTAATTTTTTTGGCTGACCATGCTAGGGGCTATCTCTAACCAACAAGATGAGAACAATAGTTGGAATATATCAATGTGTATTAGAGATATATGTATATGTTCATACGTATCTATAATGGAATCACTTCTTCATTTGAATGATTACATACGCATACATTTGTAACAATAAATATACATTGTCATGTATTACACGTGGATATACATCCATATTTACATAGCAATAAAATATACGTACATGTGTATTACATCAGTGTATAGGTATTGTTATTTTACATAGTATATGTATATACATTACCATATATTGTGTATACATATACATATCAGAATATATATGTGTGTATAGTTTTATACATACATACATACACAATAAACGAAATCTCACATACATGCATTTAGGTCAATGAAGTTATACACGCACACAAAGACATGTATATGGTTGCGCACGAATATACACATGCATACAATTATTAATGTAGGCATATATACTTACCATTTACACATCAGATATGACACATGTATATACATCAAAGTATATCTTCCAATACTGTCAATAACTTTGTGATGAGTCATTAACATTCCAACTTTTGTTCGGACCATCGGATATCTCCGTCCTATCTTTGATGTTCTCAGCGCAACGTTTCGGCCGATCCATTCCTCCAGCCCTTGTCAGGTGTATATCCGAGAGGAGAGGCAAACATGTATTCCTCATACAGGGGCATACCAGGTGAGATTTATTGCCGTGGTGCAGGCATCTAATTTATCGACCAACTGGGAAGTAATTCGAATTCTGAATTGGACATTAAGAAAACAAAAAAGATGTTGGACATGGCTGCTTAATTCATACGTAAATCTCATCCATTTCAAAGATCCATTTGGAAAATGATATAAAATTAACTAGACGCCTTTAATAAATAATCTTATGAAGGGAAGAAATTTACCGATGGGTGGAGCATTTTGGGGCGGGGGGGGCACAGCACCACCTACACACTAACTCGGTTGGCCCCTCTCTTCACGTGAAGAAACTGAGCAAACCTTCTCGTGAAGAAAGTTTTGCATCTTTTCTTGAATATACACCTGACGAAGGCTGAAGAATGGATCGGCTGAAATGTGTTTGACAATATCAAAGAACGGAAGAAGAGATTCGAACGTGCGAACAAAAGTTGGTATACCTCTCATTACACGTGCATATGTATGAGATTTTTTTCAGTGATTATGTCCAACTTGTCTTAGAAGTTTTTTAAGGACGTTTTTAGAATTTTTGATATTCATAAATATTTATGGATTCAATCATATGCTATTTTAGTATGCGTATATTTATAGATAAATATCGATATACATATATATTATACGTGTTTATTTATAATATATACATAAATATTTTATATATACATATTTATACCTATGCAGGCTCATCTCTAGCCATATATATATATATATATATATATATATATATATATATATATATATATATATATTGCACGTGTGCAAAGGTTTCCAGCGAAAAATCGGTTTTCAACTGTGCATTTAGTCTCTAGTTTTCAGAAAAAGAGCGCTGAGAAAATTTGCAGACACCTGATATATATATATATATATATATATATATATATATATATATATATATACATATATATATATATATATATATATATATATATACATATACATATATATATATATATATATATATATATATATATATATATATATACTAAAAAATAAAAGATAAGTATACATATACTAGAAAATAAAAGATAAGTATATTGATGTCGTTATCTGTACACCACATATATCCAGTGGTAAAGAGAGGGAAATTATCATGGGTAACAATTAATTATGTAATTCAATGTAGAAAGATTTTAGAATATTTGTCCTGAATTCCTGGCTAATCCGAACTTTCACCCTTAATCCTAACCCATGGTTATTATCTCAATAGTTGATAACAGCCAAGTGCAAACAATAGTACAAGATAATTAGTATCTAATAACCACCTTTGTTTCTTGTGCAAAGGTTTCCAGCGAAAAATCGGTTTTCAGCTATGTATTTAGTCCCTAATTAAAATAAAAGATCGCAGGAAACATTTGAACACACTTAATGGCCGTCCAGTTCTGTGGCGCAGATGTGGGATACCGGCCTCCGGGTCTGAAGCGAAGGTTTCAATCTTATCTCATGGTACTGGATGGGATAATGGATAGTCTATAGCCACACTCAAGAGTTGTAATAAGACAAAACAGCTGTCGGTGGATGACACAATATTGATCTATATAAGATGATTGGCTGTAACGAATGAGTGCCCGGATATTTACAAAACAAAGCCAGGTGTGGCACAAGGCCTTAGTAGCGAGGAATTGTTGACCATTGTTCTATGGTAGGGATCCAAGGTAAGTTATGTGAATAGAAGATCTATTTGCCAATTGCAGTGTTATGAAATACAGTGGGAGACAAAAAAGCGGTGACTAATAGGCGGGGACAAATGAGCGAAAGACATATACGTGCCAATTAGTTGCGCAGGAGATACAGGCTTCTAATTTTCCGACGCACCCTCTAATTTGCCGGCGAAGTGGGCGTGCTCGCCGGATAAAGGAAACCAGTGTTGCTACGTACGGTTAATTTGTAGCTAAAACAGAGAAGACTAACAGAAAGAATTCTCATTATCATACACTGCAGTATTTGAAATATTGCTCTGATCTTCGTTGGTACAGATATTGTTATAGACACCACATTTCGGCCGAGTACCCTCCAACCTTCCTCGGGTGTCTATTTTGTCCCTTTTTTTTCCATGCTAGGGAAGATCTGTATCAAATAAGATGAAATCAGTTGTTCGTATAAATCAATGATGTACATATATATATATATATATATATATATATATATATATATATATATATATATATACATATATATATATATATATATATATATAATGAAATCACCACTTCATATGAATGATTATACGTATAAAATTCTAACAATAATTATATATATATATATATATATATATATATATATATATATATATATATATATATATATATATATATATATATATATATATATATATATATATATATATATATATATATATATACGCATATCAATAAAATATACGTACATATGTAATACGTCAGGATATAGTTATTATCGTATTTACATAGTGTATATATATATATATATATATATATATATATATATATATATATATATATATATATATATATTATACATTGGCATATATTTTGTATTCATATACGTACTAGAATATATACGTGTGTATATTTACATACATACATATATAATGAGTGCAATCTCTCATATATGCATTTACTTACATCAATGAAGTTATATACGCACACATAGATATGTATATGGTTGCGCACGAATATACACATGCATACAATTATTAATGTAGGCATATATACTTACCATTTACATATCAGATATGATGTACGTATTTACATCAAAGCATATTTTTCTACATTGTCAAAAACTTTTAGAAGAGTCATTAACGTTCCAATTTTTTTCGGATAATCGTGCCTCCTCTTCCAATATTCAATGTTGTCAACACAACATTTCTTTAGCCTTCACTAGACAGAGCCCCCTGGAGGGTTGTGCAACGTTGCATCGTATCGGGTCGCATGGGGCCAAGAGGACCCGATAACTTCTGGGGTAGAACTGAATAGCAAAGTCGATACAGTGGGTCGATCAATAAAATAGGTTGTTCCAATCGTTTACCGGCGAGCATAATATTATGGCGATGCTCAAAGGCTTATAGCAGATGGAAACGGAATGGCTAAAGGATGGGGGCGTTTGAGAAGAATGTGGGTTGAGAGGGAAGAAAGCGGTTTGCACTGCTTTATAAAATTCCTCTCGGGGGCTCTGTCACCGGGAAAATATTGAAGAAAAAAAGGCAAACCTTTCAGCTTCACGCACGCGAAGAAACTGGGCAAAACTCCGCGTGACGAGAGCTGAGTGATAGATCTGCCGAAACGTTGTCTTGAGAACATTAAAGATGTCCGAACAAAAAATTGGTATTCATCCTTCTACATATATGCATGTATACGAAAGAATTTACAGTTCATTTACGTCCAACTTGTCTCCGAAGTTTTCACGGACGTTTTAGGAATTGTTAATGCTCATAAATATTTACACATTTAATTACATGCAATTTTAGTATGCATATATCTATAGATAATAATCGATATACATATACATTTTATACTTGCTTTTAGACATGACTTTTTTAATAAGCGTATATAATATAATAGTTTTGTGCAAAAGTTTCAAGCGAAAAACCGTTTTTTCAACTGTGTATGTAGTCTCTAGTTTTCGACGGCGAATAAAAACGTTCAGAAACGTTTTCATATACCGAATATACAATCGTATATATCCATACGTGTGTGTGTGTGTGTATGTGTGTGTGTGTGTGTGTGTGTATGTGTGTGTGTGTGTGTTTATGTGCACATGTGTATCTTCAGACACATACAAGTATGAATATCTATTAGAGACAACTTTATACAAATGATATACTTATACACAAAGAAAATATGTGTCCATGTATGTGTGTTCCTCTCCATCAGTATTTTATATATATATATATATATATATATATATATATATATATATATATATATATATATATATATGCACATGCACACACTCAAATATAAGCATACACACTTATAAATTTGTATATATTCCGCACGTGCAAAAGTTTCCAGCAAAATTCGGTTTTCAATTGTGTATTCAGGTTCTAGTTTTTTTTTAAAGATCACTGGGAACTTCTGCACACATCGAATATACTTAAAGGGATATATATATATATATACATATATATATATATATATATATATATATATATATATATATATATATATCACACACGCTTACTTAAAGGTAGGTGTATGCACGCATACGTGCATACGCACATGCACATGTATGCACGTACACTTGGATTTAAAAAGTAAATAGATATCGATACCTCTTCGTTATCTGTACGCTGCTTCTATTGTAAAGAGAGAGGGAAAGAGATCATGAGTGAGAGATATTTTTTTTGATAAAGAAAGATTTTACAAGATAATTTGTCCTGACTTACTGGCTTACCCTAACTCCCAACCCTAACCCTAATCAATGGTTATTATCTCAATAAGACAATAACAACCAGGTACAACAAGTGGTAGAAGGTTATTAGTAACTTATAGTTATCTTCATGTTTTGTGCAAATGTTTCCAGCGAAAAATTGGTTTTCAACTGTGTATTTAGTCTCTAGTTTTCAAAAAAGATCGCTGGAAATGTTGGCACACACCTAATATATATATATATATATATATATATATATATATATATATGTATATATATATATATATATATATATATATATATATATATATATATATATATATATATATATATATATATATATATATATAATGATCAACATTGGAGCTAACCATTGATAACGGAAAAGTGCTGGGATATTTACAAATACAAAGCTAGGTCTGGCACAAGGCCTTGGTAGCGAGAGCATCGTTGATCATTGTTCAACAGTAGGAACATAACGAGCTTTTTTATTTCTACTGTTCAACAATGGAGTTAACAACTGGATTTTAATGGCGTACATCTAACGAAGAAGTGCTTGGAGTACTACGAGTGTTGACTTGCAGTGCCTCATCTAATGAAATAAATCAATATTCAAATTGGATTATCGATACTGAACTATCAATTAATAACAAACATGGCGCAGGAGAAATCTGGATGGAGGATGAGTTTAAAGGTTTGATTTGGATTTGCACTTCTCACTAATTCATGTAGCTCAGTGGTAAGAGCGGACAGGCATTAACCGAGCCATTATCTGGCATAGAGTGTCATGAGCTCGATTCTCATCCGGAGTCTTTATTCTGATCCACGTTGATAATCCATTTACTCACTGCCGAGATGAAACCGGCCTGAGTTTAGCTGCAATGAAGGGCAGCAGATATTGAGATGAAGGTAAATGATAGCAAAAAAAAAAAATAATAATGGTGAAGTACCTGGATATTTACTAAGCTGGTGAGGTCTGGCGCAAGGCAATAGCAGCGGGGCACCCAGGGAAAGGCCAGTTCTGCCATAGGAGTGAAAAGTCTGCAAGGAGAATTAGCTGACCATTGCTTTAAGATAGGCATCCTAGATAGGTGTGTAAATTGGAGTTCTAGCTTTGACATAGTGGTAGACAGAACTGCGGTGACAAATGAGCAAAGGACACTTACGTGTGAGACAAAAGATCTCATCTATATTATACTTTCTATAATTTGTGTTTTTATTTCACACAATGAAAACGATGGAAATTGCTTGTGTACTTCTTATTTTTTAATAATTCTCGTTAATTACGAAGGATCATTTTTTTAATGATTTTTACTTTACTTCTAGAAAATGTGTTCGATATTCAAAATAAATTTGAAATTAAGCTAGATTCTTCAGAATGATAGATCTGCTGACAAGTAACGTTGTTTCCGTGTCGTATCATAGTTCTGCGTAATTAACCAAATATTTCCGCTCAAATGTCACACACTGTTGTCTGCACGCTTAAATGTACCTTTATAGGAAGCACAGGCTTTTGAATTGGTGAGAAAATAAGCGTGCAAGCAGAATAAAAGAAATCTGTGTTGCTACGTGTAGCGTGTAATTTACAGCTAAAACTGTCTTTTGATATGAAGGACTGTTCTTATTATACATAGCTTTATTCGAAATATCGTTCTCGTCTTGGATGTTATAGATGATGTTATAGACACAACGTTTCGGCCGTGTATCCTCCGGCCTTCCACGGCTGTCTATTTTGTTCTTAATTTTTTTTTTCTGGCTGACCATGCTAGGGGATATCTGTAACAGACAGGATGAAAACAATCGTTCGAATAAATCGATGTATGATGAAGATAGATAGATAGATATTTTTACTTACCTATAACTAACTCATCACTTCATATGAATCATTATATACGTATATAATAGTAACAATGAATATATATTGCTATATATTGCACGAATATAAGCATATCAATAAGATATATGTACACGTATACTAGTAAATAGATATTGTTATATCTACATAGTATATATATATATATATATATATATATATATATATATGCCTTATAATATTGGAATGATAATCAGTATATATATATATATATATATATATATATGCCTTATAATATTGGAATGATAATCAATATATATATATATATATATATATATATATATATATATATATATATATATATATATCAGCATATCCAGTATATACGTGCTTGCGTAGGGTTAAATATATGCGTTAAGAGCATATATATATTTGAATATATATGTGTACACTTATATACATACATACTGAGTGAAATCTCACATATAAGCATTTAAATCAATGAAGTTATACACGCACACATAGATATGTATACGGTTGCGCACTGAGATACATATGTGTACATCTAGGGATGTAATCATATATACTTACCATCTACATATCAGATATGACACATGTATATACATCGAAGTATATCTTTCTACATTTTCTATAACTTGGAGTAAAGTCATTAACATTTCAACTTCTGTTCCGACAATCGAATCTCTTCTTATAATCTTTGATGTTCTCAACACAACGTTTTGGCCGATTCTTTCTTCAGCTCCCGTCATGTGTATGATTCCAGGAAAAGGTCAAACATTTATTCTCTGTATGAAGAAACTGGGCAAACCTTCGTTCGGAGATTAAAGGTTTACCTCTTCTGTTGGATTATACACATGATGAGGGTTGGAGAAAAGATCAATCGGAGAGATTCGATTGTCCAATTCAAAGTTGGTATATCTCTTTATACATATGTATATATAAACGATTTTTAAAACTTTGCATATATATCTTTGTAGTTAAAAAAAACATCTCTAAAATTATAGATATTTCTAAATATTTATGAATTTGAGGATATGCAATTTTAGTATGCATATATATATATATAGATATAGATATATATATCTTTTATACGTGAATACATATGATCTATATATCTTATACGTGTATACATATAATTCATGCAATGATATTTCAAGTATATATATATATATATATATATATATATATATATATATATATATACAATATAATGGGTGTATGCAAAGGTTTCCTGCGAAAAATCGATTTTCAACAGTGTATTCAGTCTAGTTTTCAAAGAAAAAACGCCGGGAACTTTTGCACATACCCTATGTATAATTGTATACTCTCGTACGTTTATACATAGATTTATGTATATTTGTATTTGTACATACATGTATGTATATAAGGAACATATCTATACATATAGGATACTCTTACACAAAAATATGCATTTGTCAGTGTATGTGTGCTCATCTTCGCTAATATCGTGTGTGGCTTTATATAAAGAGTCTGAAAAGCTTTACGGTTTTAAAAACTAAATATGAATCGAATAAACTTTTTTTCCAAAATGTATACCACAACCCCATTTAAAACAAGACTAGCCAACCTCAAAAATTCATTCACACACGAAAATGATAAAAATGACACCGATCTCTCTCTCTCTCTCTCTCTCTCTCTCTCTCTCCAATTTATACTGGAGACTTAAAAACAGAAGATACCTACCATAAAGCAGAAATTGATGTTGTTTTAAACAAAATAAACAACAGCTTGCTAAAGCCTACATTCAAAATGTCGACTATGCCTTGAAGAGAAATTCAGTTTGATGAAATTCAATCACAAATAAAATCTCTTAAACTCGAAATCAGAAATAGCTGTAACTTGCAGATACAAAACGAAATTTATCTTCAAAAACTCAAAAGAAACATAATCTTGGTTTAGTGATAACACTCGAACTAACAACCCCCAATCTCAACCATCCTAATGATAGACCAATTGATCAAATTCACAAAAAGTACGATTCATACAAAAAACATGAAACACATACATGAATAAAAACTAAAATACGTACAAAAGATAAACAAAAACAGAATGATGCAAAACTCAAAACAAGAATAAAACTATAAACCAACCAAAAATGTTAACAATCATAACAAAGCCGTCGTTGAAAAAATGAAAATAATCCCCAAATATTCTTTAGAAAAAATAAATTGGAATAAGTCTAAAACCAAAATGAAATAAAACAGAATGCTAAATAAGACAGATAGATATCAACGACTTTAAAAAAAACATGTTAGAAAATACAGAATAAATCAAATACAATAGCAATAAGCAAGAACTAAAAAAATAAGACTCAAGAAATCAGAACATAATAACACAAATTTAAAAACAAACAAAAACAATAAGACTCAATTCAACAACCCGAACTGAATTTTAACTAAACAATAAACAATTCAATTCTAATTTTGATTAATGAAATGGAGCTGAGATTTTAAAACCATATAAATAAAAGGATAACAGTAGTTAAAAAGTTGAGCTAAACCACACTCTTTCGTTCTTTTTTGCGTGTCTTTCCAGAGATAACAAAGACAACTCTAATTAACAATCAGAGTAAAGCGAAACTAAATTACCTCAATTATAAGAAGAGAAGCGATGGTCGAATAGCCGTCCATTGTGAAGATCCCATCAGATGAAACAGAGAGAATTGTCGCTATAAATGGATCACTTAACTCATTCTAAACTATTTTCACCAGCTCAGTGAAAAAACATCGAGTACTCCCGAATAAAGAAATTCTTCTATGTATATGTATTAGTATATATCAATTGCGTATGTGTAAAAGTCTCCAGCGAAAAATCGGATTTCAACTGTGTATTTAGTCTCTAGTTTTCAATAGAGAACGCTGGAAACTTTTGCACATACCGAATATATATAAAATGATGCACTATATATATATATATATATATATACTAACTCACTCTCACATTATGGAAGGTATACGCGCATATGTGTGCACACACACATGCGTATGCATACACGTATACTTGGAAATGTAAGGTAAGTAAGTAAAAAGATATCGATACCTCTTCGTTATCTGTACGCCGCTGATATGTTGTAAAGAGACAGGAATAGAAATTTTGAGTGAGTAATAATGCTGTAATTTAAGAGAGAAGGATTTTACAAGATAATTTGTCCTGATTTACTGGCTAACCCTAACTCCCGGCCCTAACCCAAATCAATGGATATTATCTCAATAAGACAATAACAACCAGGTACAACAAGTGGTACAAGGTTATTAGTAACTTATAGTTATCTTCATGTTTTGTGCAAAAGTTTCCAGCAAAAAATTGGTTTTCAACTGTGTATTTAGTCTCTAGTTTTCAAAAAAGATCGCTGGAAATGTTGGCACACACCTAATATATATATATATATATATATATATATATATATATATATATATATATATATATAATGATCAACATTGGAGCTAACCATTGATATCGGAGAAGTGCCGGGATATTTATGAATACAAAGGTAGGTCTGGCACAAGCCTTGGTAGTGAGAGCATCGTTGTCCATTGTTCAACAGTAGGAACATAACTAGCTTTTTAAAAAAAATTCTACTCTGTTCAATAAGGGAACTAACAACTGGATTTGAATGGCGTACATCTAACGAAGAAGTGCCTGGAGTACCAGTAGTATTCATTTGCTGTACTTCATCTAATGAAATAAATCAATATTCAAATTGTATTATCGATACTGAGCAAACATGGCGTAGGAGAGATCGAGATGGGGGATGAGTTTAAATGTACGAGTTGAACTCGTGCTTGCCACTGATTCATGTAGCTCAGTGGTAAGAGTGGTCAGGCATTAACTGAGCCACCCTCCGGCATAGAAGGTCACGAGCTTGATTCTCACCGGGATCTTACTCTTTATCCCGATCCAAGCTGTTAATTTATTTACTCACTGCCGAGATGAAACCGGCCTGAGTTTAGCTGCGATAAAGGGCAGCGGAAATCGTGATGAGGGTGAATGGTAGTAGTAAAGTGAAGTACCTGGATATTCCCCAAGCTAAGCTAAGTATGGCACAGGGCAATGGTAGAAGGGATCCCAGTGAAGTCCAAATTTACTATATGAGCGAAACGTCTGTCGGGGCGATTCGCTGACCATTGTTCCGGGTTAGGCATCCAAGGTAAGTATGTAGTAAAAGTTGTATTTCACGATTGTGAAGTGACGAAATATAACAGGAGACAAACAAGCGGTGGCAAATAAAAATGAAAAGAAGGGACAGTTGAGCGTAAGACAATAGAGCGTGAAACAATTGAGCGAATCTATATTTCCGCTGAAATGTTTCACGCTATTGTCAACACGCTTAAATGTCCCACGTTAAGGCGTACCTAATGATTTTTTATACGGGGTACGGGCCTTTTAATGGCCAACAAAGTGGATGTGCGGGCAAGGGAAATCTGTGTTGCTAAGAATAGTTAGTTATTTACAGCTAAAACTTCCTTTTGTGATGAAGAAATGTCCTTATTATACATAGCTTTATTCGAAATATTGTTCTTCTCTCAGATGTTATAGATGTCGCTATAGACACAACGTTTCGGCCGTGTATCCTCTGGCCTTCCTTGGGTGTCTATTTTGTTCTTATTTTTTTGGCTGGCCATGCTAGGGGCTATCTGTAACAAACAAGATAAAAAAAAACAGTTCGAATCAATCAGAGTGTAATGAAAATATATACATTTATAAGTATCTATAATGAAATCACTACTTCATATGAATGATTACGCATACATTTGTGACAAAAATATGTGTTGCTACATATTACACGTGTATATATGTGCAAATATACGTAACGATACAATATATAAATACACGTGTATTATATCAGTATATTGATATTGTCATATTTAAATAGTATGTATTATACATTAGCATTATATTATATATTATATCATATTATATTAAATATCAGCATTAGTTGCACATTGAGATGTGTCATTACCTTTCTATCTTTTGTTTAGACAGTCGAATCTCTTCTTCCAATATTTAGTGTTATAAGCGCAAGGTTTCAGCCGATGTATTCTCCAGCTTTCGTCAGGTGTATAATTCAAGAAAATAAGTAGACCTTTCTCCTTCATGCAAAGAAGCTGGGCAAACCTTTACGTGAAGAAAGGTTTGTCTCATTTCTCCAATACACACCCGACGAGGGCTGAAGAATGGATCGGCCAAAACTTAGTGTTGACAACATCAAAAATGGGAAGAAGATTTCCGTTTGTCCGAACGAAAGTTGGTGTACATCTCTCTTTATGCATATTTAAACGTTAGGGTCGTTTTAAAATTGTTGATATTCATAAATATTTATGCTATTAACTATATGCAATTTCAGTATGCGTATAATTATAGATAATTATCGATGTACATACATTTTATAAATGGTATTTTATACATATAATTCATACATTGATATCTTATGTATAAATACGCTATATATCAGACGCTTGTCGAAGTTTCCTGCGAAAGATCTGTTTTCAACAGTGTATTCTGCCACTAGTTTCGGAAAAAAAGAGCGCTGGTAACTCTTAAACACACTAAATATATGAATGCATACCTCCGTATATATATATATGCTTATATTTAAGTATATTTGTATCTTATATCAATACAAAATTAAAAAGAACAAAAAGCAAATACATTTAACTGTTATACATATAGAGGTACATTAGGGACACAGTTACACAAATAGGATACATATATACACACATTAAAAGTGTATGAGTGTGTGTGTGTGTGCGTCTATTTGTGCGTGTGCTCATGTCCACCTGTATTGTGCTTATATATTAGGTGTGTGCCGAGGTTTCCAGCGAAATATCGATTTTCAACTGTGTATTTAGTCTCTTGTATGCAAAAATGTGCGTTGGGGACTTCTGCAGATACTTCATATATGTATATATGTGCAGGGTAGACAGAGAAGTCAATAATCCTTTCCTGGTGAAGTACAGTCATATTTCCAAAAATAAGCTAGATTGATTTATGAATATTATATTAACGTAGACCAATTTATGGAATTTCTCTTTACAGATGGCAATACAATCATCCATCTTAAAATATATATATATATATATATATATATATATATATATATATATGTATGTATATAATGATTCACACGCACACAAACGTATGTGTTCAAGTTCATACGCACACACGCAGATATGTATGCACGTACTAAAAAAATATAAGTATATATCTGGCACAGTTTTATAGTGGAAGAGCATCGATGAAGACTAAATTTGCTGTACGAACGAAGAATCTGTAAGGGAAATTCACAAACCATTTTTCTGCGGCAGGCATCTGAGGTAAGTATTCGGTGAGTGCAGTTATGGGTACGGTTAAAACGCTACATTGACGAACTGAAGCAAGAATAACCGCTATCCGGTAACTTTTATGATAGGAATTGAGTTTCGGTCCGTTTCCTACTCTAAATGCCCTTGAAAACAGACTTTGAGAGGTGAAATTCAAATATGTTGTAGCTTAGACGTAGAGCTTCAAACAATATATGTTGAATGTAAACTGTTTAATTTCACTTGTTCATTCAATTATTCATGAACACCTTGATCATATTCTGATATTGGACTATTCGGTCTGTTTTAACGGTTTTAGAGAAGAAAAAAATGGAGCTAAATTCATCTAATAATGATTAGAGGATATCTTTGCTTCCGCTATTTTTTTAGCGAGTTATCAGTTTAGCGTTTTTGTTAGCTATGCCCATCACTGGGTATGCGCAAAAGTTTTCCAGGGAAAAATCTATTTTCAACCGTGTATTCAGTTTGTCTTTTTCAAGATAAATCCCTGGAAGCATTTGCTCACACCTACAAATATAACTGGCGATTATGTACATGTGAGAGATTGCCAAAAAGGAAAAATGGATCAATATTGTTAGTTACATTACTTACGTCGCATACACACACACACACACACACACACACACACACACACAAACACAAACAAACGAATGCATGAATATTAGGTGTGTGCAAAGGTTTCCAGCGGAAAACCGGTTTTCAATTTTGTATTCAGTTTTTTAGTTTTAAAAAAAAGAACACTGGGTACTTTTGTATTCACCTAATTTTCACCAAGATATACTATTTTCTATTAGTTTGTTTTACAGCTCTCATTTGCTATATCATGTGATTATATTCATGTGTGCTTGGGTGCAAGTGTACACATTACATCAATATATATATATATATATATATATATATATATAGATATACACATATATATGTGTGTGTGTGTGTGTGTGCTGCACCGAATCGCTGAAATTGCCTAATTAGCGAAATTTACTTATTTTTGTGAAAAAACGTTCGATTTCATTTTGACCACATGGACTTTTTGATCGTAAAAAAATAGTTGTCTCAATTTTTTTAAATCTTTGGTTTGAATTATGACAACGTATTTTCTCATTTTTTTGTAAAAAATAAAGTTAAAACTTTGATCAACTTATTTTTTGTGGAAGGAAGTTTGAATTCACAAATTTTTTATTGTAAAAAAATAGTTGTTTTTTATCCTTGTTTTGATTAAAAGAACTTTTGATCCGATTAAAACTATCTATTTATTTCAAATTTCGCCAATTAAGCTATTTCACCGATTCAGTGTAACACGCATACGTGTGTGTGTGTCTGAATATGTGCGTGTGCACATATATGCATTCATAGAAACGTAGATATCAGATATGTGCATATGTTCCCAGCGCTAAACCGGTTTTCATTTCCGTACTCAGTCAGTAATTTTCAAAAAAATAGTGCTGGGAACTTTTGCACACAACTAACATACCTTCATAGGTATTTAAAAGTACACGTTTCTAAAATAATTATGTACACACACACACACACACGCGAACACACACGTATATATATATATATATATATATATATATATATATATATATATATATATATCAATCATTAAGTTGGACAGTTTATGCCCGACCAAATGTGACAATTGTACAGGTATTTGATTGGGAGATATATTTCGTCCGGTGCCGGTGTTAACTGAGTAGCAAATCGAGCAACCGACCACGTAAATGAATAAAGGAAATGACCGTCGTTATATCTAATGTTTTGTGTGGTCAGCTGTGTTAACCGATTGCCCACTCGGTCCACACCGGTGCCGGGCGAAATATGTTTCCTAATAAAATGTCTCTACAATTATCATGTATATATATATATATATATATATATATATATATATATATATATATATGTATATATATATATATATATATATACAATTTAAATGCATATAGGTAAATATACAAACATATATGAGTGTGTGTGTGTGTGTGTGAACGTATATGGGGAGGGAGAGAAAGCAAAAGGGAGAGAGAGAGAGATGTGCTCACGTGCAAATTAGTATAATGTCAGTTAATTCCTATTAGTCGTCAAAAGATTTTGATTTCATAGTCAAGGCCATGTTTAAATTGAAAGAAACTCAAGAATGCTTTTATCTTTTATGAAAACAAAAAAATATATATAAATCCAGTTGTTGTACGTGGCATATAAATTCTTCTCATTGAAAAAAAAACACTGTTCTTTTTAAAATGTTTTTCAGGCCTCCACAGTTCAAGGCGACCAACTCTTTGTCCATTTTGTACTGTTTCTGATGCATCTAAAGAATAAATTAAAAAATATCAACACCGTCTGCAACTTCAATGAACCGGATTTCCCGCGACCTTGAACATTTTTCAAGAAATGGCGACCACGCAGTACTGGAATAGCCATTAGGCTGAGTAGGCTTGAGCCTGGGGGTCCAGGAGGAAAATGGGCCCGAGAGTAAGAAAACTGTTTAATTGAGTGAACCCGTGAGTATTCTAGATGATGTATCAGTGCTTGTGCGTGTATATTATACATATAGTACATTATACATAGTACAGCAATATAAGTATTTAACGGGACTTTATTTTATCCAACGAAGAGTGAGGCAGAGAGCAATGTAAAGGGGTGGGGGCTCAGCCTTGGGGCCTGAGGGTAGATAAACCTTCACAGCCTCGAACATTGTTTTTAAGAAATGACAGCCAAGGAAAGTATTGTTTTCAGCCGGTTATCATCTTCATTTTGGTCCAAGTTTTTTGTCCTTGTTTCTTTTAGAAACATAGTGAATCAAGAAAATAAATATCGATTCTAGGAAAATATCCCCTGAGGAAAAAATCCCATAACTCACGAAACAGTCGATAACATCCAGTACCATACGCTTACATCGTTTATAAACAACTAAACAAATCTCTCAATAAAACTATATGATATAAATTTCCTTGAAGAATTTTTGGCTCTATTGAGTCTCTGGTCTATACTTTAAGTACTTAAATACGTTGTCTGATATATTCAATTAAACTACATTTTTTATGGGGGTTGGGACAATTTCTTTTTTACTTTAAAACAAGTAAAAGGGGGCAATGGTCATAAAAAGCTTGGGAAACACTGCTCTATAACCTTGGCGGCTTTCATTTTTCCATTCAGGGATTTTTTCCAAGGGGATTTTTTCCGGGGGGGTATTTGCGTACAGGGAAGTTTTCTCCTGCCACCATAAATATCACATGACAGACGTTTTCGTTGTGGCGGGAAAACGAAAAACGACGGAAGTTGTCTTCAGTGGCGCTTATACTTTCCGGAAATGACAAGATATTTTTCATCTCCTGTGTTGTTCGTTCCAGCAGCCGATTCTCCCGTGTCTGGGTCGTGTCTCGGACTGGTAGCGGGTGTCTTTGTTTGGTCATTTCGTTTGAACTCCAAGATTTTTGTCGGGCTGTGATGACTGAGGTAATGGTCAAGGGTGTCCCAACCGCCGCCCACACGGACCATCAAATGTTTTTCTTTCAAAAGCTGAAAAAGAAAAAAAAATGCAAATGATAATAAATACAAAAATTCTGTAGACAAAAAAGAAGAAAAATTGATGTCTTTCATTTCTGACAATCTTTGGGAAGTCTTTTCATTACTTGAATGATCTCTGAAATAAAATGTGAATTCTACGTCAGGTTCGGATCTGGGGGGGTGGTACAGGGGGTTCGGCCAGCCCTTCGCCTACTCTAGGGAAAAAACAATTGTTTGTACTTTTTTTTCAAATATCTAGATAAAAAGATTTTTAAAATAAAATAAAAAAATCAATCCCAAATAATCATACATTTACTTTAAAAACGAAAAAATGTTATTTTTCAATCAATATAAATGTCTTCCGTCTTTTCATTATTTTCTATAATTTTTTTATTTATTGGTTCTTCGGTAAGTTAGTTTGATTAATTTTTTTCATATTTACTCCACCCCTTGGTATACCGTTAGCGAAGTAACAGGTATTTCTCTAGTGATAATTCGATGCTTAATGACACCTTGCCATTGCCCTAATGACCAAATCGCATTGGATACGCCGGTTCTCGTATGATCACCAGGTGCAGTAAGCAGCTGCATATCATGTATTGAGTCCACACCGTTAATCCTCCCTCTTCTACACTACGTTCAATAACACAAGCCAGCGACCTACCTTCCCGGTCCCCAGGACTGGCCAGGCAATGAACGACAAAAATGAACGAAGGAGTTAACAATACCTTGAATTAACCTTTTAAACTACCGTGTAAACATACTGACACAGAACAAAGCTCAATGTGTACTGTTAGCATTGCGACGGTAATTTACAAGTACTAATAGTTCGAAACGTATTAGATGCCTCGTGACGCCATGGCATTGTCCATCAAACAATTCTGATACGAATGAATAATATATATTAAAATAATGTCAAATCCAAGTCAACATGAAAGTATTTGGGGTTATTTTATTAGACGGTGCAACGCTATTTTGTCCCGTCAACGTTACACACACTGTACAAGCACCCTCGTCCTTTACCCCCCCCCCTATGTTTTAATCAACCAATGAATATCTCCTTTTGTCCCAGGCGTGCATGGTTGCCATTTGGTATTTTTCCAGACCAATAGGAGGGAGAGTATCTGGCTTTCATTCTTGAACGTAGTGCAAAGATCGGTCTCCTCCTAGGTTGATTAACGAGATCGCTATTAAATGATCTCTACGTGACTCCCACCCCCGCTGCTTACAGCACCCGGTCACCCATCTGGGTATTGACCAGGCTCAATGTTGCTTAACGTGTATTTAACATAACTAGGCCGTAGAAACTTCTTTTTACCCTTCAGCTTTTCGGCAGTAACTAAATGTTCTAGTATCTCTCTTCATATGACTTGTCCAAAGAATTCTGATTGTTGTTTCCTGATTTTATAAAATAATGAACGTTTTGTTTTTGCTCTTTGTAGGACTTTTTCATTGGCCATACTATCATTATATGATATACATTGGTTTCTCCTAAGGAACCACATGCCCGGACCAGCCTTAGGAGCCGATGTGTGCTTGAAAAATTCTGAGAAATAAATGTTTACGTTCAATAACAAATAATTAATTCATATATTGTTTAAGTGTGGAAAAAAATTTAAAAATAGACTGCTTAAACATTACAATTTTTTTAAAGAATCCAGAAGAAAAACTAAAATCGTTTCTGTTCTCTGTAAAACCTCCAATTTGGTGTCAGTGTGTATGTTGCAATATATTGTGTGTGTTTGACAAGAATAGATGGCCCTATTGTTGGACTCCTTCAGGTGTGGGGCCTGCCTGGGATCAATTGATCTAATTAGCTTAAAGCCAACCTTGCCACACTCAGTCACTCTAATCAAGTCTAATCAGAAATACATTGATCATGTGGGGATATGGCTATCTGCACAAACAAGGCGATAGTAACCAACTGACCAGCCATTGTAATCTTTGATAACGAAGCAAAGACATGTTTTGTCATTGATTTTCTAATCCTAGATGACGCTAATCTTCTTTAAAATGAAGCAGAAAAGATAATGAATTTTTGTTTGAATTTATGAAATGGGGAACTATCTTTATCATACACAGATTTACTAACTTATCAATTAAGTCTTGCCATCTTTGTTGTTTAAGTTACAGCTTTCGGTCTTAGTACTCCCTGACCTTCTTCAAGTGCGTGTCATAATTGGTAGCCGTCTGGGAATATCGGAGCGAACCCTTCATTCAATCCATACGGATAGGTTGTTCTCATTCTTCTGCCCATGCATGAACAGATATTATCAAATATCTCGCATCGGTTAATGATTAACACGCAAGATATTCCAAGACAAAAAAGCTGAGAGGAAATATTAGAATCCACTTCAGCTTACTATATTATTTACTGGCATAGTAATCGTTCAAGATGACTAGATAATTTGCCTATTGTTCGGTAGGATTGATGTGCTGCTCCTCGGCCCTCTACCAACGATCAAAGTGTCATTACCTAGCACCTCTACTTAGAATCTGTAGTGATTGAAATGTGTTACATACACAAAAAAAATGTTCACATTCTTAAATCGTTCTTGCCCGGCAACGATTCACGTCATATTAATTGTATATCAACAGCTGATGGCATAACGTCATCGAGGTGCATACTCTAAATATAGGTATGGATACACATTTCATTCTATGTGTGTGGATAATTAACATTTTAAAACAATAAAAGATAAAATGGTTTAATGAGACAATGGAATAGAAAACATTGGACAGTGAATTCATCATGGAATAAAGTTCAACTTTTTCGGCTTTTGTTCTTTTGTGGAAGTGGAATGAAGGTTGAATAGTAAATAAAATGTGTGACTGTGTGTCTCCAGTTATGTCGTCTGCTTTATGAAAGTAAATCCTCTGATAAATAATTTCACTTTTCAGCGCTGTATTAGTTACAAGACAATCCTGTGACACGTTGGACCCCCTTTGAGAGGAATGTAGTGCAATCTGATATGACCAGAATGAACATCAAATTCAAAGGCACAATAGCACCAAGGCTTTTTACATCTTTGCAAATAAATAAATAAACGAGAGTCTATAATTAGCATTCAATACGTATCTCTTTTGAGAAATGTTTTGGGGGAAGGGGAGCGAGAATGCAGACCCCACACTATTATCATCTAGTTGCAAATTCTGCACTCTATTTTGCATTCTTTACGTATATTATTTCAACGCCTCTAGTTACAACATATCGTTTCGACTACTTAAAGGTTACAAATGGATATATATATGTATACATATATATATATATATATATATATATGTGTGTGTGTGTGTGTGTGTGTGTGTGTGTGTGTGTGTGTGTGTACTTGTGCTTTTCGTATTTGATAACACTACAGAGAGTTCTATTAGTCAATTGAAATTCTCTAAATTAATACATTAATATATTTTTTTCCCTTTATACTGTATTTCAATACATTCTGAGGCTTGGAAAGTTGAAAGATTAACAAGTACATCGTTACTTTTATTTAAACCAGAGAATTTCGACCATCATTTTTATTTCAGAATGGATTCACTGTCTGAAAAACTCTTGCAAAATATCACAAGATTCTGAAAGTTGTTTCGGCAAGACGATAATTCTTTTGAATAATTTTTTATGATTAGTTCAGCTCAAACCACACCAAACAGAACAACCCCTTCTTTTTGGGTCGGAAAAAGGAAAAACAGTTTGGAATGTGTTAAGCACTATTAATCGCAAACAGAGTTGATATTACTATACAAACACGGCAACAAAAACACGCTTAATTGAGAAAAAAATCCACGAGAAATTAGTAAAAAAAAAAAAGACAATCATTGACAAACAAAGACACGTGGACGCGTAACAGAGGCAGACAATGATGAGATATTTTCGGATTGAAGTCAGAAAAACATTTTTTTTTTAATGCATAAAATGAAAATGACTTTGGCCTCCAATAGATGTGTAAAACGCGCGTGGGTGTTGTATGTTTTTGCTCTAGAGTTTGAATATTAAGTAGTAAACTGGAACCTATTCACACAAACAGACACACACACGCACGCACCCTCACTCGAAAGTGGATCAATAAGTCCGTAGGTTGACAAGTAGTTATGTTAGGAATATCTCTCTGTCTCTCTCTGTCTCTCTGTCTCTCTCTCTCTCTTCCTCGCTCATAAGCCATAGATGACAAATTTATGGAAAGACCCGTGTTCAAATCCCTCCACCCAGGGAACTCCACACCCATTCCTGAATCCCCCTTTCTTATTATCTTTTTGAAAATCTCATTGAAACCGGTCAAGAGAATTTTTTTTGCGTTGAGCTGAAAATACAACTTTAAATTTTACACCAATTTTTTAATGAATTATCCGGGTTATTAAATACAAATTTATTTTCAACAAACGTGGCTATCCCTTACTTCCCACTTATCTCTTACACACACACACACACACACACACACACACACACACACACACACACACACACACACACATACATATATATATATATATATATATATATATATATATATATATATACATACATATATATATATATATATATATATATATATATATATATATGCTTTATGTCCGAATCTTGTCTTGTTCATTCTCTTCCCACATCTGCTCTATCATTTCTCAATGCATACAGTTTTACGATTAAGAAATGGATACATAATCCGACAGAATGATAATAGGTGCGTTATTTTATTTGAAACTTTGTTTGAACTGACCATCCGTTATTACTATATATATATATATATATATATATATGTTGTTTACACACACATGTATATGTATATGTATCATATACATGTAAACATGGATTATGTTTATACATGTATTCAATCGTGTGTGTGGGTGTGAATATATGATCATGAATATAATATATACAATTTTCAATGACAAAGATATAAAATGATCAAAGTAGATTAAAGTTCGAAACCAAAAGGTCGATGAGTGACAAAAACTGCAAATGAGGAAAACACTTAAAGCTTGACCGAAGGCACATCGGGAGATCGGGTGGGGAAGGGGAAGAAGGGGCTAAAGAGACACACACGGGGATCGGGTTGGGCTGAGATGTGAGGCAAACAATAAAAGATGGCCGACAAATGTGAGATCACGTGACAACATAATCACAGAAATATTCACTGGATTCTGTTAAAGGCATGTATTTAAAATAGAATTACAAGTGGACTACACACGCCCTCCCTACCCTTGTACGCGCATTGCTCTCTCTCTCTCTCTCTCTCTCTCTCTCTCTCTCTCTCTCTCTCTCTCTCTCTGGAGACATACAGACATACACATTGCATGTTCACACATATTGAAGCATTAACACATCCTAACAAGTAGACACGCAATTAAATTTTTGAATACCGATTTGTAACTAGCTTGTTTGACAAAACTATTAAAACTTCTGCCACGAAATCTTTGAATCTTCATCGTTAGTCCTTGCTAAAATCTAAGATCCGTAATTTTAAAGTAAGGAAGCCCTGAAAACTTTCAAGAACCCACGAGGATTAAAAATAATCGAATAAATCGTTTCGAGATGATCGACGATTCAACATTGCATAAATGGTGTCCATCGATTAAAAGGCGGTTCTTCACATGCATGGGCGTCCACAACTTTCATTATCATTGATATCCTATTCTTCTTGGCATTCATAAAATCTCCTGCGCCACTCAAACACACAATCACCAATTAGCATACAAAAAGATCCGGTAGCTGTGCTGTTTTACCCCCCAAAAAACTAATTGAGGCGTTGTTCAATTTTTGAACTGATTATTTTCACGACATGTCAGAAAATCATGTCTATTTCCATCGATGCGTAAAATTGGATTGAATCTTTCTGGGTACATCAATGCCTGCCCATTGGTCAATGTATATCACGCTGTTTCCGGACGAACGTTGTAGTTTGACTTACATAAGGCCAATTTTGTTATTTAATGACTACATTCGTACGTCGAGAGAAGAGGCTTTGTTCGACTATGGATCGCTGTTTATCTAGTGTAATTGGCTGGGGAGCAGAACGGAGAAGGGGAGTTACTGGTGTTCTTCTAATCTCACTTCAACTTGGATCTTTGTGGCCAGCTCTTTGCTCCATTTTACATTGCCAGTGAAATGGAAGAAATAGTAGAAAAATCACTTTTTCAAAATGTTGAGTTCATGATCCTGTATTGTTTTATTCTAATTCATACCAGCACAGGGCAAGAATTCAATCAAAATTTATAAAGACCAGAAATAGATAACATTTTACAACATAAAACACACGAAGATATCAGTCTGTCAGAGATTGTCCGGTAAATTCATCGCGATAAATTTCTCGCTGGTAACTACATCGTCTATAGTGTTAGAGTAAGGATCAATGTTATGTATCGGCTCACGATGTGATCACTTGGTGATTAAATTACTGGCGATTAGATTACTGGCGATGTATTTACCGTGTTGTGATCTCAGTCGCGATGAATATACTGTGAATCCGGAATAGAACAAAATCAATTTCCTAACCATTATTTTGATACCCTGGATGAATCTACCTTTCAACTCTCAGAACGATCACACAAAAAGCAGTAGAGAATAGGGAGCTGCGTTGTAATCTCAGTCGCGATGAATTTACCGTAAATCCCGAGTAGCAGTAAATCAATTTCCTAACCATTATTTTAATATCCCAAATGAATCACACTTTCAAACTCACAGAATGATCACACAAAAAGTAGAGGAGAATAAGGAGAAAACGAAAAGCTGTGTTGTAATCTCAGCCACGATGAAATTACCGTGAATCCCGAATAGATCTAAATCAATTTCCTAACCATTATTTTTATTCCCTGCATGAATTACACTTCCCAACTCACAGAACAATCATACAAAAAGCAGACGAGAATAGGGAGGAAACGAAAAGCATTGAATCCAGTGAATGTTTCTATGTTCATCGCTATTTTTTATGCCTGGGTCGGCGATTTTTGCAGATTCTTACCCGGATGAAGACAACTCTTCCAAAGATGCAATATTTGCCTTCAGAAATTTGGCTGACATGTTCACTTACGTTGTGTTCTGAGGCAATATGTTTGACCTGAAATAACAATTCAACCTTTAACCTTTGCCCTTTCACACGTTTTGGCAAGGAAGAAGAAAGCAAAATGGTTACATTTTCTTTGAATATGTTTTTTTGGCTAAGCCAGTGGTTCCCAAACTTTCTTTTCTCTCTGACAATCTGTCTTACCATTGCCAGGAGCCGCGGTGGACATTTTGGGAATCACTGGGCTAAGCTGAGAAAAATTGAGAGAATAGTCCTTTTTTTCTTCAAATTCCTCTATAGTCTCATACTCGGAAGAGCGTAAATTTTTGTAAAAAAATATAATTCATGGTTTCAGAAATGATATAACATTATATCTTTTTAGTTTTTTCCGACTTGCAAAGTGTTCTATCTTTATTCTTGAACATTATACGAATTTATAGAGTGTGTCCAAAAATAGAAGTCGTTTGATAGATAGATAGATACATACATACATACATGAATAGATAAATAGATAGATAGATAGATAGATAGATTGATTGATTATGGACAGGATTAGATTGATAGATAAGTAGATAGATATGAACACACTGAAATAGATAGATACATAGATTATGAACAGGCATAAATAGATCTGAACGGACTGAAATAGATAGGTAGGTAGATATGAAAAAACTATTATAAATGAATTGATAGATGAATACATCTAAACAAAGTGAAGTAGCTAGTTCACCGTATGAATAGCTAAACGGTGAAAGTATTGCTATTCCAACCTTTTTGCACAACTACTTTCAAGGATTATAGTCTTTTATTTTCGAATAATACAAGACAATTTTAAATGTTCTTCTCACGGGGATTTCAATAGCTAACTGTATAATTAGGCTTTAGAGTGTTCCTCGTTATTGTATCAAATGTAAATGACACACTGTATAATAATACGCATCAACTTATGCAACTTGTACCCTCTTTATTTCGCCCTTTTAAGGCTAATATATTGAGATGCTTAACGCCTCAATTTTTAAAAGGGTATACAAAGCTTAAAAGGTGTTAATTTTTACTTATTGGTCGAAAATAACTATTCTTTTCTTAAATCCAAATCTTTCCATGTTTAAAGAACCAAAATTATTATGAGATACATTTGTCCCATTAGATATTTATCGTGGGAGAGATGGAACAGAATTTGCAAATGACTTTATCTGCACACTTTTCCAGTTCAATCATGTAACACAAATTAATTCCTGCATAGGTTTCATTCTATGATGGCGACGTTGTCTGATGTTGTAAAAGCTGAGGAAATCTCATTTACTTTATTTTGAATAACGCGTACATCCGAGTAACTCCTAAAAGGGGAATACGGGACATATTTATCCCAGCAGCCATAAAACTTGGTATATATATATATATATATATATATATATATATATATATATATATATATATGTCCCAGCAGCCTCAAAAAATCAATGCGGAAAATAAGATTGGTAAACTGAGTTAGAATTTCGACCCAGGCTGCTTGGTTCACTTAGTACTACTGCTTTTGAAAAAGGCGTGAATCCACTTTTCCCTACGCTCATGCTCGTTGTCAGATATCTATACAAAGATCTCAACACTAGCATGCCACAATGACAAACGAAGCAGAGTTTTGTCAAGTCGGGGATTTTACTATATAACGTAGAACTAGTTTTCATATCATTATACACTGATTCATTCGAACTGTGATCCTTATTTTGTTTGTTACAGCTACAGTGTTGTGCACTCAACCCTTTTTCAAACATCTTTCGTATTCGGAAACGTTCTAGTAATTTCGAACTGAAGCCTTTATTCACTTAACGAATACAACAGGCGCCTCAGGCAAGCCTAGAGATATAGCAACTGAAATATTGCAATTTTGACAACCACGATGAGGGAAGTGGTGCAAAAAAATCAGTAAATAATAATGATAGTTCATCATCTCAGAAAATCTGACAGAAATTAAGTGTCACATGTTACGTGGAGAGAAGATTGGGGTTGCCATATAAATGTCCTTGCGCTCTGAGATACCATGAAAGACCAATCGAACAGCATGGTACTGAGAGTGGAAGACCAGCAAGGCAACACTGGAATAAAGATGATGAGTCTATTAATTGCATCGAAAATACAATCAGGTGTCCAGAACCAATTTGATTAGAAATTATGATAGAAGTCATCTCGTTTCTTCTTTCTTTTTATTGGGATCAATAATGGTTCCCGTTCGGGTAATATTGGTTAAATCATGAGTCAGTTGCTGTGATTACAATGAAATGCATCGCGAGTGAAAGTCTGGCTGCGGACAGAGTAGGGAACGTGTTCCCAAAATGAGCAGTTAACAGGACTCTTGTACAGCTTCGACGGGTCTAGCACGCCTAGAGTGGACCCTTATAAATTGTTCATGTATATTAAGGAAAATGACAACGGGCAGTCGGAATAATGTGACCATTGCCCCCTACGCCTGACGTTTAGAGTTATATATATACATATATAGATATTGTTTGATCATTGTTCCATTGATATGTGTGGGTTCGCATAGCAACTTCTGCATTAATGTTGTTTTTTAATTGATTTCAATTAAATTGAAGAAATGCAGAGGGTAGAATTTATCACCAGACTACCTTAGGAGCTCCATTCTTGGTTTGTTTTTCCGTCGGAGAAACCTCCGTTTATTTTGAACTGCCTTGCAGGACTAAAGCATCCCAACTGCCCCGCTATTTACCCGGCCGAGTAGAAGATAAAGATTAATAAAGACAGAAAGCAAAGGTTGAATGCTTCTGCACATCAGCGAATTTAGAAAGCAAATCAACTAATGCAACTGGATTAGCCAAGTTCAGATTGAATTAACCGCATTATAACCAGCAAAACAGAATTAGTCAAAATAACAACGGGATTATCTGTTAATTCACAGTCTATAATACACACACCGGTGTACACAATACACGGATAATTACACACGCATATGCACGTCTACATATATACAACCATGAATGAATATGCACACACAGGTATAAAAGGTATTAAGTACGAATTAGCAAATAAGAATCGATCGGTGACGTTTGCAACAAGACTCTTCAATTCGAGGAAGAAAGCTCAGTGGTTAGAGGTTTGAATTAGGAAATATAAGGAGCAAGATTTTTTTTTGGTTTCTGCTTGTAGACTCCTTACGGAGCATAGGATCGCAAGTAGGTTTTATAGGTTGGAGTTGCAAGTCCCATACCCAAGTTGGATTGCCCTACAGCGTTAAAGGGCTCCAAAGTGGATTCGCGTCTTTCCCCGAGAGCATTAGCGCGAAATTTACACAACCTCGGTCGAAACTCTATTCTATCTTCCGTGTCAGTAACTGTGACATCATTCTGTACTTTGTAAGGTCCGTTACAGCTTACTTAAATAAATATTGAAGAAGCTTGACAGTTGAGAAAGATTCTGACTCCGAAGTGAGTAAACAAATCTAGTTTTAACGAATGGTATAATTACAGTATTATGGAGTTCAGCTAGGTACAACCACTGGTTGTCAACGACTTCTGGATAAATATAACCTGAAGAGAGAGTTTATTAATACAACTATCACTGTACTTTCGGAGAGCGGGAGAAATTAATTTTTAAAAGCTCTATATCAATTGATAAAACAGGGCGATACATTGTATTAGAAATAATTGAAAACTAGTCTTTAGCAATAGAGCAAAAAAAAAAAAAAAGAAAAATAATGAAGGATTTTAATGGAAATAGACACTACCTGAAATCCATCCAAATTTACAGCTAATATATATATATATATATATATATATATATATATATATATATATATATATATATATATATATATATATATATATTAAACAGAAAGGTTCAGTTTGGCATTATAGCCTGAATTTGAACCCTTTGAAAAAAAGGTTATCATAACTTTTTACTTTGAGGATTCCCCTAAGTCCATTGAGTATGCATACCAAATTTTATCGAGTTGCACCAATGATCAAGTTCATAGACAAACTGGGTCACTCGTATTGTATAGTAGACAAGCATATATCCGTCAAAAAGGAAAGAGTTGTTTATGTATGGATCGACACTAAGGAGCCTAAAGCTATTTCATTGGCCAGTTTATCCTTTAATTTTAAGATTTTTTCTCAAGTCTCAACTCAACTCTAGCTATTTTAATGAGTGTTCAGACATAATGTCTTGAGAGTTTCTATGACAAAATCTTCATTGTTATGTCATATTGAAGGTATATTAACCAATGAGATACATGAACGAAAACAGAGAAGAAATTAGCATTTGTATCTATTATACGTTTAGATAATGATAATTTCGGAGCATTGTCAAAAATGGAAAATAGCTCTTGAATTGGAATCGCAATTTTCGATAAATGAATCAAGTATAATGCTCTGAGGTTTGTACCAGAGACTACGAATCTTATCGATAATTTAAAAAAGAATATTTTTCATCTACAGCTGCAATCAGTGCCGACAAGAATAGTATTAGGAAAAATAATGGTTTCGTAATAGAACGGATGCTGGAAAAAGGTTATAAGTAATTAGTAAGTATGGAATATCCTTTTCGCGATAGGAAATATGGAGTATCAGACCATTTATTCGGCTTTCAATTAAAATGGAATTACTAGAAAACCGGATCTTTTTAAATCTGACTAGTTTAGAATCTGACGAACTTCGTAGATATTTGCTGCTCTGTTTCTCTTGGTTTTAATTTCCGTGGTGTGGTTGAATTGTATCCAGACCAAGATTAGTGGATTAATATAGATTAAACAGACCCTGTTTTTGAAAAGGATTAATTTGTATAGGTGATAAACGATTTCTTCTTTTACCTTTTACCTTTACATCGTATATTTTTCATTCTATATTTTGAGGATTTAACGTGGATTTATAAAGATCAGAGACCCTGCTTCATAAATTTATTGATTTGCATCTGTTAAATACAATTTCTTTAAGTTATTTTTTTCCAAGTGCAAATCAAGTCTTGGTCCAGAAATCCGGGAAATCCAGAAAATCCAGAAAATCCAGAAATCCGGAAAATCCAGAAATCCGGGTCACCTCCGATCTCAAGTTTGCCGGATAAATGGTCAGACACTGTGCTAACGATTGAAAAAATGCAAATTATGTATTAGAATAGAAATCAATAAATAATACCTTTTTATCAAGTTGTCGAGCTTTAATGTTATCGATCCGTGAACGGGGACTGGTTGGGGACTTTCTGCTCGGTGATGTGGTTCCGCTGTCATTTTTGGCTGGACTGTTTGGCCGGGAATCACCACCTTTGGTTTCAGAGGAAGAGTCTTTGTTTACTTCTTCGTTACCGTTCTCGTCTTCCCCAGTGCCATTAACCGTCCCGTTCACTCCTTCGCCTTCTTCTTCTTCCCCCTCCTTCTCTTTCTCGTTCTCTTCCTCTTTCTCTCCGTCTACCGCTTCGTCTTCTTTATCTTCTTCCTTCTTTTCTTCCTTATCTTCTTTATCTTCTTCTCCCTCTTCTTTTTCCCCGTCCTCTTCCCCCTCTTCCTCCTCCTCTTTGTCCCTCTCCCCATTCTCCTCGTCGTTGTCGTTTTGCCCGCTCACGTGACTCGCGGCGTGACTCGTGGTCCGACTCTTGTGTCCTTCGCTGACCGCGTCGCCAGTAGAGTCTTCTTCTCTCCCGTTGCCGTTCATTCCGTCAACCAGTTTCTTTTCTTCGCTCTCCTCCGTGTGGTCTTCTTCTTTTTCTTTCTCTTTTTCTTTCTCTGCATCTCCGTCTCCCTCTTCGACCTTACTCTCTTCCCCATCATCGTTTTCTTCTTCTTCTTTTTTCTTCTCAGCCTCGTTAACGTCGGCCTCGTCCTCGCCCCCAACTTCGGTTGTCTCGTCAGCCCCCTCGTTAAGGTCCTCGTCGTCGTTCCTCTGTGATGCTAACTCGCTCTCCTCCCGTTCAATTTCCTTCTCGATTTTGACGATGCTGGGTGGCTCTAATCCGAAACGGTAACCTAATCGGGCCAACTCCAGAAGGCACACCACCACTGGTTTCTCTTGCCGGTGACAAACTGTAACGAAACCAACACAGACATGAAGCATCAACTTACTTGCAAGATAAACATGAAAAGATAACGGGAAACCAATAGATAAGAAAAGACTGTGACAGTTAAAATCACGTACACAACAGCCCTTTAAAGAGACAACTGAAAATTATCGTTTCAGCGTCCAAAATCTCACCAGGGCAAAAGGCAACACATTTGTTACTATTCAAGTTATTCCGGCTATTTTAACTTGGACCAAAAATCAAATTAGCACCGAATAGACTACGTGTATTTCCGTAATCCAATCAATACATCCGAACACATTATTCAACCAATCAAAATTAAACAAAAATATGTTCAACCAATAAAATGCCTTTACACACACACACACACTCACACACAAAGGAAAGATTTGGCATTGGGTCTTTTTCAAATTTCACCAGACTATGTAAAGTCAAACTATCTCAATTTTTCGGTCGTCAACAATTATTGGGTCCTTTTTTGAAAAATAAATCAACTCCAAACTTTGATGTCTGCAATAACTCAAATATACATCACGTTGGAGATTAGTGATACACAAGTATCACATCTGTTGTCAGTAGGAAGAATCATTTCACGACTCAAGTTCGACAACTCAATATTTCTATCCTCCTCCATTTATATATTGTTTTCGTCTTACGGAGACGAGTTTCATCCACTCGCTCGAGAGAGCGAAACGTGAAATGAATATCCATGGTGAAAGATCTAGAAGCAAAACGTGAAGAGAAGCCAAAATCTTTTTTTTCTTTAATCAGAAACCATTGCCACCCCCTCTCCCTCGCACTCTCTCTCTCTCTCACTCTCTCACTCTCTCATTCTCTCTTTCTCTCTCTCTCACTCTCTCTCACTCTCCCACACAAATGAGTTGTTCAGATCTAATCCTTGTTAGTGTCATTTCCACTTTTTTCTATGAACAAACATGCACACAAACGCACCCACACGCACACGTACACATATATATATGTATGATCATGAATTGCACAACATTACATTGAAACTCTGTACGAAATGATCTCCCGTAATTACACGATGAATGTATCATTTAGCGTCGACCACGAAAATCAAACAAACAATGTTGCCTAGGCCAAATGATAGATTAACTGTGTAATTACGGGAGATCATTTCAAATAGAGTTTTAGTGTAATATAACGTAATTCATGATAATTCTGTCGGAATATATCCACATAATATATATATATATATATATATGTGTGTGTGTGTGTGTGTGTGTGTGCATGTGTGTGTATGTGACCCTCTATATATCTATTTATATACCTCATGCACCTGCATCAAAAGCTGACGGAAAATATACCTGATCTTCTCAATGTGTCCCGACCACTATAAGTCTAATTAACTCTATTTTCAAAGGGTGGGCTGCTTCGTTCATTCTCTACACTATCAAATGATTGATTTCAAAGCTAAACCAGTCAAATGTTGAACTTGTAGGACTTACCCAGATCTTCAGATTCGAACATACATCCTTCGTTGATACCAAAATCTCGACACCATCGTAGAAAGTTGGCTGTGTTGTCCCGGGCATACCACGTTCGAGATTTCGCGTTTTCTCGGCACCGGAACCGAAGCCTCGGTATTGTCTGTAAACGAAAAATGATTGCAACAAAATTAAATTTCACTGAAGGGAATTCCGACTGTGAAGACTGAGTTGAATGCATAAAATACGCTTCCTTTAGATAGATATATAAAGAAGTCTCAATCTTAAGACTGACAATGGATATAGTTACCATTGTGATACCATTGATCCTAGAATAGGTAAAAGCAAAGATCGCCTGGTCTTGCACTGAATAAATAATCAATACAGCAAAGTATATTCTTGAAACGTAAATAGCAGTAACCTTCCAATAAAAATCATGAATCACCATTATCCATATATGCATCTTTTAACCTCATGAATAAAGCAATGGTGGTAGTAAAATCAAGTTGACTTGATAAATATACTACCAGAATGATTTGAATCTCAATTTGATGATTTCAACAACAACAAAAAATCCGGCCTGATTTGTTAAATTTGAAAAAGAGGTGATCAATGAATAAGTCACCTTTTCAAAAAAGAAAGGTAAATGCTGCTGGACATAAACTACAGGTCCAATTTGAAATAAAATTCCATTGTAAATTGAACTTCCAACAAAAATATACTTAGGGGTGAATTTTCAAAGAAAAAAGAAAAAAATCTTCTTTTCATTAAGAGGAGTGTGTACGTGTTCAAAATTTTGAGTTTTTACTGTTGATGGATATAGCTGGGTTAATTCGGTATAGATAGATATTTATTAATGTCAGAACACATGAATAACTTAAGTATAACATAAACCCAGCAACAGTGATTGAACTGGTCTGTTGTGGGTAACGGTGAAACACCGAATGTAAGAAAATCACTATGACACAAAGATCAATAGTTAGGAGCGAAGAGTCAGATTCATGCCTTTCCCAAGGGTATTATTGCAAAGTTAACGCAACTTTCTCAGCCGGGGGTTGAACTGTTAAGTGATAGGCTAACTGCACCTTCACCACGATGATAGGCAGAAAAGAGAAGACATTTCTTCAAATTAACCTGTCACTGGTATCACAATGACAATTATATCCATTGTTAGTCTTGACACAGAGATTCGTTATTGATTATTAGAGACCATGAGCCCAAACTGTCAAAATAGGTTTCGCCAGTCTTTAAGCTGGTCTTGCTGGCTGGCTACGTGTGTATGAATCACGCATACAGGTAGCACCGATGGTAATAAGGACTGAAAATTTACTCTTTATTCTATCTATAAATTCCCTAAGTAGGTTTTTAGTGGAGGATTCAGTTCAAAATGCAATTTTCTGCTGAATTGGTCAATAGTTGTGTTTTGTTTGTTTTTTTTTTCAATTCGAACTTTTCTGTGATTCAACAAAAGGCGAAAGAAGTACCTTATTTGTCGACCCCCTTATTCCTATTTTTTGATTAATCACCCTTACACAGCATGTTGCCAAAAGACGTTTATCAAGAGATGGTTTCTATTGAGTGACCAAGCTGATCTGCTTTTAGATTATATTTGTTTTTACTATATTCGCAAAGTTGAGAGAAGACTGGTTATATTGTTAGAGGAAAACATTATTTGTATCTGATTAAGACTGAGTGGGAAGAAAATGCTCATTGTAAGACTTTTCATACTAACTCAGATGAACACACGCCGAATGAGAAAAGTGAGAATGCAGAGTTGGAAGGTCTCTCTTTGAAACCAGTCCTATCGCTTGTCAGAATAAAAGTTATTAATTCAAATAAGAACCTTCGGAATCTACACATTTTTGCTAACTCGAAAAAAAAGTCCATTTGTTCCGGAAGCATGGATTTCTGGGGTTGTTGGAGACCTTCGCATGCAAAAAGGGATCGAAATGCTTGAAAAAGTGGTGGCCAGTCTGGAAGAATTCTAGCGAGTAAGCTTGGTGCGATAGAGTTTCTTGGCCCTGGTTCGTTCAATTTTTATAGTGCCATTCGCGCCACATGTTGTGCTTTTTGGCTTTTCCAATTTGGTACAAATGTCGAACGATTGTTGAGTGGTCACTGTTTAGTTTTTCTGCAACGTCTTGAGTTGTTTTGTGTTGGTCAGCCTCAAGTGTATGACGTCCATTACAGATGGACATTCACGCCTTCAAGGCTTTCATCTCCGTTTCGATATTTTGAGAAACAACGTTGAGCTATATTTCCGTTAAAGGCCCCCTTGCTAAATGCTTAGTTGATATTGTGAGCCATTTCCATTGCATCCCATTATGATCTCGTACAACAAAATTACTCAAATTTGCTTTTTTTTCCCGTCTTCAATTTGACAGCCTCAGATAAACAAGAATAAATAATGAAAATAAACGTTTAGCTTGAATAAATGGAGCGAAATCCACACTTTAAAATGGTATATTCCATGAACATAGTTGAATAATACTTTATTCCAAAATAAGCATCCAAGTTTGAAATGAGAAAAACCGTAATTATTTTTGCACCAACGTAATATCGATGTTGACACTCAGTTTGGAATAGGTTGAAGGAATCTGCCCACATGCTATGCTCAAATATCTCATTCATCAGACCCAGTGTCAACATTGATAGCTTGTGGGACCCACTAATCAGGAAGGAGCGGGCGATAAATTTGGGATTTCGCAGGCGTGGGCTGATAGATGAAAGCGCGTGCATAACTTAGGAGGAGTTGAGTTCAGCGTAAAGTCAGGGGGGAAACATTACCAAAAAACGCAAAAACGCAAGCACCAGGCGTAACGTGTATGAGAGGGAATGCGCACGTTCCCCCCGAACGATATTCGACGACGTTCCGGAGCACAGCACATACTAGAGGAAAGCTGAAACGTAGTGTTAAAAAGAACAAAACAATGCAATACAATGTCAATGCTCTTTTGATAATGTCTATTACTTTGTAACATACTTTGTGATAATGGTGACACACTGGAGTGGATGGAATCTTCAGCGAGCCCAATGTTAGCCGAATCTGTTCATGAAGGTGGTACTTTCACTTTGCATAACAAGTGGGCAGTATATAATCCGAGGGTATACTTGTGTCATTATGTACTCCCTGCTTAGTGTCTGAATCCTCTCTTCATAAGAGTAGCCATGCATTCCTGACACTAGCTTTGAGGCGCTCAACAAAACTCTCTCAATGATATCTTTTTCCTGTTGGTACCGTAACAAACAAACAAACAACGACGAGGAAATTAGCCCAAACAAACCACATACAATGGTTAAACGGACATGAAAGATTTGGCAAGACTGTCCTTTCAAACTTATTGCAAAATCTAAGACAAAAATGATTACTTTACATAGCAGTAATGAGAGAACATTTAAAATCGCTTATATTTTAGGCTTTGCCATTATCAAGGCTCATCTTTGATGTTTAATGTTTGGACGTTTACTTACCTCTGAACATTTGCCTTCTCGACTCGCTTCTTCTGCTTTTGACTGAATGAGAAACGCCAATCGACAGAGGGCAGCACCGTTGTCTAGGGCTTGTAAAAATGTCTCCGTTGTGATGGGAATATCTATTCAAAATAGGAAATACTGATATATTCAACAAATCTAAGAACGAGTGACAAGGAATAGATAATGGCCACATTCTCAACTATTCGAGCGAGCTCACTTGCAACAGTGAAATTTTCGGTAATTTTTACCTTTCCCATAAGTAAAATGGCCGAAGGCTGAAAGACACATTCCATCACTAACACTAACTCTAAAAATGTTAACCCCAACACTACATTCTGCAGGGTGGGCGGCGAAAAGTATCAATTACCAAATATTGTCTAACATTGATGTGTTCGAAATGTTATCCTCATCTTTGTTGTTATAGTCACAACGCTTCACCTGCTGATTCCCGTCGTATTCGGTAACGTTCTCGGAATTCCGCCGCCTGATTATTCTATTGGACAAAGACCTTGTGGTTATAAGTGTTGCAGTTTTCGTGAGTTCAATCCTTGAGCAAGGCAGTCGAATCCAGCAGAACGAGCAGAAACGACACCACTGGGACGAATTCACGAAGAGGACACAATAACAGAAGAATTAACAGATACGAAATATCCCCTGGCTTGGACAGCAGAATGAGAATAATCCAGCCCAATGGATTGAATAAAGGATTCCGTTCGGAATCTAGTAAACGTTACCGAATTGGTACCAGACGAATGCCGAGTAATCGTTTGGAATAGGTTCACCGAAGTATTATGTCAATATTGTGCAAGGGAGATGCTGTACATAAACGTTATTATTTAGTAATTTGATTTTGGAAGAAATTGTTGTCTGATTTTAGAAAATCTTTCTTTTCACTGCAACTCATTTTTATTGTTGCTGTATCTTCCTATTCATCACAGAAAACAAACATCAGCTCCGGAATTAACCCTAAATATTTACCTTATACTAACCCTTTGTAGTTAAATTTAACTACAATTTGAAGTGTTCAGAGTTTTCTGTGCTTATTTGTTCTGCAATAGTTTAACAGAGGTGACAGCTAATCGTGTCCACCGAGAAGTTAAAACATCGACCTAATGTCTTTATGAACCTTTTCCAAACAATTACCGAAGGCTGGTGAGTACAGATGGAATAAATCAATGCATAATACGATACGATAAGCAAAGGTAATGCAATTTTTTAAAAGCATCTTTTCAGAGATTTGAGGTGATTAATTAAGGAATTCAGGGTTAGGGGTAATGGCTATTCATTGATTAAAGCCATTTTTACCGGTAATAAACGATATATTTGCTTCACTTTTCCTTACTTATCATATCTTACCACGACCATAGTTCCCTTTTTGGCTGTGCACATGTGCGAACGCCCTTACACAACCAGCATATAAAGGGAATAAATATTCTGTAGGTAACTGAGTTTTTATTGAGAAAATATTGGTTTCTTATGCCGACTTCAAAAATGCACACCTGCTATCTGGAAAAAATGTCTATAACTTGATATTTTGGTACCCACTCACAACAAAAAAGATCAGGGGGGGTGTCACACGACCCCCCCCCCCCGCCCCAAAAAAAGGTGTTAAAAAAACTGACCGAGTAATCGCTGAATCCATTCGGCGAGGTCCTCTTTCAGGGGAATCAGGCTCTCGGCTTGTTGTTCGGCTCTTCTGGTCTCGTAGTCTTCGTCAACGGCCGGGTAGAAGTTGAGTTTATTGCCGACGCCGATGTCGTCGTCATCTCCATTGGCCGGTAGGTAGGAATTATTTTGCATGGCCATTATGGTCTCCTGGGTGATGATTACGAGCGGTGGGGGATCGCCGGGTGGGGTAGGGATATGCATACTTTAGCCAGCTGATTGGTGCCACCTGTCAAAGAGATAGAGAGATAGATAACAAAATTTTGAAATATTTTAAATACATGAACGGTTCATTATCAACTATAAAGCATTCAGATGCTCATACGCTGTCATTAAAAACTGAACAATCCGAGATAATTATTTGGATGAGGTCTGCAAAGACAAGGGGGTAACTTATATAGACACAATTATTAAAGCTGCTGTGGCAACTATGTACAGAATGAATTGAAAGCTGAAAAATTGACCATTTGAAACTGTATTTTATCAAATAATGCTACGAAGGATAAAAATTAGGGTTAAGGTTTGGGAATAGGGATAGTGTTAGGAATGTTTTTGTTTTGTTTTGTTTTCATATTTGTATCACCAAAATGAATATACAATGGAATTGATATCATAGAATGATTAAATATTTTTTGCCATTAGTTTTTTTGTCGGTGTTTCTCCCCACAAACTCAAAATAAATAAGAAGTTGTTCCAAATTGACTGCATAATTTATATTTTACGCTTTTATCATCGGGTTATAGATCCCAGACTATGTTGTGATAAAATCTTATGATAATTATTTATCAGAGACATCATCAATAGAACAATTATAATGCAGTCTATCATATTTAATCAAAAACCACAAGAAAAATGATTCTGAATAGCACGGTAATAATAACTATCTGTATTCGTTTTGCTTTTTGGCTAACGTACTACTTCATTAAAAAAAAACTTTATTGGCGATATTCCAGACTTGCTGATCAATACCGTTTTCAAACTGAATCGGGAACGTTGCAATATTTCTTGTTGCGTCAAGAGAATGATACAACAATTCTTAACAAGAAATTTTGTGACATTCCTAATTCAGTTTGAAAACCGCGTTGACCCGCAAGCCGAAAACATTTCCAATAAGAAATTAAATGAAATAGTACGTTCGTCGAGAAGAAAAACAAATACTTATATTTATCATTACTGTGCTACTAAGGATGTCATTGAAACAGTTAACAAATCTTAACGAACACGAACCTTTAGGAGTACCTCAGCTCAATGAATTTCCCAGCAAATGCTTATTTATATTCCTTGATATTTATTTACAAACCTCATCAACTCGACATAAAAGTAATCAAACATTTCGAATGAACAGTTATATGAATCTATAAATATGACTTGCCCGTTATCAAACTACCACATTATACTTCAATTAGGATGACATCATCGTGATGGCGTAATTGCTACAATAACTCTACACTTCTATTATGATGAAGTAACCGTGATGACGTCATCGCTGTTTTATCACATCGGAAAAGCCGTAAGTTATCTGATCCAGCAATATTAATAATATCGAATAAAGTAATTCCTAGATCTGATCTAATCAATTGTTCTTCGGCACATGGTTAACCCCTCTGCAAAATGTCATTGAAATTTATTTAGAACTTTTGGGAACACTGAGTGGAAAAAGAGACAAACAAACGAACAGACAAACTGACAGATGTTCACTTGAGTGAATACAATAAGCTCTGTCCAACTTTGTAAGTAGAGGTGGAGATCTTAGTGCGAAGAAAAATCAATGAAAAAAAAACACGGGTAAGTACATCAGATATATTTTTATTGCTGGTTAGCTAACTAAATATCAAAGGGAGGTAATAAATCGCTGACTTATGCAGCTGCTGCTACTGCTACCACTGCTATTAACGTATTACGTGATGGACAAAAGCAGCAAAACTGTAATAATTAACAATATGATTTAGAGTCATGGTTAGGGTTAGGGTTTAAGGATTGGATTGCTAGTAACTACAAACTTTTTTTATATAATTATAAAACTTGATGACCGGATACCTTGAGTATCAGAGATAATAAAAATATTGATTAATTTCTGTTAGTTGCCAATGTACTTTGTTTAAAAACGTCTGTTGTTATTTGCAGTAACAATCCTGACCCTATAACCCTAACCCAAAGCTAATTCTAACCGTAAAACTAACCCTGACCATAAATTTGATAATTAGTTTATGAACAGCGAACAAACCTTTACCATCTATTGACTTATTGACACAAGCTTTAGATTTTGTGTAAGTCACGAAAATTAAAATCGGAAATGCAGAATTGGAGAAAGTAAACCTCTACATCTCCATGAAATCTTCGAAAAAAGGAAAAAATCAAGCAAAGAATCAATCCAGAATAACAAGCTTCCGTTAGAGCAAGCCCAGCCTTCAAGAACAAGAGAATGATACTAGTTCCAAAAAGAAGGATATACAACTGATGCATCCTCTCGATAGTCACCTATGGAACTGAAAGAAAAATCAACGAGTCAAAAATTCTTTTGAAAAAAATAAAATGAAGATCTTGATAATCCTATGTTTCAAGTTTGTTTTCCATACCTCTCGATTTGTACAACATGTAAGGGGATTGGACAGTAATAATAAGAACCTTACTATCGGGGAGCTGTTAACAGTGTTCCTTGCAAACTGATTAATAAAAATGTTTTAATGATAGGAACTACGTGATCAGATAAGCAATCATCATATTGATCTCAATAATCATTTGATTTGTATAAACTAGTGAATAGATCCGGTCACTGGGATGTCGACCAAGAATTCGTCTTTGTTGACGGATTTCATCATCCGCCAACTTTTTCTTATCAGTAATTAATCTTTGTTTTGTGAACTTTAGACAGGAAATCAATGATTGTCGCAAAAGTGAAAGTATTTTCTCTACTTGTCGCTAGCGTAATGATGCATGTCTAATTTAAAATATATCCTACTTAAAATGTTCACACTATGTGAGACTACCGGTAATATGGTGCATAATTTTGGCTATTTAGTCAGTTCAGGTCATGTAGCTATGGTCCAGAATACCATAGACTTGTACAGTAAACCGAATTATACGATGTTCACCTAACGTCCAGATTGCATAACGTTCTACTGATTGGAATGTTACTCAAGTGTTATGTGATGAATACATGTATCTACAGGCCGTGTGTGGGAATGAACATAACATGGAAGCAGATGCACAGAAAAACAATAAGATGAAATAACCGAAAAAATAAATGCATTATTAATTTTGCCTTTTAGGGGATTCGATAGTTACGTAACCCCAGTGGCCAGTGTTCGAAACCAAACACAATCCTCCTAACCCATTCTCCTCTATTTCGCCTCTGAACTGGATCAGGTTAAGCTCAGGGTAAACACCCAATTCAACTGACCCCCGGAATGACAGATGTCTGACATAACGAAATTCTACCATAATTATTCTATTTCATTTCTGTATATTCGTCATCAATAAAATATGGTAAATTATTTTTCATATTTCATTTAGAAATAACAGATACTTTTTTTTAAATCATGCCTAAAATCAGTCTTATTGATGAGATCATGGATTTTCATAACAAATTTTAGATAAGATCTGCGGTAACCGTCAAAAAAGTTTAAGAAATATCCAACTTCTCAGCCAAGAAGGTGATTTGATATACGTACTTCACATAAATGAATCACCGCAGCCTACACGTGTACTAAAACTAGTTGTCTAAAAGATTATCACACAATATCTAAAAAAAAAAACATAGATCTTTTGTTTAAAATCATCTAAAGAAAAATGCCAGTCGAAAATTTGAGTATAGTTAATAAAAAATAATTACAATGAGTTAGAAAAAAAAACAAAAAAAAACAAAAAAAAACGCTTTTTTGAAAGACCAAAACGCCGACGGTGCCTTGTGGTCTACTCGTACATATTTTCAAGCTCCAAAAAATGTGACCAGGAGCGCCCGGACACTCTCTCTCTCCCTCTCTCTCTGTCTCTGTCTGTCTGTCTGTTTGTCTCTCTCTCTCTCTCTCTCTCACACACACACGCACACAAACACACAAACACACACACACACACACAGGCATGAGCTTAGAGAGAACAATCTGTAGCCCCCTTGGCTGGTTGTCGGGCGACGGTGATCTGATATTATACGTTCTTGAATACAATACAGTAAATATGTTTTGTACAGAGCTATAAATGGTCTAATTTTTTTTTCTACTTGACAATATACTTTTTCAATTTCAATTCGCCATTGTCATCTGCCTCATCGGCTGCTAGAGCGGCAGCCATTTTGAAACGTGAGTGATCACTATTGTCGGTAATTCTCCATCACAGACCTTCAGAAAATAAAATTGGATCAAGTTTGTGAAATATTAGCGACTATTGATATTTCAATGGTTGTATTAGAAATCTATTTGTTCGAAGTGAGTTTCTCAATAAAAAAAAGGTATAGCATATCCAATGGCTAGAAGAAAATAGTATTCCACGCGAGATTTTTATAATCCGGAAGTGAATGAAGTTTCCTCCACTCGGTCGTACAATCAACGCCATCATTCATGGTTTGTAAATCCTTTCCATATTTGATAGACACGGAAGTCACTACAGATAATTCCTCCTTCGGGCCTGTTAATGAGCATAAAAACACCGCCAGGAAGATAATCAGAAAAGGGCCAAATACATAACATACCGCTCACACACATATAAGCTGGTTATTCTCTCCTACTTCGGTTTTGAGTTGTGTCCAACATCTCTATAAATCACTTTGTCTGTCTCCGGTTGATCGACGTCAGTTTTCTCGTTTTTCAATTGATGTATCCAGTTAACTGACGTCATTTTTCTCTTTTTTGAACGATGGTCCCCGGTTAACTGACGTCATTTTTCTTTTTTTTCAATCGATGTCACCAACCAACTGATGTCATTTCTTTCAACCAATTCTCGTGATAGAGAGAAAAAATATACGCGGTTTCCCCTCCAATGGTACGTTCTTTTTTTGCCATCAAAGAAAAATCATTTATCATTTGTTTTTATCAATTCTCGTGATAGATGTATAACTACGTCATCAGCGCTCACAGGCATGGAATTGTTGATTAAAATTGTTCATTTAGATATAATTCATGTATGTAAGACAGGAATTCACACTAGGAGTTCTCCAAACACATACAAACTTATCTGACGTTCGCGACAGAAAAAAAAATATAGATATAATTTATATCATTAATAGTTTCCCTTCTAGTGGTCCCCTTATCTGCAGTCCCCTTATCTGCAGTTTCTCGTAGTTGACCCCCTTATCCGCTGCTTCCTTTTCTGTGGTCCTCTTTTATCCACGGTTTGACTTTTAGAGCCCTCCTCTCCCAATCCTCAGTTTCCCTTTCAGTGCCCACCCTTTGTTGAAAAAATTAACACCAGTTCACGAAAGATATAAGTACTCAGTTAAATCTATATAAAAGGCCAATTCTTGAAAGTATTTCCATCCGTATGAATCTGATTGTTGTAGTATATGTGTGTGTGTGTGTGTGTGTGTGTGTGTGTGCGTGCGTGCATATGTGTGTATGAGTGTGTGTGTATGAATTTACGCATAGTACCATGATATCAAAATCTGTGTAAAACGAAAAACTCTCTAGAAAATTACATAATTTACATTACTGCGGGTGATGATCTTTCGACTGGTAGTATCAATAAAGCTCTTATCTTTTTTATTAGATGAATTATTGTAAGATAAACACGGCGCCGAATATATCAGGATAGAGGATGGGTGTAAATGTTATATTTAAACCTCTTCAAACCGTCCGAATTGATTAGATGGTTGTAAGTAGGAGTCCCATTGGGAACATATTCTTTATTTCAAATCCGCTCACTGCCGTGGATTTACGACCAGAGTTGTGATAAAAAAAAGAAACGGCCATTGAGACTTTTCCCGGTTCAAAATGACCGCTGCTCAAGCTGTAGAGGGACACTGAAAAAACACTAACCCAGCAGCTGCAGCGACAGCCATTTTGAGGCGGGTGAGTGACTTTCAGGGTGAGTATCTTTATAGTTAGGGATAGGGTTATTGCTGTCTACTTCCTTGACTTTAAATTCGCCATCAGCGCCAGCCACTTTGAGACGGGAAAGGTAACAATTGCGTACAGTGCTTCATCTAATAAATATGATTAATAGAGGAAGGACCTTGATGATTTACGCAGCATGTTTGTTAAGCTCAACACTTTGACCAGAAATAACCGTTTGACCTTGAATCCTTCTTCTTTCCGGTATTTGACCAAATCTTGATTAGTCTATAGATAACAGCATTAACTTCAGATCTGATGATGAAAAGTAAGCAATTAAGTCCTGATAACAAGCGATTGTGGTACAACACGATAGGTAAATCGTCTTGAACCTGCGTCTCTGACGTCATGCAACAGATCTTGACAACCTACTTCGATATCGACTCACTGCTGCCCCAGAAATTGCCTACCCGACCAACCAGCAAAGTGGACATAGATTCTTCTCTTGGCTTCTGTGTGACTTTGTATGTGAGACAGAAGGAGTCTCCTAGTGCTATTGGTCACATTTGGGGGGCTACCACCTGGTAAATATGCACGTGTACACCACTGGGAACTTTCTTGAAAGATGGGCTCTTTTTAGAAGTCGCTATGGTTATTTTGAACTAACAATACCCAAATCTTGTGCTGGTATTTTTTTTGTTTGTTTTTTTTAGATAATTTAGATGAAAGATCTATCATAGTTATTACAGAGATATTACCCATAAAAAAATTATGAAATTATTGATATATGAACTGGCACCTTTGCCTAGGATCAGAGTATCTACCTGCATTGCCTAGGATCAAAGGGTTGCTACCTATCACTTCTGCCAAGAATATTTGAAAGCATTACACACATTAAAAATGTTGATGTTCGCTTTCATAAATTGCCACCGGGCAACAAATCACGTCATATCAATCACTGAGCAATATATAACGTCACCAAGTTACACACACACAATATATATATATATATATATATATATATATATGTGTGTGTGTGTGTGTGTGTGTGTGTGTGTAATGTATATATTGTCTCAATTTGTGAGAAAAACAGAAAACAAATTAAAACATACGTTGTAGACATTTAATCACAGTGCTCAAAAAGAAACAACAGTAGCTGAAGAGTGCGAGAGGCACGAGTTGTTTACATTCACCGGGTACATGTCCTTGTAAATTTTAATAATATTAATAATATATATATATATATATATATATATATATATATATATATATATATATAAATGATTATGTACTTTGGATTGAGCCAAATTGCTGCATTGAGCTTTTGGACTTACAATCAGACAAAGAAGGCTACTTAATGGCTTAGCAAATTGCTTGTTATTAACCAGTGCCAACCTTTTGAACTACGATAAACCCCACAATTCAAAATTCATAGTAGACATGCCTCCGCCAGTGAGATTGGCGTAACACAATCTTCCTACCCTCATTTGGACTAGTGTCGAACCAAGTTGAGTTTAGTAGATATCAAATGTCATTCAAAGGTTTGACCGTAACCGTTGGTGAATAAGTAACGAGTGACAATCTTCAGAATTTTAATACGAAATTGTTACCCTTCCCGTTTTAAAATGGCCACCGTATGGTTAGTTTTACTGTTAGGGTTAGTATATTTCAGATTTAGAAAGAGTATGGGGGGGGGGGATAGTGTTAGAGTTAGTGTTTGGTTTAGGGCAACGATTTTGGAATTTGTCATTAGCATTTGTTTGCAGCTATAAAAGCGGCCGTTTCAAAACAGGATAGGTAACAATAGCTCATTTTTTTTTATGTTCGTCACTTTAGGTACAAAGACATGAGTCACATAGTTACAACTAAACTCACATCTCGGTCTACTCTTTCAATGTTTACAAAGATTATTTGGTGTTTATTACAGTTTTATGTTGTGAAAACAATGATGGGTTGTCGTGTTATGTACAACGGTGTTTTCCCATTATTTATCTTTCAAAAGTGTTATCACAGCCTAGAAAAAAAACAAAAACAAGGGCAAGTAACTATGATTGTCTTGGTAGTGATATCCGTTTATTCTATTGACACATTTTGAATGTCTGTTTAAAAAAAACAATGGTTTGTGGCTGTGTCGTGCTCAATGAGGTTTTTCCCCTAATCATGTTAAAATTCATTGCTTCCAGGCGCTGTCAAAGACGGATTAATGTGCGATTAGTGTGATTTTACTACCTACATGGTCTGGTCACACGCGCGCGCTCGTGGTTTTTGATTTGAGAAATTTACTTAACAACCGTAGCCACCAAGGTTGGCGTATGCTTCTATCTCTTTTCATATATGCGCCTGTTTCCGCTCCTGGCCATACCGTTATATCTACAGACTTGGAAATTGGCATCAGTACTTCACTTTGGTCTTTTTAAGCCTTATTTTGACAGGTTTAATAATTAATTTTGACCCCATGGTGGTTCAGCTATCGGTTGTGATGACGATTTTCTTTCTTTTCACTTCCGTCAAAGTTTTGACAGCACAAAAGGTTTAAGCCCAATATTTAACTTTTTAATAATGTTTAATTTTTTGGCGGTTTCTACATGGTTTGGAGGGACAGGATGTGAAAACGGTTGTGGATTAACCATTTGACTTAGAAAGCTTCAGCCTTGAGGTTTGGAAGAGATGAGTCTCGGAAAGGAAAAGACTGAGTGTAAAAAAAATAGTTTAATTGATTATACGCGTGGTTATTTGGATGATATTTCAGCACTATCTGGAGTAACACCATCAGATGCTATTTTGTTTTCTAAATCAGGCTCCTAACATCTAGGAGTGATCTAGGGCGGGCGAGGAATGGGGACAAGGCCAGGAGGAGGCTCAGCTTGGGGGCCCGGGTGGTGGCTAATCTGTCAGTGGGTGGAAGCGGACTGAAGAATGTTAAAGGTAAATGGCAACGTAATGGAGTTTTATGTAAGCTGTTCACCTGGGCTTAATGATATAACAAAATGTCAGTTGCGTTACGTGACTGGGCGGTTGCCATTGGCTGTTTGCCAGCGGCCTTTGGGGGTACAGTGAGGGGGTGGTACAGGGAAGGTGAATACACAGACTACATTCAAGGATCATACCTCAACCCCAGGCTTTGGCCACAGGCAACACAGACTTCAAAAGATGTGTTATAATTGTCTGTACCTATATTTATAAATATGTACATAAACACATACACACGCACACATACACAAATATACACAATTCTCACATGAGAATACGCGTAACTAATTAAGTACGTTAATATCAACAGAGAACGAAGGCTTATTATTGTTTAGCCCAGAGAATAATAATAATAATAGTAATAGTAATAATAATAATAATAATGATAATGATAATAATCATTATTATTATTTTCATTATTATTATAACAACAACAACAACAACAACAATAATAATAATAATAATAATAATAATAATAATGGGTATCGAACTCATTACCCTGACAATGCTTTGTTAATCATTTTTGAATATTAGGGATAGATAGAGAGTAGGTAGGTAGGTAGGTAGGTAGGTAGGTAGGTAGGTAAGAACGGACTAAGATAGATAGATAGATGGATAGATAGATGGAAACAGACTGAGATAGATAAGTAGGTATGGACAGAATGAAAGAGATAGCTAGAGAGAGAGAGATAGAAACAGACTGAGACAGATAGATAGATACATAGATAGATAGATAGATAGATAGATGAAAAGACCTATAAAAAGGGGAAAAAGAAAGAAAGAAAGAAAGCATGTTTTATTGAGAAAAACCTACAATAGATAAACGGACGAAGTTGGAAATTTTGTCGTGACAATTTTTCGGAGCGAATAGAAGAAGGTATCGATTTTCTTTGCAGTATTAATCTAATAATTAATTTTATCTTATCTCTGCCCAATTAGATTGGCAGCAACTTTTGACCAGTGGCAGATTAACCATCAGGCTGAGTAGGCTTAAGCTTTAGGTAGCCGAAAGGGAAGGGGATCGAGAGCAAAATATTTTTTTATTAAATGAAATATAGTAACAGATTATTGTTAATAATTTTTACCAGTTTACAAGGGCAGAATAAGCCACGGGTAGGATTGAACTCATACCCTCGAGCTAGAGGGAGTGCCAGAATAAGCCTAGTTGCCTTCTACCAATAAGGACACGGGGTTCTATAGATTGATAAAAGCTGATTCTATACCTTTAAATTTGACTTCTTACCACGCTTGTTCATGTTTATGAATGTGATCTCGTAGTTTTCAACACAATGATGTTTTTATTCATCCTTTAAAATATTATAAAAATTAAGATGAAGATAAAAAAAACTAGTCAAAATTAATATGTCACGATACTTCATATGATGATAATGAATTTAATATCGTTGTATCAATATCGAGACTATATATTGTAACATATTTTTGTGAGGGTTCGATTCTCACAGTGAGCCTACTCTTCATTTCCGGTCGCACTGTTTACACAAATTTGTGATGAGAAGCCACTAAAAATTAAGATGGAGGTAAAAAATAGTCCAAATTATTAATAGAAATACTATGTACAATACTTCATATTCATATCCATATCATTATTACTATTATTTGCAATCTCACACCAGTTACCGGGTGGTAACCGCTGGAGTTTGAATGACAGCAAGTCTCCTCAAGTCTCCAGCCCTTCTCTCCTAGTACTCATAGGTCTCAGTAATACTACAGTTTACAGTTTCTCACCAGTTGCCCAGCGGTCATTGCTGAAGGCTGAGTGACAATAAGTCTCCTCAGGTCTTCAGCCAATATCTCTTCTCTCTTTCGCCTATCATGTCAGTGCTGTGGTTTGCATTTCCGCTTTCGTTTCCCTTCCTCTGTTGGGTCACTGTTGAGAATTAACATTGCAGTCTTTATATTTCTAGCACTTTCCTCAGTATCCGTGCAGTTCCTAGTAGTGCTGTGGTCTGCACAGTCTCAATCCTTCCCCTTATCCCGATCTCCTCCAGTCTCACCATCAGTGTCTTTGGGACAGTTCCCAGTACGCCCACTATGACTGGCACTACCCTGGCTTTCATATTCCACGTCTTCCTCAGTTCTCTCGCTAAGTCCTGGTATTTTTCCCGTTTTTCACTTATTAATATGAATAGATAGATAGATAGATAGATAGATAGATAGATAGACAGAAAGTGAAATCCATATCTCGTAAAAATGAATAACCGTAAACCTTTAGCATACCAGAACTAATTATATGAAATGAATATTTAAATTATCAAAAACATTATCTAAAATATATTCTATCTAAAATTATCTAAACAAAAATACCAGCACAAGATTTGGGCATTGTTGTTCCCAAATGACCTTAGGAACCCCAAAGAAACAGAAAAAATGATTTTTAAGTGGTGCTTAGTAGTGTACTCATGCTAACTTCCAATGTTGTAACCCCGAAAATGTAACCGGGGGCGCCCGGAGATACACGAAGGCGAACAAAGAGAGAAGAATCTATAACCGACTTGGCTGGTTGGTTGGGCAGGCCATTTGTGGAGCTATGGCGTCTTGATTTGATATCGTGGATATTTTAGTACTTTTGCATGTATTCTTTCATTTATGGAATATCACAGATCCTTTCTTGGATAAGACTCCAAATATATAAACATTTTATGAGTACAAATGTAGAGAAAATTGGAAGTAACCGTAAAGTACTGTAATTGATCCATATAACTTCATATTGTACAGGTCGTACAATAGACATAGTACAACGATATAAGTTATTTAACATGACTTAATGTTACTTTATTCTATTCCGTGAAAGGTGGTGCATGGGGGACAAGAGTGGGGAGGGGCTTATTAAACCTCAGACTAGGGGGGAGCAGGTGATAGATAATCCGACATGGCTTTGATCGAGCCAAGAAGTTCTAATAGTGCGAATGATCAACACAATGAGTTGTTGCTTCCACGTGTGTTAAGTTCAAGTGTTCGTGTTTCTGTTAAGATAATTGGAGTCTCTTAATGTCACGAAAGAGTCGACCAAAATCATGCAACCTTTACACGCCATACACTGGCACGTATTCAATGGATTTATACTAAGTGCATTAAAAAGAAACGACTTGAACATCTGGACACCTGGAGATCCTCATGTTTGCAACTCAAAATCGTCATCGTCATCATCATCCTTTTTAAGTCTGTTGTTGGACAGAGTCCTCCCCAAAGATATGTCAGTTTTCTCGCTGCTGAGGGTCTCGGTGCCAATACCCTCAGACTTTGTCTAAACCATCCTGCCATATTATCTTTTTTTTCCGGCCACGATTTCCCTTATGATCACGAGGGATCTACCTGGGGAATCGGCATTAATTTATCTATTTGAATCATGCAGAAAGAAATTATAATCATTTAAAAAGTTTAAAATGATGTTCAATCGATTTATTAGCTTTGAATCTTAATGAAAAAAGAGATTCTTTCACGCATTATATGGGAATCTTCGTTATTTCGATGGTGAGCCTAAATGAAACGGAATTCAAATGTGTTGCATGAACTAAATCGACAACACTGAGCAAGTTGTTTTAAAGGGTGAGAGAGACAGACAGACAAACAGAGAGATAGGGAGAGACAGAAAGAGGGGGAAAGAGTTTTTTAAATTTACATCAAGAACAAAGAGGGAAAATTCACTTCCGAATCGTGTAGATGGATTAGACTTTACTAATAATAGTTAGATAATCACGACCAAATTGAAATTGTATATCTAGAGAATTATCTGAGACAACCACAGAGCGTCAAATAACAATCGGTAGATACGGGGTTTTTTTTTTCTCCGATTTCACGAATTAGGAGAAGGTTATAAGATTATCAAGATAGAAAAAAGTCGTCAAATTGTAACCATGCAGTCATTGGTAAACTTAGACGCTGAACGACATTTTTCAGGTAATGGAAACTGCTTTAGTAACAGAAAAAAACCTGTGAGGAGATTGACACCATCAGTTGGTAACTTTAGATTCATCAATATCACAGATATGCTTTGACGGAAGCAGCTGTAAAACAAGAGTGGACATGTGCATTTCTTTGAACTCTCCTGCATGCATTCTTTTCATATTTGAACAGAATGCTGACTGGGGATGAAAAATGGATATTTTACAACAATATAAAGCAGATTTTAGGAATCTACCTTTTTTTTGTTTGTTTGTTTGTTTGTTTTTCAATATGAGAGTATATCTTGGATTCACTCTGACTAAGCTAAGCTTGGTATATATATATATATATATATATATATATATATATATATATATATATATATATATATATATATATATATATATATATATATATATATATATATATATATATATATACACGAGTTTCGATCCAAAATAATTCAGCTAGCAGGTAGTTTCAAATATCAACTTCAAATCAGTCTCCTTGAGATTCAACACATTGACTCACAAAGGGTTGTAACAGAAGTGGTGTGCGTTGGTCTAATTCCTCGATCGAATGCATGTGTGCATCTCTGAGTATACTTGTATGTGTGTGTGTGTGTATATATGTGTGCGTGTATGTGCGCGTGTGTGTTTGAGAGAGAGAGACAGACCGACAGACAGACGGATAGGCTTTTTCCAAACGTTCAGAAGTCAATTGTTTCCCGGAATTTAAACTCATTCAATTTTTCCATACCATAAAATCCACTGTTTTGAAGAAATAAACAAAAACAAATCATGAAAGTATCGAGAGCCACACACATTTTGCTTTTTCAGTGAATATCTCTCTCTCTCTCTCTCTCTCTCTCTCTCTCTCTATTCATATATATATATATATATATATACACAGACAAATCAGTGCTTCATGGTGACTCCAAGTTTGGATCGTCAAACTATGTGCTATTCCTATTTCAGGCACTGCCACCAAATAGGGTGATCAAGGTTACGTGTTGCACTCAGTATATGAATAAGATTTTCAAGGACGTGTCTCTCTAAATCCTTTTACATATGATCTATCTCTGATATCGGCCAATCTTCATTCATGAATAACTCAAACCTCAAAAATAATAGCATCTCACATACAAAAAAGCACACGCACAAACACACATATATTCTATTTTTATGTATATTGTTGCGATTTATATAAGTAGAGAGCTCGATATCTTTTAGATAGGGTTTAAAGTTACAATACATTCATTTCACGACCATTAGTTTTTTGCAAAGATAATATGTGTTAGATATATCTAATGTAACTTATAATAATAATGTATTAATATCATAATAAACTAATATATATATATATATATATATATATATATATATATATATATATATATATATATATATATATATATATATATAGTTTAGAAAGCTTTACAACTTTAAACACTAAAACATTGAAACACTTTCAAAAGATTGTTTGTGCCACTTCAGTTGCCTATTTCCCAATATCTGTCAATGCAAATTATGTATTTTTTCAATGTTTTTTTCTCACGTATATATTGTTATCATGGTATAATGTATAAATAGTCTCTTATTGGGATCATTAGTTGTTTATTTTGTACAACATATTCATTTTTTGAAACAGGGCTTAATTGCGTAGATTACCCAAAACGTATTGAATGATGAGGGATCAGTAAGTATAACAACAGACGTGACTTATTGTTCGTGTTATTTCTATTGAAATTTCACCCATGTGAATATTCAATCTGCCGTGTCAATTTTAATCTCAGACTGCATGCAAACCAACTTATGATATCATCTTTAAGAATACTAATTACACAGAAAAAAAACTCCTTCGAATTGATTCTCTACCAATATATTCAAGCAAAGAATATGATAATCACTTATACTAATATTAAAGTTCATTTTCGACGTAGTATATCATCAAGCTTCCTTCAAAAGATTTTTATTAACACTTTAAACTATCAAGTAAAGTATCCTTATATACATGGTTGAAACAAAACCACTTTCTTGCGAGTACTAACATCTCAATGGGAGATTCCATTAATATACTTGGACAATCTGTTACATGACTTTCCATGTTCGATCTTCTATCCCACCCAACTACCAATCAGACGAATGGATCAGAGCCAAATGTTTTCCCCTTTCCCTGGTTCCAGTTAATACAATGGTTTTCCACACTGACAAGGACTGGATCCTTCTCTTTTGGTTACCCAATTTCCCTAACATTATCATAAATTAATTTATTTTTATATACACTATTCATTTATTATTTTTTATATTCTCGTTGACATATTTTTTATTTTCTTATTATTTCACTATGGTCAAGCTGATGGATTTTAAAAGAATCAGGATATATAAACATGGCTGTATTAAATTGTCTACTAATTTCACCGCTTTGATTGACCATTCTTACAACTAAAGAAATAATTTTCTGTATAAAATCAATAAATCTTTGAATCGCTCTCACGATTCTCAAGTACTATGATAGCATCGTTCCATAAAATATGTAAGATGGAGTACTACCAGTTCTGAAAGCCATCCTCATTTTATGGGACGGGAAACTATCTCGTTTATCAAACAATCTTTAGATAAACATTCCATCATCGATTCTAATATCCAAATACGTTGCTCACATTCTTTTACGTTCACATTTCAATTCAAGATCTTGAGGATATATATATATATATATATATATATATATATATATATATATATATATATATGTATATATATATACATATATATATGTATATATATATATACATATATATATGTATATATATATATACATATATATATATACGTATATATATATACATATATATATATATGTATATATATATATATATATATATATATATATATATATATATATATATGTATATATATATATATATATATATATATATATATATATATATATATATATATACGATTTTCTGAATTCTTCTTCATCATTAAGGAATTATAAGTCATCAATAAAACAGGTACAGTCTAAAAGTGAACGAGCTCGTTTTATATTAGTTTTGATTAGAAATGACAGGAATGTATATTCGTGTCTATGTCAATACAAATTTTCCCAGTAGAGGTTAGGATCAATTCCCATAGGGACACCTATGATCTGATGAAATATTTTATTTCTTATTTTAAAGAAACATTCCCATTAGGATGACCAAAAATCGTTTTGAAGGTAGAGCACCTAAAGTATTGCCCTTTTCTTTTGTTTTACACCAGAAAACTTCAGAGTTTGTAAACCCAATATAGTTACTATTTCCTCCTGCAAATGTCAAGTCTATTATTTTATTTGATCCTTTAATAAGATCTCCGTGAGGAATTTGGTGAAAAGAGTACTAAAATTGTAGGTTGATATAGATTTAGCCCCTCTACGGGTATTTATGATATCCAATTTTTCTTCACCGGGCATATAATTATTTACTATTATGTATGAGCGCTTATCCGTGTGTGTGTGTGTGTGTGTGTGTGTGTGTGTGTGTGTGTGTGTGTGTGTGTGTGTGTGTGTGTGTGTGTGTACTTCCATTTTTCTGAAAGCTTATTTGTTGACCATTTCACGACTTGGAGAGAAATTTATCTCGATTTTTGCTGTTTAATAATGTTCCTTTATTTTCACAATAGCAACAAAACTAAGCCGTTGAGAACGCAGTTCCTAAAACAGACGATCGAGACGAAAAAAGTTTAATCGTGTTGGGATCAGGTTTGCTTTATGGGGCACAGGAACAGTCTCACTTGTCGGACTCTTGGGCTAGCGGAGGAGGACAATAAAATAGAAATAGAATCACATTAATCAGTCATTGTTTTCTTAGTAACGATAACCTGGGAAGGTTGTCGGGGCTAAGCCAGTCCACAAATTAATCCAGCACGAGAAAATTAAATGGTTCGGGCGAGAATGGCAACCGAGCAACCAGCCTTCAGAGCATACAATCTCACATGTTCAGAAGATAACCTTGCAGGCGTTGGATCGAGGGTGTGACAGAAACACTCAAGTTCCATAACCTGTCCGTCATAACCAGACGACGCACTTAACCATCGGCTTTTGTCTCCATCTCGCCAGGACGCCCCACCATACACGTGGAAAATAGAAGAAAGGAAGTAATTGTTTTCAACAGTCCGATGGTGCAAAATGGGCGACAAAAGGTTTACCTTTGTAGCTTGTTGTTCTTTAATTAAACGAGTTAACCCCTTGCCGTCAAAAATGACGACAATAATTAAGTGATTTTGCAATTGCATCGTACTTCTAAAATATCAAAAAATTGTGTTGCGTAGCGTTTTCTTGTTTACGTTGAATATTTCGTGAATATTAAACTACTTTAAAGGTGAAATTTAGCAAAGATATTCTTTGTCAAGTTTATGGAACATGAAATTCTATTTTTTGTAAATTACGTCACCAGACGTCACTGATAACCAGTGGCGGTTCTACTATGAAAGTAAGCTCCAAAGGCCCCTAACCCTGAAGGGACCTCAGAGTCAACTTTTTGTTTAATGGATGTATTTTTCAACAAAATTGATACAGATCAAGTGTTGAGATGAGGTTTCAATACCCCAACCCATCACCCCCACTCTCCACCCATCAGGCCTCGAGGTCCCTGCAAGGAAAGTGAGACCCACCCTCCGTACCTTGTTGGATGTTGCTCTGTTGTTGCTAGTTGCAAAGGGATCTCCATAGTAGTTCAAGCTTCAGGGCCCCCAATATGTGGGTCTGTCACTGCATATAATGTAGGTGTGACAGACGACGAACGTACTTTACTGACCATCATATGCGCAGGTATGCTTGATATTTGACTGGGTTTTGTTTATTTTTACTTTCAACGGAATGTCTACTAAGTGTAAGAATGTCAGCCCCCAAAGCATCCATTTTGTTTTGTCAGCCTTACAAATTAATTCCACCACGATGGTGGAATTTGGTAGAATTTGTGTTTGGATAACTCTGTTATGGTTTCCCTGTTTAATATCATTATAAGTTACTTACTACAAAACACATAGAAAATTATTTCCTTTAGACTTATTCATCTTGAAAATAACAAACGATTGACTACAGAACTACCTTCAATATGATGATGCGTATAGATAGGATGATTTATCGGATGAAGCAATAATGCTCAAGTCTGTCTTGGCCTGTCATCAGCGGGAGACGAAACTCGTCGCGACCTCTGATTAATGAGGAGATTAAATTAAGATTGACCGAACAAAGAAAAGAGGGATGATATTTATTTTGGGCAGATCAGAAGAGTCGGCTGAAACCAAAGACTAGAGAAGTGGAGAGATACAGAGAGGAAGGGGAGAGACAGACAGAGCCACATCCACTCGTGACTAAGCTTGTTATTCATGCATTTTCTTACTGTTTCCTCCAGCACCGTTTTGTGTTTTAAAAATAAAAACTTGATCTGAACGTGTGTCTAGTCTATAAACAATGTCGAACAAAAACCAAGGGACATGTTATGATAAACGCAGATTTTAAATTGAAACCCTCACGAAAAAGAATGCATGCTACCAGAGGCTGCACTAGGATTTATAGTAGTAGATTACCAAATCTAGATCTGAAAACCTTGCGAAATCTTTTCATAAATAAATTCAATAATCAAACAGTTCTCTAATCTAGATGGTATGGCAGAGTTTCCTACCCTAGACTGTGATAGACGGACGGATATACAGACGGACTCGTTGCAAATCATAATGTAGACTAGCCTCCTACCGATAATTATATCTAACAAAGAATTATTATGAATGATAAATTAAAATATATATATATATATATATATATATATATATATATATATATATATATATATATTTCAGTATAAGTTCATTCTTTAAAATGAAATAAGCTCTCAAGTAGCTTTAAGATAGATTTTGTTGATATTATAGTCTTGTCAGTTTAGCCCAGCCGGTAAGACACCAGCCTGCCAATCAGTGATCGTGATTTCATAATCATGGTAGGGAAATGTTAAATTTGGTGTGGATCGTTCTTGTTACAATAGAAAAATAAAGTCCACTCCATGTTTGGACTGGAGTTTGACTAGGGAAATTCGAAAGAAGGAAGAAACTGCGACTTCCCTGAATGGACAAGAATTCTGATGAAAGCGTTGATCAAACGAGACACGATCTCACTAAAATCCCTTCAATAACATCCAAATAATCAAGTAGGAAGAAATAAATTGTTTTTCATTGGATTTTGTTCAACTTTGATGCCGGTCGTTAAATCCAAAGGAAATACTTCTTACAATCTCGGTCTAACATGATTGAAGGGTCTTACTGACATTGAGTCACGAACGTCAACAAGGGAGATGATATTCCTCTTTTCATCAAAACATTGCGTCTGACTTTTGACTGGTATTTTATCAAAAGTTTGGATAACCTCTTTTTTATTTTCAGCTGCAACGTAGTCCTAAAAAAAGAAATGTTGAAACGAAAGTCCGTTTGCTTTTGAGAGGCTGTCAAACCCCCCAAAAAACTTTTGAAATTTAACCAATCAGAGGGATTTTTTAAGGCCATGTGGGATGAGTATTTGGGCATATATCGGCTGATTTATCTTTCCACTGAATTTTTCAAATTGATAATTTTGATAGCCTATGAATCGTAAGAGAGCGCTGCCCACCCCCTCATCCACCTTCTACACCACTGTTTTTCAGTGACTGAACTTGTTTGATAATTGCATTTCTTATTCACTCTTTGTGTTTCTTCTCTCTTTCTCTCTCTCTCTCTCTCTCTCTCTCTCTCTCTCTCTCTCTCTCTCTCTCTCTCTCTCTCTCTCTCTCTTGTGACGTTTTGCTCATTATGCATAAGCGTTCTACAAATAACGAATTTTTTAAAATTTTTTCCCTTCGGACATGGCAAAGTCTTTAAGAGCCTAAATCACTTCCTTTCAGTCCAAAATTGAAAAAAGTTGGGAGCATACAGAGGGAGAGAGAGAGAGAGAGAATGGGGGGTGAGATAGAGAGAGGGTGTTTACAATATTTATATTTCTCACTTATTTTTCATAATGTCATAATAGAATGTTATGATGTCATAAGAGAATTTATTCTGATCACTTTAGGTGTTAATTGTTTCTTTTACGTGGAATCATTTCATTATCACTGACTTTTTTCAAATTGAGTTTTTACCTGGCCCAATATTACGATAACCCATTTTTTAATAGTAAGCTGGGGTAAAAAGTAAGGGGAAACATCTATAGGGTCCAAAAGTGGGGGATGTTATAAAATTAATATATTGCAGGTTAGCTTACTATAGAAATGCATTGAAAGTCAGGAAGAAAGGAATTATCAGTGGTCAGGATTCAAGGTATGTGTTACTGACAGAATATGACATTTTATGTATAAAAGCCTCTACAAATAATTTTACTACAGAAATGTATTTGTATTTTTCTATGAAATATTGAAATTTTGATGAAATTACGTGATTTTGTCAATAATGTCAGATACTAAAGTAAAAAAATTGAGTAAACAATGTCGCAGATATTGAACAGAGTCTCTTTTAACACGTTCACGGCTATGTTGGATAGCGCAACATACGACGCAACTAAATAAGTACGCCCTCTTCTCAGAGCCGAAACTGAGTCTAGCGCGTTGTTACAGCTATTTATAATGTCTTGAATAAAAGTACAATTGCATCAGAACCAGTACACAGCATACCACAATACACATATGTGCGTCGTGTGGCAGTGAACGTGTTCAAACCCCGTTAAAATCCTTGGGGTTTCCTGTAAGTGTTTCGCCAAAAGTTACAGAGGACAACTTCCAATGTAATGTTTTTGAAGCTTGCGTTGAAAAGCCTCTTGGCTTTTTGAAGTGAAGTGTATACACTTTATACTGCGAAGACAAGCGATAGACAGAGAATAATGAACTGAAAGATACTGTGTTTTATCAACAAATATAATTAAAGTTAGAATCCTTGACCCAATTCTGTCCAAACCTGTTTGGCATTTGTCGATTATACATACGTCATACAAGGTGCAGTGATGCTTAAAAGGAAGCAAAATGCAGTCATCTCATCCCCCCTCTCCCTACACTCTTTGAAACTCTTCTTCTCCATTATTATTATTATTATTATTATTTATTTATTTATTTATTTTTGCTGTTGTTGCTTGCTTTGATTCCAGTTTATGTAAGTCATCAGCCGGGTCTCGACTAGAGACCTAAGGCTGGCAACCTCGTTAGTCATGAGAGCCCGTGATAAAGAAGGGAAATCCACGTATGCAAGCGATACACTACTTCCTTGAACATAATTTTACATGTATATAAAGTGATGAATGCAAGGTGAAGAACGTACTTTCACGATTCTAATGATGTGCACAGTGAAGGTAAGAGCTATTTTCTATATTCTTTATATGCTGGACTTTCCAGGTAAGTTGTCGTCACATTCACTGGTTCCCTTTTTTTTGAGTAGTCCAACGGGGTCTATCTTGGTAATGTTTCCTTGACTATGACGCATCTTTATATGAATAACATTGTATCTCCGAGTGGTAAGAGCGATCCGTTCTAAAGGACGCACCCTACTTTTAAAAGGCCAAACCATGAAATAAAATGGAAGAAAAATCAAAATAATAGGATAGCCTATGAATGATAACCTTCAGTTTGTAGGAAGCAGGATCAATTTCTGAGACTTGTTTGGACAAAAATAGCGTCTACAACGCTGGGAAATATGATAATAATTAATCATTGTTGCGCGAACAGAGTTCTCTCGGTCACATTTTGAAATATAGCAGACCGAGAACAACTTTTCCTGTGCCTTGCACCATCAGTTATTTTTACTCTGATCTAAACATTGTTTATCAGCGATAAGAAACCCGAGAAATGGAAACAGACAGACTGACAGACAGACAGAGAGGGAGAGAGAAGGTGATGCTGTGTCTCTTCCTCTCTTTATTATCCAATTCTTATTATTATTCGGTTGGGAATTGATTCTCGACTGCATCAACGGCAAAACCTTGAGAAGACATCATAATCAAATTGTCTGAGAACCGATACAAAGATCTTGTATGGTTTTTATTTCCAATTTGACCAGTTATTTTACCCTTAGCTGGGTATTGAGGGTGGGGTACGTATAATCAGTCAAAAAGGATGCGAGTTAGATTCCTGCCGAGTGCTTACCCTTCTATTTCCGATCCACGCTGTTTACTTACGGACGTAAACGGATGATAGTTGCGATTAAAAGCAACTAATCTTGAAATGAAGAAATATACTAGTCAAAAATTGACTAATTATTCATTCTGATCCGTAAGTACTGTAGTTGGTACAAGCCACTAGACACCTCAATTGGTAATGAGATTAACTAATCAAATGTTCATGGAGAGAACTATAAGTTATAAATTCACTGGTTCTAACCACTAAACTCAAAGCCCCAAACGCTATTTAACTGACTGGGGTGCGACTTGCGTAAAGGCAAAGGGCACAAAAAATAGAATTGGTGATTCGAATTTAGATCTCGACTGAGACAATTTGCGATCAATCTACATTAATGACCTTTGGAAAGGTATGAATCCGGCTCTTCAAACAGCAGGACAGGCAAGGCTCTGTAGGACACAGACAACCCTGATTCCTAAACAGGGTGTCTTTTTAATGGCCAGCAACGCGCCATGGAGTGTGAAGTGCACGGAGTTATACATAGAGCGCTCGGGCCATTCGCGGCATACCGGTCTGGCTCCAACTGTCTTTGATCCAGGCAGACAGGAACAAGAAAGTGAGGCTCCTTCGCTTGAATCCAAATCAAGCACGTCATGACTGCAGACCCTATCGCATCGCTCAGATCTGAAACCATGGCCATTTTCCGGTCACGAAAAACGAACATGATAATTATGACGATAATGATGACTTAATAACCGAGTGGATTTTTCCCTATCAAAAAAAAAAGTTGCATATTTGATTCTTTTACGTCGTAGTTATCAATGAAATGAAAAATCTTATACAATGCTTTGATGGAAATCATTTCATTGGGATCAGCAAGAATAATAACTGTCTGCCTGGATGACCCTGGAGGTTAATAAGAGAAAAGAACTGAAAGTATATCTTCCCATCATATTCCTATTCTGGACAGGTCGGCCGGCACGCAACTCATTCACTTCAATATTCATCTGTGTTGGCTTTTAAGCAAATACGCAATTGTTATCTCTGCTTTTTATTAACCTTTTATTACGACGTTCGCTCAAAGAAAATGAATTATTTTCTCGCATATTAGTCTTACCTAACCAAGAGACGGACAGACCTGCAAGCTGAGAAGTATGCAACGTGCGCATGAAAGATGCTCAACTTTACATGGAGATCACAAGACAGCAAAGTATATAAGGGAGAAAACGGGTGTCCGTGACATCATAGAAATTATTTTAAAACTCAAATGGCAATGGGCACGCCATGTTGCAAGAATGAAAGACAACCTATGGACATCACGTCTCACAACATGGATCTCCAGAGATCACATGAGAAACCGAAGCAGACAGAACACAGATGGACAGATGAAGTAGACAGATTCAGGAAATACTGACTCTGCCATGTCCATGATAAAGAATTGTGGTGAATCCTGGGGGGAGGGTTTATGTCCAACAACGGACGTTAAAAGAATGATGATGATGATGATGATGATGATGATAGTCGTCAGACTGTTTACACGTGAATATATAACTATTATTTCCCCTTTTTAGAACTTTTGGGTTTGTAGGAGAGAAAATACACGGCCGCTATTTACGATATCATTACTGGGGTTCTTTTCTTTAAATCTTGACCAAAAGCTAATGTCCATAATTTCATAGTACGGGGGTCCAAAAAGAAACAAGATGAAGAACGGATTCTATTCGAAAACTGCAGCGTTGTATGTACATTTTTGAGAGCCAATGTCTTTATGCGTATCTCCAATAAAACTATTCGTATCTGGTTGAGTTTTCAAGCTAATCCCTGTTAAAACGTCCCGGAACAAAAATGATGATTGCATCCGAAACAAAACGAAAAATATCGTTCAAAATGCAATATAATTCATTGGCAAATGAAAAACTTATGATGGATAAATAAACCTAACTTCAAAACACTTTATTCCCGAGTCTGTCTCACTCTCTACAGTTCATATATATATATATATATATATATATATATATATATATATATATATATATATATATATATATATATATATATATATGCGTATATATGTATATATATATATATAAATATATATATATGTATATATATACATATATATATATATATATATATATATATATATGAACTCTACAGTTCATATATATATATATATATATATATATATATATATATATATGAACTGTAGAGAGTGAGACGGACATATATATATGGAGTGTATGCATTACTTATATATATCTTATAGTATGCTTTTTTTCTTTCTTTCTTTCCTTCTTTCTTTCTTGTAATTTCCTTTTTATCTCCAGAATTGGTCAATAAAAGGAATAATATGACGAAGTGAGACGTAAAATAGAAAAAAAAATATCCATCTTTCTTTGCCCACTTCCTATATCATACCTTTCTACTTGAACAAATCTACGGGCCGCTTTTTTTTTTCCTTTCTTTTTTTTTTTTTAAAGATCCTTGTCTCTCGTCAACTAGCCTTCCTTCGAGTCACTCAATACCTTACAAACGCAGTTAACCGATTCAAGAATTGGTCTTGACATGTAATTTTCCCTGTTCAGAGAAATGTCGACTTCTGTCACAGTTGAAAAAACAAAAAAAAAGATTACGTTGCATTTCCTTCTTTTTGACTAAAAAGAACTAAAATGCTTGGTCTTTTTAGTTGGTCCCTACCATAAAAACAAAAACCCTAACTCTAACCCCCAAACCTGAGAGGGGACTAACGGAATAAACTTAGCATATCAAATATATCGATTCACACTGAGTATGAAACTTTTGGTCCGGTAAGCCAAATATTTGCTACAATGCTATTTTTTCTCATTTTTGACAGCATTGGCCTCTTCGGGTAAAGCTGGAGAAACCTGACAAATTGACTGCGTTAGAACCCAACTAAAAAGATATGCGAGACTTGCAGTTTGGGAGGGAGCTTGAAATTTTTTTTTTTTTCCAATCAAATTGCTCTTAAAATTTGAGTACAAACTAACACCAAAAATTTGGTTTCTAGTCGATGAGAAGAAAGAAAATGCAACTCAGTTTTTTTTCTGGACTTCCGTACATAATGATAATGCTAAAAGTGAGAGATTTACTGAGGTGATTGCATTTTTTTTGTTCAATCAAGGTAAATAAAGATATAATTCCTTATTATAAGAGGCTTTTGAGACCTTAATAGCAATGCTGTCTCCCCAAGAAGTTTGATTAATTTTCAAGTATGATTCTAAATCAAGAAACAATGCTGCTCGAGCTGCTGAGCATTCGGACTGGGCAGTATAACGTTGCGAACTATTAAGCGTTGGCTCAATAGGTTTAGGTATGGGAATATGTATTCCAATACTAAACCTTCAGGGTGGCCGAACCCCCTTCTTAATTAAGAAGAGTTATCAACCGCAATGACTCACAAACAACGATTCAATCACTACTGGGTTTCATCAGCGACCATATCAGGTGATCCCACGGCAATAGGGAAGGGTAGAAACTTTGCAAAATAGATCCCACATGGACTGAATGGACTTCTTCATGACAGTGTCTAAAACGTTGTGACTATAACAATCAAGATGAGGACAATAGTGTGAATAATAATGGTAGTGTGTTAGTACTTGGGTAGTGCCGGCTTGTTGTGTGGAACAGCCTGTCATAATTGTCATGTAAAATAATTCTCCGTCCGTCGTACGAAACTTCGGCTTCGAATTATATCGGTTAAATGTCTTCAGTGTGGACAATAGAGATGTATCATACCTAAATTTAGATTTTTCTAAAGAGCAATATCAAGGGAGATGATTCATAGACACCGAGGAAAGATCTATACACTTTGATTCGTCATTCATTGTTATCAGATTTCTCGAGAACCACCCGTCCAAACAACTGCTAACTGGACACTGCACTGACTTACGTTCTGACTAATATATCTGGCGAATTTCATACTTCGTACAATAACCATTTGTTTAGTAATCGTGGTGCATACACACTCAGACACACACATTTGTTCAGTCGTAGATAGAAGTTAAAAGCAGCAAGTGCGGAGAAGACATCTGAAATATAGTTAACTCTCATTAACTGCCAATCTGTGTCTGCAGAAAGGAACAGAGAACATAACATTTATATTTGATACATTTTTAGTACTTCTGGGCTATTGTATTACTACAGGCAGAAGAACTGGTACGATGTGGATTTTTGTTAAAACGTGTCTTTTTACTAAACCCGGTCTATTTAGTAAAATATGATTATAAAGTGCGTTATATTATACAAAAACTCTTATTTGGAATGATCTTCCGTTATTACACAGTGAGTGTATCATTTGCTCTAGACTACATGAATAGAATGAACAACTAAAGAAAATGGAGCTGCTGCAGCAATAGAACCTACGACCGAATGGGGAGCCGCTTCAACGTAGCGTTGCTCTTACCATTGAGCTAAACATGCACTAGTAATGCAAAAGACCAAATAACTGTTTGAACTTATTATTCACAGTCTATATCTGCTCTATTTGTTTCTTTCAACGCAACAATTTTGTTATTAGGAAATGGACATATTATATATGATTCTAAACCGCGTTATATTATATTGGAACTCTTATTTGAAATGATCTCCCGTGATCAACGGTGAATGTAACATTTGGCCTAGACAATGTAAATAGAATTAACAATTATTACAGAAACTGATACTGCCATATACTGTCAAAAATTGTATTAACAACGTTGCAGGTTTTGAGCAGAGTTCTTTTTCTTCTTTTTCGTATTTAAAGGAAGAAATACAAAGTACTGTTTTATTATTTTACTCCAAAGAACAAAAGCCCTTCGACATGGGATCCTAAGAAGGATGTTGGTCAAGAAGAATTTTTTTTTTCGATCAAAAAATATTCATATCAAACAAAATCCGCAGATGGTCATAAATACTCCTTCTACTGGAGTACCTACTTGACCAAGATGTTCAACTCAACCAGTCAATGGCAGATTTATCTCGGAGTGGTAATGATGATGTTATAGATGGCATTTATTACTGCTATTATTATTATTATTAGTAGTAGTAGTAGTAGTAGTAGTAGTAACAAATCTGGGGTGGGTGTAGATAACTGCCCAAGTAAAACAAGGATGACTGAAACGGGTGGACAAAAAACAGAGTAAGCAGGAGGATGGCCTATCAGGCATTGGGTCATGGGCGTGGCAAGGAAACGCTCGAGTCCCATAGCCTGTCCGTCACAGAGGCGACCCACTAAGCCATCGACCGCTCTCTCCATCTCCCTTCGACACCTCGCAGAACAAGTAGTAGAAGAAAAAGGTGCATATTTTTTCCCCTAGAGCGTACGGCGGCCCCATATTAATTGCGTGTGTATGTGGGTGGGGGTGTTTGTGAGCCCAAGTAGTGATTAAGGATCAATCTAACATCCGAATCCTCAGACTGATTTCTGGGGAGTCCCAAAACTAGGGGAAGCGACCCATGTCTGGCAACACGTTCCAAACCGTTATCAGCAATTCCCTGGTTACAGCTTTTTAAAGCATGAAGCTAAGTGTGATATCTGTGATGAAACGCAGAATTGGACCCGACACGCAAGATGTCCCCACGGGTATGCTTGGAAATGTCAGAACAGATTTGCTGATAATGCATTTAAATATTTATATATTCATTTGAGTTAATCATCGCTACCCACAACAGACTGGTTTAATCACTGCTCAGATTATTCATGGGTTCTGGCATTTATATCTATCTATCTATGTATCTATCTATCCGAACTCTTACTGTCTATGGTAGAAACTTGGGATTTTGTGTACACTCTATTCTCACTAAGTATAGAAAATGTTTGGAGGCTTAAAATTACTCTCAAAAATAGCTTTTTAGTGGGGTTTCAATATTTGATGTAAATCTATGCTAAAATGGTTACATTCTGACAAAAAGCGAGAGAAGTAATTTATTCATTAATCAATTTTTTCCAACTTTATATATATCAGCGTATATGGGTGGTGATTATTCATAATTTTCCTTTGAGTGCCAATCATCTTCGATTTTACCAGTAAAATAAAGGGCCTCTCCCATTTAGACTGCTTCAACAGGGAGGATACTCAATTGCGAAAACTTAAGGGAGATGGTGGCCACTCAAACAAACGTTGTGAGAGAGGAGGGTGGTTAAGTGATTCACTGTTTAAAGTGACACAGTAATAAGTAAATCAACGAATGACATTTTTAGTTGCTGTCAAATTGACTGAGTTGACTTTGTTTTCGTATCGTAATAAGTTTGCCACGCCCAAAAAGATGAGTCATGTACATCAAACCTCAACATACACAAAAATCAATGACGAGTCAAACAACAACAAAAATGTCAGTTCCAGATTTCTCCGATATGATGAATAGAACAGAATAGAATATATTACATTTCATTAAACAAAAATTAACGAATAAATTTTACATATCCATTGAAAATGTTGATAGATTTGAGAAAAAGATGATTGGTTTATATCCCCTGCAATATTTTGTCTGTTTCGAAATCGCAAGTTGTTTTATTTCATTTAACATAGAGAACATCGAATTTCTAATGAATAAAGGCGTTAAAATGTGATACATAGTTTAGGAATAACATTGTACGGAGAAATGAATTCAGTCCTGTTTATCTTTTAGATTTTTAAAGATGCAAGGGGGTTTGATCCTCGTGTTGCCAAGCTAATTCAAATTATATTTTTTTGGAAGCGTTGTTTGGTTTGGCAACGGCAAGTCGGTGATTTCAAAGCATGATATCAAGTTCTCTACTGCAATTTATCGGAATACTGGAAGATTTGTTCATGATGCTTGCTGTAGATAAATGGTTGGCAAGCTAGTCTGGTGTGTTCGATCCCCACTGGAAGCCCCCACTCTTGTAGCCTCGTGCTCGGCTAAGTAACAAATTTATTCATGGAAGTTCGTGTGGCATAGTCTTATTTTGTGCTGCTGTTTGTTGCATACCGATGATAAGTGGATGCAGAGAATGCATGATTCATGCCTTGGCATTAGAGCAAAATGCAGATCAGAACCTGGATATCTTTTGCATATTCATGATATCTTTGAAATGATAGATGGATTGAGTTTTCAGAATTTTCAGTTCGATGAAAATCATAAGCTTTATGAAGCTTTTATATAGAAACAAGTTCCTTACAGATTCGAAGACTGTTCTATGAGATTTCTTCTTTTGCATTTTGAACAAACTCAACTAAAAACTAAAAAGCACTCGAAGAACGCATATACCTGCAAACGCCATACACTAAGTAAAACTGAATGAAAATCAGTTCATTTATAGATAAGAATAAGGGCAGGTAACTGTAACTTTCAATTTTTTTAATTTTTGTACTATTGCCTTTGCAAATGGGAAGATATCACTTAATATAAAAAGAATTTCTTGATCCTCCCAAACATTTGATCTATTCTGCCTTTATTCATTACCCACCCTTCCATAAAATGTCATTGAGATTCATTGAGAACTCTTGGGGAGATTTTTTGTATAAACATAAGAAAATGCGTGTAAATGCATTAAAAATGAAAACAATCTCTCAAGCGAAAGACAAAATTCTCTTTAATCCACCCCAGATCTACCGATTCTTTCTAGGCCTATGGTCTACCTTTCCAGAAGATTACTATGAAATTCACTGAAGACTTTTGGATATATTGTGAGGACGGTCAATCAGACAAATAGAAGTGGATCCTAATCTCCACCGCCAACTTGGTTCGTGAAATAACGTTTACTAGTTGACTTTCTTGCCCACCACCAAAAGTGAAAATTTTAATAAAAAATGTTTGAAATCAATAGAATATAAATATCCCATGCATGATTTATGGAGAACATATTATCTATAGAGAAATATCCCTCCCTAAATAAACGTCCATTCGAATCTTTTGGGGATAGAAATAATTAATCCAATAAATAATTCCTCTCTTTTCCTTATGAAGTTCCCCGTAGAATGCTTCTGAACTGAAAATACCTCCCCCCACCCCGCCAGTTCAGTCCACGAGGTTCCAGTAGCATTTAAGGGAATTTTCCGATCTTTCTCTGTCTAATTGATATTTTCTTTTTGTTTGTTTCGAGGACTGGTTATTAGGGAGAAATGTTTCTCTGCCATTTTGTGACATACGCAACATTCCAATCACATAAAATAGCAACGAGAACGAGGCTAATGTATTTGACCGTAATGCCATGAAACGCCCACCAACCAACAAATGTTCTCTCTCTCTCTCTCTCTCTCTCTCTCTCTCTCTCTCTCTCTCTCTCTCTCTCTCTCTCTCTCTCTCTCTCTGCAGTAAGTAGGTCATTGTTATTCAACAGAATGGCGTTAAAAATGGCCGATTTGTTCTCCTCTTTCACTGAGTAGTTTTCTGTCAATACTCTTTCTACGAAAGTAAAACTGATAAACATCACCGTCACTTGAGGGTTTGAATTTCATAATTTTATAAGCATCATTTGAAGTGCCGTTGACCAACGGGGTCAACAGCACAGAAAAATTAAATCGGCGTGCCCAGTCCAAACTGACTGAAACAATACGCGTTCACTTCGAATCCATCGCTTGTCCTACCAGCTATGGATGCAATAGTCGGTGATGTGAGGCAAATTAGGGTAATTGTTGCTTCTAAGTCCATTTCATGGTTTCTCAACCAGGGCGATTTCGTCTAACGAGGAGCGTTTCAACTTTTGGGTGGGTTATTCAGAATATAGTGGGCGTTTTGAAATTTTGATGGACTGTATAGGATTTTGAGTAGTCGGTAATTACTAAAACTAAAAAAATGAGTCAACAGCTACATTTTCTATCATCAATTAACCAAGCAGCACCGAAATATTGCACATTATGTGCGTACAAAATTGTATAAATGTTTGTATAGGTGTGCACATACCAGTTCTACACCCTGTGTACACGGTACATATAAGTGTAACATACTTGAAAGATTAATAGCCATCAAGTACAGGGGTCACATTGATGATATCTAAAAATAGTACGTGTGTGCCAAACATTTGATATCAATACCTCACATTTCTTTCTTTTTTCGTTTTTTGAAAATTCCACTCCAAAATAGTTTTTTAAAGGGGGTTCAATATGCAATGCAAGTTTATGCAAAATTGACCTCTAGTTTGCTCCCGCTTGTTTATTGAAAATTTTGACCTTTTTTTTCAAAGCACAACAAAAGGTGAGATAATTAAGTTATCCATTAATCACCACTCATTCCAATTTTTAATTGATCATCCCCAACACAGCATATATGGGTGACGACGATTCATTATTCGCTTGGAATACAAGTTTTTATTGTTCTGTTGAAAATGTTTTGGTATCTTTTTGAATATTTGCTATACGCGTGGGCGGTTGGAAAATGTTCCACGAGAAAGTGAGAGGCGTGAATTAAAAGGTTGAGAACCTCTGGTCTATTTCTACTTCGAGAAAATTCGAAGTTTGGAAAAAAAAACTAGTGAAATGTGATGCTGAAGCTGGATCGGCTTCGCCTCACCCCAGGCTGGGCCATCGTGGGTCAATTTGTGATTTTTGATTTGATAAGCATCAGACTGGCTTCCATACAAAGGAACACATTGTTTTCAGTTGGCCTACAAACAAAAAGTATTTGCAAAAATCTTACAAATAAATTCATTGTGAAATTATAGTAACTGGAACGCCTGGTGTTTGAGGTTCAAGCTTATTTACAATCTACTCCCTTTAACAAATAAAAGCAAAGTCATTTTCATATTTAGAGTGGAAAGAAAATTTTTGCTGCACGACTAAGATGACAAAATACGACAGGTCTCTCCCTTTTCCTAATTCCTAATCTAAGTCATATTTTGTGAAAATACGTTTGTGTTTCTTGGGGACTTTGCAAGGTTAGAGATAAGGAAACTTGATCATTGTACAATTAGTTCATTGCATGTTCTGATCATGGAGTCGGATAACGTTCATACTTGGTAAAACCACAACAAAAGTGTCATCTCATCACTGTACAAAACAAGGATGATTTCTGTACATCCTAAGATGATCACTGCAAATTTTGGGAAAACTGCATGCTTATTTTATACCATAGGATTGTGTGATAAGTGAACTATTAGGCCCAAGTACCGGACCTATTCTCAAAGCTGGTAACACTTTCCTTCGCTAAGCTCTTAACTTTCGAACACAAGAACCAAAAAAAGTGAGCTTCTTACAGTTGCTGTTGCAAAATTACATCGGTGAACGTGTCCAAAAGAATGCAACGGTAGACGATGGTCAAATCGATGACGACTGCGACTTCTGCTACGTGTGCCTTGATGGAAACATCGGTAGTGTGTTCCCAGCGGGAGCAATCGCTGTTCAAATCGAAGCAAAAGATCAAACTTTGATTATACAATTTAAAGTCAGTTAAGCATTTATAACTAGTCGATTTGCACGTTTCTCCTTTCGTTATTCTTTATAGATTAACAATATCCGATTTCCACAGCTTTTTGCTTCTTCTGTCTTGACTCTTGATTGCAAATTCTGGAAGGGAGATACTTCGGATATTTTCCGTTGGTACTGACCACTCTAAATCCTTCATATAATTTGCAGGCTGTCAGTTTGTTCGTGATAATGAGCAGAAAGAAAGGAAGGGGGTATTGCGAACACACGAACACAAATTTCTGTTCTGCTCTATGCAAATGTGTTTGTTCAGTGACTGCTGATAATAAAACTATCATTACTCCTACTGATACCATAGCAGGTGTTAATCTAATTTTTTTTACCCCAAGTGAATACATGAATTTTATCTAACAATGCCGTGCGTTATTAAGCTTTGACATTACTGTGTAAACATAGTGACATAGAACACTTTAGATATACAGTCAGCAAAGCAACTGGTATTTACTTGTAATTATAGCTATTACAGTTCACAGTGTTTTTATTTGCTATATAAATGTAAATAAAAAAATGTTAATGACATTTCGATAACTCAGCATAGAGATTATAACCTAAGTATAGGGTTAGATGTTAAGGTTATTCAGTCAGAGCAAAGGTTAGTTTTTGTTTGGGAAGTTTATCATTTTCTTTTAAGATACATCTGTTTAGAAAACAAAAATAAGGTATGCTATAGAAGTAGTAATTATTTAGTTTGGTACGGGACCAACGAAAAAGACCACTTCTCCCCGCTCTTCTCGACATTGGCGTAAGTAGGGATACGTAGTGATAATGGGAAACTCAATGAAACCCTGTAGGCCATAGTAAGGAGACAATAATGTAATTGGAGAAGATTAAAAGAAGATTATAAGCTACAAATCCTTAAGCTGGATTAGGTATACGGAAGGGCAACAAGTGTCATAGCGTACAAAAATACGAAGGGACTTATCGAAAAGGAGCGGAATCCCTACAAAGTGGTTACTGACCTTAATCATTATTATATCTATGAGGCCTTTCAGAGTTGAAAGAAAGGAGGGATACTCAAAATAATCGAAATCTGTATTCTTTTAGTGTTATTTTGAGCGTCATGAATTGGGGGTAGTGGTAATCCTTGGTCTTACAAATGTAAAATATGTTAGTTAAACACAGCGAACAAAGGCTCCACAAAGGTTCCAAACATTATAACTATAAAACATATTAATCAGATATTTACACAATAATAAAGTTAAAAGCCATTAATTTTTTTTTCTTTTGAATATTAGGAACCATAAATCCATTAAGATTCAACGGAAACAGTGCATGTGACGTGTCTAAATGTTGCAATTTCTTTTCAGGGCGCAATCAGTGATTTTCGACAATCTGATAAATAACAAATTAATGGTTTTTAACTTGATGATTGCGTTAATATCTGATCCAAGAGTTTTTATTGTTATTGTCTCTGCAGCCTTTATATGACGTTTTGAAGCCTTTTTATGCCGTGTTTAACTATCATATTTTACATCTCTAGGGCCAGGGATCGCCATTACCTCCAACCCACTATTATTTGGGAAACCAATGTGGAAGGCACGCTATTTTTTTCATAAAATTTAAACAATTGGAAAGTACATGAGTCTGAATATATATGAATATTTAACAAGCATGAAGGTCAGGTCATGGATGCGCAAGTTTCCTTCGCTTGTACTTCCTGGCATACGTAGAAGGAAAGAGAGGTGGTGAAAGTGTTTGGGTATATCAACCTGTTGGCCAGTCAGTGACGTTCATCGCCCCTTGAGATGCTCAGTGATTGTGTCGTTGATAAAATAAGATAAGAGAATAGAAAAATAACTTTCCGCTGATAAGATAAGAACAGCGAGGGAGAAAAGGTGTGTCGATTAATTAGCGTCCTAAATTTAGTTTATTCCTTGTTACTTCCTGGTCTAGGAATTCATTTGATGGTTGGGGGACGCCGTCTATATTGTTTTGAAGTCTGGTGATCGGTAGCCAATAGCAACAAAAGAAATCAAACAAATCTACATTCATACATGCTATTCTTTTGGTCTCTTATTATATCCTTTAAACAACTAGAAGAGAATCCATTTATAGCTAATAGTCTCGATTTAACAGGTGGGAAGTGTCGTGATGACGGATAGCTCACGACAGCCAAAGTTATGAATGGGGCTTCCAGTAAGTGTTTCAATACGAGCTCAAGAAGTAGCAACCACTAACTGGTATCAAGTCATCACTCATGGATCAGGGAGCAAGCTTAAGAAAAGGTTAATAACACTGCAGCTAACCTTAAATTTGAAGCTGACAAATAAGCAACTCTTGAGCTGGCTTCCCTTTACACGCTACAAGCCTGGCGCTTCCCTTGTCAAAAATAGAGGCTGGAATAATTAGTGAGCTCTATTACTGAGTAGTCATCATTGATTCCAAAAGAAGAAATACTACAAAGTTTGCTCTACATTCCCTCAACTAAACCCACCCCATAATATTTGCCTTTGAGCTTGCCACACCATTACTAATTGTTTTGTTTGTTTGTTTTTTTGTAAAAGATTACATCAACATTATTTTGAAACCCCTTGTGACAGATCACGTGATGATAAATTATCATTTCGACTGTCCGTGTCCTCGTCGCAAAGGAAGTCCACCGGATGTTTAGGTGTCCATTATGAATATGTGGCTTTGTTAATCGAAAGAAACAGGCGACAGTAAAACTAAAGAAATCTAATAATTACTGACTTGCTCTGCATTCACAGAGCGTCAAATCAACAATTATTTCCCGGTGTCAGAAACGCTATTTTTTTCCCTGGAATAAGTCTCGAAATTTTGCTCTGTATCCTGCAGACCGAAAGTTACTATTTTGTAGCATAAACAACCTTCCCCGAGGAGAGTAGTTATGCTAGACAACAATCTGAACTCAAGTATATGACCTCTCGGTGGAATACAAAAATGATTCTTAACATACAATTTACTTTATAAACCTAAACAAAACTCAAAGATGATTGAACTCCTTGCTGTTTGTGTTGTTGATAAGATGATTCAACCGATCATTTGTACGGTCTTCTTCGGGCGTACTACTCGAATGGGAGGTAGCCATGCTACAACGTTGGATTTGGATGATGACGTTTTCTTTCCTTTTTTTTTTCTTGTAAGGCCATGATTCCCTACCTTATCTCTGTTAAGTAGCAGAAAACTAATCGGTTTGAACTCTGCACTTATCTAACCTAAACAACTAGTCGACATGTTGATGTGAGCTGCCTCCTTGGCAGTAGAATGGATCGGCTGAAACACCATAATGACACCTCACAAACAACAAGGAGTTACATTGACCGAAAAACTGTTAGACAGGGAATAAAGTACCATAAACAATTATATATATATATATATATATATATATATATATATATATATATATATATATATATATATATATATATATATAAATGTGTGTGTGTGTGTGTGTGCGCGAGTAATCATATATATATATACATATATATATATATATATATATATATATATATATATATATATATATATATATATATATATATAATCAAACAGAATGCCCACAGAAACAAAATCACCAGCAAATGGTAACGATATCACCAGCATGAATGATTCTAATAAAAATGATGCTTTTTATTCCAAACGCAGATTATTATTATTATTATTATTATTATTATTATTATTATTATTATTCGTTGTCAAATAGTATTCATTGCACACCTAGTTTTGGCTTGAAACTTAGAGCAGGCAATGATGTTATGACTTAGTTGGTACTGGCAGTTTTTTTCCATTTTATATATACAAAAGGGGCATCAATACAGGTAGCTACACAAGGAACAGAACTTTGTTGTATAGGAGACAAAATATTTACATGGACAGTGCTTTGCGAAGGATATGGTCGGTGCCTATGAGGACAATTTTCTGTATCCCATAGATGATTGAAATTTCTGATATCGTACTTATTTGTTGACACCTTTTTGTGACCCCCCAAGGGCTCGTATAACAACAGGTACAGTTTCAGTCTTGAGTTGCCACATTTTTGTGATCTCAATTCCCAGGTCTTTGTACTTGGACGATTTTTCAAACTCTGCTATAGATATGTTTTGTCTTATGGAATGGTCATAGCTATTAATAAGCATACTTTTTCCTTTCTATCCTTAATAATTATGTCTGGTTGGTTGGCTTTGATATTTCGATCCGTGTGTACTGGGAAGTCCCATTATATTGTCACATCTTCTGTTTCAGTTACAGGTTCTGAGTGGTGTTCATACGAATGCAGTATGTGTGATGAAAGATAGTGTTTACAGACTATTCGGTGGATGTACTGGCCCAATCTATCGTGTCCAAGTCTGTATTCACTAAGGGCAAGAACAGAACATCCAGATATAATGTGGTCGATAGTCTCAGCTGCACTATCACAGAACCTCCAGTTAGCAACGGTTTGGATAACGAGTGCTAGGTAGTTCCTAGGATGAAGACTCTGGTCTTGAGCAGCAAGCACAAAGCCCTCTGTTTCAGCTTTTAATCCTGAACTTCGTAGCCCCGAATGGCTTTTGGTATTATCTGCTTTAGCTACTTGGGTGCGAAATGGGTATTGGCCGCGCAGAGGGATATTCCGAGTCGTTTGGCTGTAGTTTTTACATTTTTGGCAACCTTAATTGCAGGCTTGTGTAGTGACTTGTTGGCTTACATCAATCATGTTTAGTTAATCTCGAAATCCTTCTCATCTGAATGAAGCCTTTTTACTGTCTCATGGATTTTTTTACCAGAGTCAATATCCAATCGTCACTTGCTTGTAGCTGAACCTGTAGGCAATTGGTTGCAGTTTTGTATGACAGTTCTAACTGGATCATACCTTTTCTGCCTTCTCTTCTGGGAAGTTAGAGTCGATTTACGTTTACTTTTGGGTGTTGCATTCTGTTGTTGGTGAGGAATATCCTGGTTTTGCGTCCATTCTGCGTATGGCACTGGATGGTGTCATAACTGTACTATACTCCAGGTATTGCTAAGGTTTGGCGGCTTGGATGCAGTTCTTAGAGTTAGGCTCAGCTTTAAGGATGGCCCGAACCCTTCTGTAGTTCTCCTTTTTTAGTCTTTCATGTTGAATTCCATCGTCTTCATTAATTACGAAGTATTTCGTAGGCATCTTCCTGTTCAAGTTCTTGGATGGTCGTGTCCAGCTCTAAGAGGATGTCTTTTGTTATTGCCTCGAATATCATGTTATCAATTAGAAGTTGGTCTTTGCACCGATAAGAACTTCTTTTGCGGCCTTCTTGTTCTCGGGGAAAGATGTTGTTGTTTTCAAGGTGGAAGTACAATCTATTCGATAGTATTGCCGTGATTAGTTTATAGATGGTTGTGAGGTGGGTGATAGGCCTATAGTCTTTTGTGGCTTCACAGTTTTGGGTAGGAAATAATCGGTGCCATTGCTAAACCATTGCTTGGTGATTCGTGTGAGGAATTAATGACGTTGGACAGAGATTTTGTTAAGTTTATGCGAGCAGATAAAAATGTGTATAGTCAGACATTGCAGTTTTAATTCAATCCTGTCAATTTCCGTTAGTGTGCCTCCTGCAGAGCATCACAGCCTTCTTCTACTTTTATATTGCCCCATTTCTTTGAGGATTTATCTTCCATTCTTTCATCTTTTCTCCTAAGCCACTCTGCGTTGCTCTAAATCTTTGTCCAGAATCATCCCCTATTGAAGGTAGTTCTTTAATCTCTATAGCCCGTCAACCCATCTCTCTGTAGAATTTCTTGGCATCTAAATTAAACTCCTGGTTTTGGCGGTAAAATTTAATTTTTTTCTCAAACCGTCCTACCCTTGGACTTTGACGTATCTTCTGCTTGATTATTTCTTTAATTGAAGGTAGTTCTTTTTCTTTTGTTGGTTTATATTCTCTCAATAGCTTTCTGCATTTTTTAGGGGGGATGGGGGTATTTTCACTCCTTTAGAGAGCTCATAGAATATAGATAACCCTCCCTTTAGGTAATATCTCCCTCTGCATCTCTTCCTTCCACTTTAGTTGTATATTCCTATTTGTTTTCTGTTTCTTTATTTCATACCCGATGGTATTTGCTGCTGTATACGAAGTAGCATATATGATATTATTTTAACTAGTTATATTTGTGATATTCATTTCCTTTGATTGAATTTCGAGCGCTCTATCGTATATTTTTGTTGCAAGGAGATTTCTGTTATTTTGTCGGATTTTAGGAAGTGATTGTCTATCGTGGAGACTTGGGTTGTCTATTTCACTTAATTCCCTCTGTTCTCTTTAGCTGAGTTTATTTTATCTACATCGTTTTTGCTTTTTCAGAAATTCGTCATTTGTCTTGTTTGTTACAGGGGCACCTCATTTCGAGGTCTTATGTCATTGGTATTTAGTCATTTCTTCCACTGACTGATCTCGAATGTACCGACGCTTCATTTAACGTTGTTCCATTTGTATTTCCCGGGTGGTTTACTTCTGCCGGATCGATGTTATTAGCGGTGTTCTTTATTTCATCGATTACCGCCGCTATTAGTCGGTTGTTTCTTAAAACGTCTCTGTGGAAGTTCGCTAGTTGATTTGCATCGATGTAGGTCTGAGTATTTTCGCCTACTTTTTTTCCCCTCCATATAGAATATGTCTGGGCTGTTGAGTTCTCATTTGGGTTGTTCAATGCCGTGTAGAATGCGGTCGTGACTATTTTACACTCCTCGCGTGACTATTTCGTGCGTGTTGCATAGCAACGCTAGCCGGATGGTGAATCAGATTGGCCAGGGTTGGAGTCGTTCCGGTTATGGGGACTTCTCCGAGATTTGGGGATTTTGTTCCAATAAAAGATATTTCGGTAGGCTGATTCCTACCTGGGGGTCGCGACCCTTGGTTAGCTGGGTGTCGGCTAATGCTGCGTTATTTTTGTCCTCATATGGTAAAAGGTTGCATTTTATTCTTACTGCCAAGATTTTTTTAATCACAATTACTTGGTAGCTTGCCTTCCAGGGCTAGTGGGGTCTAGGCAAGTATGGAAGGGGTACTATGGTGGATTGGTTGGGACTGATCGCAGTTGGAGTAACCACAGGGCCCTGCCTACCCTTAATACCGACAGAGTTCTCTTTTTGGTGAAGGAACATAGTCGTGCGTATCGTGGGTATGATAGAGGATGGTACTGTACCCTTCTCGTATTACGTGCAAACCCAAGTCTTAAGGAATCTGGAACGCATGATTTATATTCATATTCATTCATTACATTCAATTTGCACTGAAGTTAGTGGGCTGGAGATATTTCTCCCTCATTTCTTTCATGTCTTGACTTGAGTCAAAAGACCGCATTGGAGTGTTTCATATAAAAGGGAATCTTTGCTTTCTAGCAAAGGGCGTAGTAGGGGCTTCCCACATCTCAACATTCTGTCTTTCTTCTCCCCCACCTTGACCGAAGTCATTTTTAGTAATAAGTCTGATCCTGCTCCCATATATTTGTGGTATTTAAACAAGTTCGTTCCAATACATTTGAACTGTGGAATAAAACGGTTGATATTATGGGCGATAAGTTTAGATACAATTAATTCAACATTCAGTTTGGTCCGTAAGAATTAATCTGTACCAATCTTTATTATTATAGGTGGTGATATAGATATACATATTCCAGTGAAGATAAGGTAGGTTAGGTATAAACATTTGGTGTAAACTGTATCTCTATGTTGTGAGAGAAAGAAAATGCAAACTAGAGATGGGCACAATGGTCTAGTTGCTATGCAACCAACAAAACATCTTGATAAGGCCAGTGAAACCAATGAAATATTAATGTTATGTTTTCTTATCTCTTCGTCTTTTTTTAAGTTTTACAGGTCGAAATCAGCGTCTTGAAATGATCGAACAAAGCAGTAAACATGTTGTTCGATAAAATCAGTCTTGAATTTTTTAATTTTTTTTCTCAAATTTTCTTTTATTTTTACTTGATAAACCGAATGATTTTTTACGTTCCCTTATATACCTTATAAGTTGATGTATAAGCCGACCCCAAAACTAAGGTGTTAATCCATGTTTGGTCCAATATTCACCGGATAACTTGACCCTCCAACATAAAGCAGGATTGTGTCTATCAGGATGTCAAGATCGTAAGGTTTAAACAGATATTGCAGATCAAAACAAGAATATCGTTTTCTATTTGGCAGAAACGAAGGCGATTGCCCCTACTCCACCCACACACACACATACACGTGAGCATATGCACTCTTTGAGGTTCCAGATATTTTTCGCACAGTCTTAGTGAGTGCAAAAAGTTTGAGAAACCACGGCCCATGTAACTGACTGACTTTCTTCTCTATAACATATCTCAACAATCTCGTTTCGTTTGGATATAGTACTAATCTAATTAGTTAACAAGACTGGCAATTTTCGAGACCACATATTTATGCACTGAAGTATCGTTTCTCAGTACAGAACCATAAAGTGTAACGAAAATTTTCCCGTAACCCACTACAGGGTCGTTTGGGCACCACAGATGATTTCATCATGGTATGTCAAGGGCGAGATTGCCTTACGGAGTGCAACACCCTTCAGGCTTGTTATGGAATTAGAGTTGCCTGTCTCTTTGACTGGTTGCGTACTATAGCTAAAGAACATTGTATGCTCAAATATTTACTTTTCCCAAAGGGAATTAGTGCGAAATGAACACAAACTGTCTCAGCCGGGGATTGTTCGTGCCCTCAACTGTTTGGCCACTCCGTACCTCCTTAGCAGGAATTATAATCCTAAAAGCTGAGTTGACTGATCTCACGTTGACCTTGTTTATTTGTATCAGTCCAGCTGCAATATCTGAAGTCTCGATGACGTTTCAGTTCTGCACAAATCTGACATCAAACCTCGTGGGATTATTAGACCGTTTTTTATTCCGGGTATTCCCAATTGATAAGTAAACGCAAGTTTTACGGATAAAGAAATGATTGCCCTTGCACTGCCCTTACGGCCTCAGTCGATTCTGCTTGGGTATCACGTGAGATATTACTACTTACTCGGCCATGGTTTGTGATATGGGAATTAGTCCTAGAAGCAACAAGCACCCTGAAGTGATGTCATTCATTTCACCCTGCTCGACCATTTTTGTTTGTTTGTCAAACCAATATTGATCAATTACAGGCATGTTCTTCGGAGTTATTTCTGATTTTATGTTTTAGAATAACCCCATAGACAATTATTTTTACAAAACTCTCATCAATCAATAATGATACCTAAAGGAATATAAAGAAGTATTCACTGATTAGACTACATAGGGAAAGGTGTTTCTTTGAAAATTTATAATTAAATATGATAAATATTACTTTGAAATAAACTAATAAATTCACATGTAGCAAATTGGTGTATTTTTTCCAAGTTGGTTGGCTATGTATGTATGTATCTGAGAAGTGTTGCTGAAGAGTTGTAATACAACGAAACAGCTGTCTGTGGATGACACAATAATCACAGATTATATATATATATATATATATATATATATATATATATATATATATATATATATATTAAAGGTTATGATAGGAATTTTATTTCTAATTCAATTGAACACATTAATTCTTTGGAGAGTTTTGGAACTGCACATATCGAAAATTGGTATTTTATTTTAGTGATCATTGCTGAGATAATGTTTTTCCGAATTTTTTGATTGATCATCCCCAACACAGCATCATACCAAGAGACATTAGTAACGTGGCAGTTTCTATTGAATGACTCAAGAGACCTGTCTTGCTTTCTTTTCTGATTAATAATGTGATTTTGAGTAAATGAACAGAGATCAGTATTTCTATGTTCCGAAAATTATATACATTGATAATCTACAAGCCACTTCATTATCCAATTAATTATATGATTCGATTGTTTCGATTATTATATTTCGGCTGGTATGCTCTACAGTCTTCCTCGAGTGTACGTGGCATCAGGGTATTACATTCATTTCCAAATTCCACCTGCTCATTGATTAAAGCAACAAAAACTTTCATTGCGCTCAAAGTGACTGAAACAACAGAAATGAGGATATCCATCTGTATCTTTTCATCTCGTAATCGAGGTTTCGATGGGAGGTTGAGAAGGCTTTCGAATTATATAGTCCGTCCGTTTTTCATTCCCTTTATTTGACTTGAGCAATCCACATATCTAAAATACAATGTGCATCCATATTTTGTGGTTGAAACACTTTCCTATGAGTGCACAGATACTACGCTCTGATTCCAGGCAAAGTGTGCAAATACTACACTCTGATACGAAACAGAAGTTCTAATCCATACACAAATAACCTTGTCATTTTTGCAGGTACTATGATAAGTAATAATATAAAAAAGCCAAGGCTTATCTCACTCCTGTCTGTCTGACTGTCTCTGTCTGTCTCTGCCCACAAAATACATTTTTTGATTGGGCTTAGCAGTGTATTAGAAAATGAAAGGAGGTCAACTGATGTTGGTGACCTTTATCACTTAGATATGCTATTTTCTTTCATATGTCGGCTTTAAAGCTAGTTTGGCGAAATAATTTCATACAAACTCTGTGAAATCATCTGCCCGTATAGAAACAATTATATATATATATATATATATATATATATATATATATATATATATATATATATATATGACATCAATTTTATCATCGTTACAAGTCGAATACACCCCAAGCTTGAAGTCAGAATAAAGAAGTAGCTTTCGAAAGACGAGACTTGAATTTGCTTCTCATAATCCAGAGGGCAAGACTATTGTGATAATAAGCAATCCGATAGAGAAACTGAAGGACTCAAAAGTTTAGATTTCTTTGAGAAATTATGAATCACTACCACCCATGTACGCTGCTTTTTAGTTCGTAAATGAAGCAATGGTGGTGGTGCATTCAAGTTACCATGATGAAAGCACTACCAGTATGGTATGAATCATAAATTCATGACTTGAGAAAAACAGGTCAGATTAGTCACTCGATGGGATGATCAATTAAAAAACTTGGAAAGTGAGAGATCAATGAATAATTTGAAAAGTATACATTTACAAGAAAAAAGAGGAAATACTGCTGGACACAAACTGAGTGACCAATTTGGCATGAACTTTCATAGTAAATCAACATCTCCCTGGATAAAAACCAATTTGGGAGGTTTAAAAACAAAAACACCATTTTTCCTGCTCATTGTGTGTGTGTGTGTGTGTGTGTATGTGTGTATGTGTGTGTGTGTGTGTATGCGCACGCGCATGTGGGTGGCCAGGCGTGTCTGCAAAGTTTCAAGTGTCCAAGTTTCTATTGTGAACGGTCAGGACTGGGCGAAGTCTGGATACATAGAGATGGGTACATATAAATGTCAGAAGACACGAATAACCTAAATTCTGCATCAGTGATAAAACTGGTCTGTTATGGGTAGAGGCGATTAAGAATGAAAATAAGATGTCTGTCCGAAATTGAACGCCGACCGTTCGCGTGAACGGGGCTCATACAACTATCCCAGCCACAAGATAGGTCAATGGTTTCTTCCTTCTCTAAACACTCCACGGTGCTGTCTATACTCCGATGTCGCCGTAGACCAACAAACATTTATTCAAGACTTGAGAGTTTGTCGTGTTATGGTATATGCACAACACTCAAGGATAGTTGACAGTGAGTTTGATCCCCGAGAGAAATTCGCTGAATGTGACCTTACGTTGAACCTGGTTTAGTTCAAGTCTTCTTCTTTTCTTCGGCGCTTTCGTGGGCTGTGTTCGTTGTGTCGAGATAGCCTTGAACCGTCGATATGAGAAGACCAGGTTTCAAATGCCATTGTTTTCAATGCGGTACTCTTCTAACCTGCCCAACTCGCAACCTCAATAGATTTGCAAACGCTCGGTGGAAATATACCTGATGCTGCAACCTCCATAATTACTGCTGTAATTACTAACATTATTTATTCAGCAGCAGCAGCAGCAGCAGCAACAACAACAACAACAATGACAACAGCTACAAGTGCTGCAACTAAATCCCTATTATTTTGCCTATATATGCTACGACTCAGAGGCGTATCTTTCGGGGGCGGTCACTGTTTTGAGCGCATTCTTCAAGAGTGACGACTTCTCAACATTTTCTCCCTTTAGTTCCCTTCTGCAATAATTCGGATAACATTTTCTTTTGGCATTTATTTTTCTTTATCTCCTTCCAATCGTTATGAACTTTGTACTTTATGCATTTATAGCATTCTCCCTTTTGTTTCCACCAGACGTTTACAATATAAAATAATTGGATAACCCCCGTTTTTTTTAAATTTTGATTAGGATTTTTAATACAATATAGGTTCATGACACTACTGTAAAATATTATGAAATATCAAGATGATAATTAAATACTCCTTTTAAAACTATATCTCGCTTATGTTATGATTTTAAATACAAAACAAAAAATGTTGAATGATTTTAAGATTAAGCCTCACCTGTCCTGGGACCATTCTAATATGCTTGCTCTCCTTGATTTCCAAACTTGGCTACGCCCCTATTACCATTATTATTATTATTATTGATGCTGTTCCTATTATTTCTATTGTTACTGTTGTTTCTGTTGTTGTAAGGACGTGTTTTGACAATCATATGACTTGTTAAGTTATCTACATTGCTAACAGTCAACGTTCGTAATCGGTCAAAGGTCAGGTTTTAATTGTCCAAGTTTTGAATTCTCTACTAGACATTCCCACTCTCTTGAGATTGACGTGAGGAGATCTCACGGGAAATCTAGCCTCGCGTGAGACTAGAAAAAAACGTACACGCCATAACTCCCAACTTCCAGGACGTACCATTAATTGTCCAGTTAGATTTTGGAGATATAGTATCAAAGCGGGCCTAGCAAGCCGGGACTGGATTCGCCAGACCAATCTATCATAGGTGTCGTGGAGCCAATTTCATTTTTATGGGTCACAGTTTAGCACATGGTCCCTGGGGATCCACATTCTGAGTTGTGAAGTCCAACGGTTGTCTGCCATTCTTGCAACATGACCAGCCTATTGCCATTTGATTTTACTGATGGTTTTGATGATATCTATGACTCCTGTTTTTGTTTTCATCTAATATACTGTGCTGCCTAGTGATCTCACCAAGTGACGCTGAGCATGATTATCCCCTGTGCACGTTAAATGGTTCTCAGTTTGAAGGTCATTTTTTTGGTTAGGTTCCATATTTCAGATCCATAGGTAATTAGCGGGAGGATTCATTGGTTGTACACCCCCTTCTTTTCAAGAGTAGTGGGATGCTTCTTACAGACTGTAACTACTGCTCTAGCTCTCTCTTCTTCGAATACAGTTATTACTTCGTCAAAAGCAAAGTATTGTAATCTGTCCAATCTGTACTCCATCATACGATAACTTATGTTTATTGATGAGCGTTTATCCGAGATTAAGTTTGCGTTCTTGCAACTAGAGAGGTGAGAGTCTGGATCCAATGAAATCGTAAACATTAAATGTTGGGGGTAATCAATTGAAAAAAATGCAAAAAGAAGTGATCAAGTGATCACTTTTCTTTCTTTTTGTTGGGCAATGATCATTTAAAAAAAGTCTGAATTTTCTAGAAAAGCAAGCATGAATGCTGCTGGACACAAACTGAGGTATCAATTTAGCAGAAAACTTATACTGCAAATTGAAACATCCACCAAAAAAACAAAAAAAAATTATGAAAATAAGATGTAAATATTAACATTTTCAGCCCTCTAGCTCCAGTGGTACGGCTTGTACGTATGGTACATAAATAGCCAGCCAGGCCAATCTAGAAACTGAAGAAACCTATTTTGACAGTTGAGATGATAGTTTCAGTGGACTGTTCCAATAACGACAGGGTTTTATTGTGTTTATTTATACTTTTGGTCAGCACAGATTTCAAAACCCCACGTTGCTACGATTATTGAACAACCGTAGCCATCAAAAGTGGTGAAGGATTCAATCTTTTTTATATGTGCATGCCTTTGTGTTTCCCAACGCACATGGCCATGCTGTTCTGTCTACAGACTTGAAAATCGGCATCTTTTCTCCACTAGACCCCTTCTAAAAATGTTTCTTTGGTGGGGAAAGAACGCTTTTTAGATCTTTTTGTAGTATTATTCAGGTGGATTTAATAACATCTAAATTATCCAGAATATAGATTTTTCTAGATGTTTTTCTATTCTATTTTATATGTTTCTCAGTGGAAAATGCCAGTAACGTCATAAATAGAATTTATTCTGACAAAATTTATCGTCCATTGGAATTATTTTATATGACTTCCATTTTTGTCGCTGCGATTGTTCAATTATTGTCAACGATGAAGAATTTTCATTTTTGTAATTCTTCTTCTTTTTTCTTTATTAATTCATTTGTTAGTACCTACCTACCTACCTACCTATCTCCATACGCGCAATCCTACTACTCCCTACCCCCAAAAAACATTCATCATGACTTCGAAGGTTAAGTGAATTGACAAAGAAAGATATTATGTTGAAAAATAAACATTTGTTGCATGAATGCTCTTTCGGTCATTGGGTTAAAGATCCACTGACTCACCCACGTAAGCGCTAGGCTGATTGCCACGAGAAATGAGGATTTATATGTCAAGAATTTCTGTATTTGGCTCAGAATATAAACCTAAGCTTCACTGTCCAGTCTCACATTGGCCAGAACTGGAGGGTTATAACCAAAAAAAAAACAGGTTATAAATGAGAGGGATTCAAGGGAATGCATTTTTAGAGGCGTCCTCAACTCTCTATCAAAGGCATGTCCATCGGTCGGTCGGTCGCTCGCCCGCTCTGTCCCCGCAGTATTTCTCGGCTGTTTTAAGTTTTTTAAAGAAACTTGGTTGAAAGTTGTCACTTGATAAGATTCTTCTTACCAAGCAAAATCTTCTACTCTCTGTTTTGAAATCGATTAAAATCGATATCCTCATTTTAAAAAGAAGTTTAAACGCCATTATTGCCAGAACACAGAGCCCTAAGGGGAAGATTCTTTTAAAATCGATTTTCTCAGCTGTCTTGAGTCAAATTTACTTGAGACTTGATAGAAAGGTATTCCTTGATAAGACGATTCTTACCTGGAACTATCTCCAACTCAGGGTGATGTGATCTGGCAATAATGGGGTTTAAACTTTATAGTAGAGGCTTCAATGAACTTTTGGTTCTTAACTTAATATTCCCTTCTGAACAGAGGGTTTCACATCCTACCAAATGTAGTTGCTCTTTTTTGCTGTTGTTTTGTTGAACTTGTGATAAAGAGTTTCACCGATTCTATACTTGTGAAAGATTCTAACCACCAAATTATATCCATGCTTCAATAGTTAATTACCAAAAGTAGTTGTGGCACACAACCAAAAGTATGAGATACCCCAGAGAAGGTTGAACTCAACAGCAATGAATAGCGAGACAAGCTTTCTAACGATTAGCCCACGACAAGGCATCCTTCAGTAGTTGCACAGGTTGAACTAACATTAACGACAATTCAATAACATCAGGTAGATATTGATATGTAATTGGACTAACTACTCACATCGATTATCTTAATCTTTTAATCCGCATTAAGCCTAGATTTGTGTCCAATATTCTGTGCTTTCAGGGCGATTAATGGTGGCCATTTATCCACAGCAAAAACTGCCAGGTTTTATGATAACTGCGCATTACAAAAATGTCTTGCCTTTGCAGCTACAAAAAAAAATTCGACCTCAGCGATCTATCAACTTTGATTGTTGGAAAAGGTGTATTTCCAAAACAGAGAGCGTGGACTGAAGTGATTCGGAATCTTTCTTTCTCGTTTTTTAATCAAATCACGGGAATTTCCGTCCTAACTATGAATCAAATTTCCAGTTGCACTTTCTAGAATAAATTTCAGCCACAAAATTCAATGTACTTATAGTTATGTCTGATTGATATTCTCTGAAATAGCGGAACCGATTTCACCGAAAGTGAATAAAATTCTAACAACTGAAAAACGGAAATTAAAACCAATAAATAAAAAACGGATCCAATAACTATTTGAGCTTTTTATAGATCATCGTCTTAGTCCAATACATCCATTGATTTTTTTGCTTTTATTGAATCAGGGAGTCTGAATTGTTGAATACGACAAAAGCCGACTGGGAAAATTTCACCTTAGTTCCAAATTTCCGAAGTGAGATTGGTTAAAGAGAGATAGCGTTCTTTTTAATCGGGTCATAGAGTTGTAAAAATAGAAAGATACGATACAGAGAGTGGGCCAAAAAGGATTTTTTTCTCTTCTACGTCACACTACGTCATATTATTGCTTTTTTAGATAAATTCTTGTAATAAAAATATAGAAAGTACAAGAAAAATTTGAAGAAAGACAGAAAGGGAGAAAGAGAGGAAAAGCGAGAGAAAGTGAGGAAGAAAGGAAGCAGACTATAGACTGTTTATAACTAATGCATACACTTCATATATATATATATATATATATATATATATATATATATATATATATATATATATAACTATAACTTGCTCATTTTCCAATAAATTGTATTGCATTTTGGACGGTATTTTTGGTTTTATTTTTCATGCAATGGTTCTTTGTGTGTAACAACTCAGTTTTATTACAGAAACAAATGCTGTCATAAATATATATATATATATATATATATATATATATATATATATATATATATATATATATATGCGTTGTAGCTTTTGAACAGTATTTGTTTGTTTTTGTTTGTTTTTTTCAGAGATACATTGTTCAAGGAATAAGAATATCGATTATCCGTTCTTAGGGGGCCCTCCCTCAAACATTTAGAGCAAATGTTCCCAACCATGAGTCCGTACACACGTGAGAGTCCACAAGATATTACTGAGGGATCTGTTGGCTGACCTTTCGAAAGCCTGGGGTCTGTGAGCTAGTTGAGTTGGCAATTATCTCAGTAGTATGGACGTAGCTAGCGATTTGCGGGACCAGGGGAGGATTTGACCCCATGAGGTCCTCCTCTAACATTTAGTAAGATTTTTTATTGTATAATGTTAGTAGAAATGCAGTACGTGAACTACTATGAGGGGCTCCTTCCTGTTCTCATTGTGGCCTCTCAAGAATGGGAACACTAAATTAAGACTGATGGGACAAAAAAGGTGAACAGCATTTATTTGGAATGATGGACCTTGACACATCAAAAGAATAGAGAATAGATACAGAGTGGAAGGGTGGAGAGGGGAAGGACCACAACAACATGGGTCTAACCTGTCACCCAGGCATTTTCTTACGACCTGCTTAATAAATATAAGGACCTTTTCTATAGATCGACATAATAAACGAACGATTTTTTTCCGTACGTCTTATTTGACCTGTTGTTCCTGGTGGATATAAGACGAGTTACATTCACAGTTTCACATCGAGCATTTTCGTCAACGGCCCTTCTTCTCAGCTGCATCTGTACCCCAAGAAGTTCCTTTCTGAAGACTCGATACAACTTGAAACACAACAACTTGCCATTGAGCGATGGTTAGCTAGATACATTCGCGGACCATTACTATAGAAATAAGTTCAACTAGTTGTTCTAATTTTGTGACCGTCTTTCAAACTTGGCTGAACTTGGTAAATATCATCGAGAAGTCCTTGCTGTAAAACGTTTGTTAACAAGTAAGTCTCACAGATTGGATCCATTTTAGTGAGTTCGATCCGTACTTGGTGTTCTGCTTAATACCAGATTAAACTAAGCTTAATATTTACCTATATACCAGAGAGAGATAGAGAGAGAAATGTGTACTTTAAAGTAAGGATAAACGCTATCAGCCTGTTCTTGTCTCTCACTTCTATTGTCTTCATGGGCGGTTAGTAAACCGAGCGATTGAAAGTAATCCTTCTGAAAAATACTCACTTAAAGGCCATCTTCAGCAGCCATTAAGCTCTATGTCAAGACACTTCCTATTCATAGTTTTTATAATAATTATTTGCAAATAAATAAATGAGGAGAACTACTTAGCACAATTTCATCTGAAGAATTTCAAAGTAAGTCCTCTCCAAACACCGTCTATATGTTTTAAAATTGAGGGATGCTACCAGAGTATATAACAATGCATCCTCCCGATTGCCACCTGTGGAGCTGAAACATGGAACCTTAGTGATTAATCCACAAACCATGCTATGTGCACATGAGAGAATCATGCTCAACATCATATGTAGAGATCAAAAGACAAGCACAGTATACTAGGGGAACAACAGGAGTCCACACACTATAGAAACCATTAGGAAACTCAAATGGCAATGGGCTAGTCATGTTGCAAGAATGGCAGAAAACCGATAGACATCACAACTCACAACATGGATCCCCAGAGATCAAATGTAGAACTGAGTCCGGCAGAATATGAAATGGTGAGACGAAATGGACAGCTTTAGAAAATATTGGCTCCACGACGCCCACGATAGAAAGGTGTAGTGAATCCTGGGGAAGGTCTATGTCTAACGACAGACCATAAAAGACTCATGATAATGATGATGATAGAGAGCATCTGTAATTATTGATACGTACTAAGCTTTTCTCAGTATGGCACAAGGACATCAATTAAGGGCAACCAGGAAGGATCGAAATAACTACAGTAGTAGTTGTCTGCAAGACGAGCTTATTAACCATTGCTCTACGGGGGGGGGTCGGCAAACTACGGTTCATGGGCAAAATCTGGCCCACAGCCTCATTTCATCCGTCCCACCGATCACATTGAATACGTGGCGTTTCAATACAACAATTATTTGTTTTCGTTATCTATCTTTGATCAGCGAATAATAAAATTTAGTATCGAAAAATAAGGGAAAATCTCATTTTTAGTGCGACCGCAAACGATTAATGTTTTATAGATTTTTGGACAAAAAAATGAGTTAAGCATTTTGCAGCAATTTTTTTCCCGATTACTCTTCTATTTGGACAATCATAAATGGAATGTTTAACAACAGCGGATGCGGTGATTGTGCACAGAGTAAAATTTGGAATGGAATAGTTTTTCTTCGGGAAACTTGACCGTTTGGCCATCGGTCCGATAGTTGTTTACAGTGTGCAGAGTCAATGTTGTTTCCATTCATCTCTGATTGCTTCCAACAGTTGACCAGTGTTCCCAAATTTTCTCCTAATCAGCTTGGCCTTTATATCTACCCATATGTTTTCTATGATATGATAGAGGATGCTTGGCTCATTTTTTGCTTACGTGTGTCGATAAAAGTGTTCTGTTGATATTGTATATTGAATTTGAGCCACAATTTGTCAGAATTTAATAGTCCTTATTGTTTGATAGTACATAGAAGTTCGTGTGGGTATATAATCCTATCATATTAAAGTAATTAAAAGAACAAGCTGCTTCCATAGCCTTGTGATCATTGTTTCATTCGCCTTGGACCGCATGAAAAAACGTTCGCCGATCATTGCTCGACAGTGAAGCGTACTTTTATAATTATCATGATTTTATGCATCAATTTTTATACTGAAAACATATTTCACTTCAGAGTTAATGGCAGACAGTAACAATAAAGGCATTCATTATATTTTATGAGAGAAAAAAATTCTACAACTTAGAATCTCCACAAAACAAAGTCATTAATTTAGACTGAAAATGACACAAATGCCGTCATATACATGTTCTATTGTCTATAACTTTGAGTCATGAACATTCCAAGTTTTGTTCGAACAATCGAATCTCTTCTTCCCATCTTTGATGTTATCAACACAACCTTCCAGCTGAACCATTCTCCAACTTTCGACAGATGTATAATTCAAAAAAAGAACGAACCTTTTTTCTTATCTCTCCGAGCAAAGAAAGTAAACAAACTTTTTTCCGACGATGAAAAATTGACTGGAGAGCATTGTTGGGAGTTGAGAAGTTGAATAAAACTATACATGTCGGCTGGCAAGACGAATGCATGTCAAACTAGTATATATTACAACACTGAGTGATTTTATTTACTTAACGAAGACGATATTAGGAAAACCTGTGTATATAATTTCGGACTTAATTATATATATATATTGGTATGGTTACGTCTGCGTATCTTGCTCTTCTGAAATGGTTAGTGTATTAAAGGCTGCAATTTCTCTTCGCCTGGGAAAGGGTTCTCTTCATTTTTTTTCCTGGAAAGAAAAATGGTTTGCCTCTCTTCTCGAGTTATACACCTGATAAGAGCTTAAGAATAAATCGGCAGAAACTTCGTGTTGACAACATCCGTGATGGGAAGAGATTCGATTGTCTGTGTTCATAGGATTGTGTCACTAAGCGCAATTTTCTTTTACTTTCATCCACTTACTGGTGCCGCTTAACTGAGAATCATGAATCCTCAATATGTCACTAATGTAAGTCTTTTCAAAATGACAGTCCTACCAACATCTTTTTTATGAAATTAAGAAAGAAAATCAAAATTGTCAACAGCAGTTGCAAACAACCTACGAACAAAAGATTTTAGGACTTCAGGACGTCATTTTGAGGTCATAGGAAAGGATAAAAGTTAGAATATTTGACCCCTTATGAACTGGATGAAATTCTCCATGACAGTGTTATACCCCACACCTTTCAGCTGAGTGTTCTAAGATTAGAGAATTGGGCTATGAAGAATTGAAGCATCCCCCCTTTTTACCTGATATTTCTCCTTCAGATTATCATTTTCTAAAACATTTTGAACACCATCTCCGTAATAAAAGTTTCAATAATCGGGAAGCCATGATTCGAGCTTTTACTGAATTTGAGACTTCTAAACCTAAAGAACTTTATAGAGATAGCATATTGTTAGTAGAGAATCATTAAAAAAGCTTATTGCTTCAACTAGGTGATGGGTTGATTAAATATTTAATATTTATTTCCTCTTGTTTATATCATTCATTTTATTATTCAAAACCGACATTTCAAATGTGACAACCAAATAGTCTATCCATAATAAAGCCATACATGTAAATCAGCATGTTAAATTGTTTATTGGTTGTACGGTTGTCCTGTCTGATTCCTGCTATAACCTAAAACTATAATGGATTGGTCCATGTGAAATAGAATAACATAACTAATTTAAAAAATTTAAGTGTGTTAAAGAAAAATGAGATTGTCTACTATGACATAACAATGGAGATTACGCTATGGAAACTCTTGGGACCTTGTGTCTGATCACGCATTTAAACAGCTCGAGTTGAGTTGAGACTTAAAATACTTGAAATTAGGATACTTGAATTTTTTCAAATAAATTACCAAATAAAATAGCTCTAGGCCCATTAGTGCCGATCCATAAATAATGAATATTTTATGGGCGTACGCTAGTTGATAAATAAAGTGAAAAAATCTAGCAGTCAGGTTTGAAATCCAAGACGTTCTGTTGCTAAATTCTACTCTGGATACTGGAATTATTCCAATGTCGAGACACTATAAACATAGTCTGTTGCTTTTTGTGATCGTGAACTTTAATAGATTTTCGATTTCTTTCTTATTTATTTTCATTTCTGTTAACAAAGTTTTGTCAGCATCATCGGCCAAAAGAACGTCTAAGTCAGAACAATTTTTGACTCTTTCCACATTAGAACCAATAAAATCATTTGTATGAGCGCTTTTCCCTTTTACTCGTTTTAGATCTCTACTTTTATGATAAACTTTAATGAGGTGCTGGATTGTATATGTATGGTTGGTTAGCCATCCAGAAGTCTACGTTGAATACCATAGGGACTGGTAGCCTAGTATTTAGTATCCCAGGGATTTGTACCCCAGTGTTTAGTACCTCAGGAATCGGAGCCCTAGCGCTTAGTACATTAGGGTTAAGTACTCAAGTTTTTACCACTATAGGTCTTTTTATCCTAGCATTTAGTAACCTAGAGGTTTATCATATCAGAACATAGCCAAAAAGGTATAATATCAAATATAAAGAAGCATCAACATGCTTTCAAATTCTGATTTCTCCTTAATGCTCTTGGATGAGGCATGAACCCAAATCACCTTAGTCTGGACTGTATAGCCAGACTTTTCCTCGTCGGTACTGACATGAAAATACAGAGAGAGAGAGATGCTTTTCGGTCGATCGGTCGGTCCCAGTTACGTTAAACAACAGAAATAGGAAGAAAGAAAGGAAGAGGCATGGTGTTATTAAAGACTACTTGTTCCCCTTCCTTCCCTTCCTCCAGCTACAACAACAAATTGTGGACGCATCATTGAACTTATGGTTCTTGTTTTTTCAAGATTCCATTTTCACTCTTGGGATGGAGATTTTGGTTGCGTTATTTCGTCCGTCTGACCGTCTGTCCATTCTTCTAATCGCCTTTTATTTAACTTGAGCAATATATTATAATCCACACCTGGCTACCTAAGCCCATCGAAGCTTCACCAGATCTCTGCCAACCGTACAAATCGAGAACACATTCCCTTCTCTGTCCGCTGCTAGCCTCTGGACAAAGGGTTGGACTTTCCCAGCTCTTCGCCTCATAGACTGGTTGCCAACCAAGGCTGAAGATCCCTATTTGCCATTCTATTCACCCATGGGGGGGGGGGATATGGGTTTCACACCTTTTCCCCAAGAGCTTTGGTGGGAATTGAATTTCCCTCCTGCTGACGTATTTTAAAGAGTATATTACAAACCAGACACAACTACAATGATCCATGGTAACGTGACGGATTTCCGGAGAATTATTTGTTCTCTTATTCGTTTTGAACATTCAACGCCAGAAGTTCGGCCATCATCCCTCCTTTCACGTCCTTCAATGAGCTTCCACATAAAGTTGAACTGGATTTCTGATCAGTTAAAACAAACAAAATTGAATTATTCGCCGACATAAAAAAAACGATCTGAGCGACTGATTAAAACTGTTTTTGTTCCTTCATTCATATTCCTGTATTTATATTTATACCATTAGTTCGGGAAAGAGGAGAGAAAAAACGGATTGATTAAGGAATTAGTTGAGTTAATCCTGAGACCTTGTCAATTCAGAAAACAACGTCCTCATTCAACACCACAGTTACTACATACAAAGCGGAATTTTGGCGCCAACGTTTTATAAAGAACAAAAAAATACGTCTGGTTAGTCACTCAATAGAAACCTTCACATAACCAACGTCTTTATGTAGCATGTCGAGTTGGAGATGATAGATTGAGAAATTGTTAAAAGGGATGATGAACGAATTACGAGTTACTTCTTTCACCTTTTGCTTGACGGTGATCACTTGAAAAGTCTGAATCAAAAGAAATTTTTTAAAAAGTGACACAATGTAAGGGATCAAATTAGTATAAACATTGCAAATTGAAATTCCCTTAAAAACCGTTTTTCTAGACATAATAAGGTGTAAATTGTTGAAAATTTTCAGCCCTCTCGCTAACTTGGCGCAACCTGGACGCATCATACATTCATATGTAACTAACGGGCCTCGCCAACTGGAAAACCGAAGAAATCCATCTTGACAGTTTTAGTGACAGTTTTGGTTAACGGTTTCTAAAAATTTACTCAGAAGGGAGGGCCGAGTTCGAATCTGTTTAGAAGCCGTCTTTCAGTTGATAACTTTTCTCTGAAATAATAATCTATTCAATTAATATTCAAAAATACTATTCTAAGCTCGTTGCTTTACTGTGTTCCCTGTCAGTGTGTTAACACAGTAAATCGAAAGCTTAACACAGGGTATTATTGAATAAAATCATTGCATCGATTTTGTGTAAAGAACAAAATCGACACATCAACCATAGTATCAGCAGTAGTAGTTATAGGTATATTATCGACAGCTAACGAACGAACACACGTATACACACAGCAGAAAATCTGTGTTCGTGTCTCCGCTCCTCCTCCTAGTTGCCGTAGGCTGACTGACAGCTCTCAAATCATGGATTAGTAAAGATTACCCCAAGAGTGACCATGACAATGCTAATATATAAATAGTATATTTATCATCCGTCGATTGGCCAACCAGTTTTGTCTATCAGCAATACGAATATTTCAAAACGTAAAAAACTGATCTTATCAAAGCATTTTATCGCAAATGACTCTCAACATCCCAAGGTCCAAATTAAGCAGTTTCAAACCAATCAATTTTACTTTGTTTACAAGTTTGATATCGGACCTGACACCACTTGAACATTTTCGCGAGTAAAACTGGTGCATATATCTGTACTTGTATCTCGGCTCTATTTAAGTATTTTCGTCAAAAGTTATTTTGTTTGTTTGTTTTTTCATATCATATATCGTGTAATTGTCGTATTTGTTCTTGAAATTATTTACTATTTGTTTCTAGTATATGAATTCCGTACTGTACTTACATAGATAAAGGAATGAGTACTTAAGTAATTCAAACAACAGGTTAAAAAAAACCTCTGACAGTTTAAATTTAT